>VZRR01006053.1:53372-92411 GCA_013398015.1 Oreocharis arfaki
AGTCACTGTGTGTGACCCCAGTGTCACTGTGTGTGACCCCAGTCACTGTGTGTGTCCCCAGAGTCACTGTGTGTCCCCAGAGTCACTGTGTGTGATCCCAGTGTCACTGTGTGTGACCCCAGTCACTGTGTGGGACCCCAGTCACCGTGTGTGACCCCAGAGTCACTGTGTGTGTCCCCAATGTCACTGTGTGTGTCCCCAGAACATCTACCAGTGCCACAAGTGCAGGTCTGTGTGTCACTGGGTGTCTCCAGGGTGTCCCCAGTGTCATTGCGTGTCCCCAGTATGTCTACCAGTGCCAGTGTGCAGGTCTGTGTGTCCCCAGTGTCCCTAGAACATCTACCAGTGCCACAAGTGCAGGTGTGTGTGTCACTGTGTGTGTCCCCAGAGTCACTGTGTGTGTCCCCAGTGTCCCCAGTGTGTGTAGCAGTGCCACCAGTGCAGGTGTGTCCCTCAGAGTCCTGCCCCACACCCCTGCCGTGTAAATCCCCCACTCTGGTTAATACAAGCACAATCAAATTAGTGGGGAAGTATAAAACAGGCTTACAGGGATTTAATGTAATTCAGGCTAACAAAGGGAGCCTGCGAGCACAATACTCACAGAGCCGAAGTTTCACATCAAGCCCTCCAAGTTCACACCACAGAATTCCCGGGAGCAGGTTATTTTTGGCCTGCCTGGGCTGGAGGCTGGAGTTGAGCTGTGGGATTGCAGGGGTTCCCCCAGGATCGCTGGCTGGGGCTGGACAGACAGTTCTATTCAGGGCTTTTGTTGTGCTCTCCTCATTCAGAGCAGGCTCAGGGGTAATTTACTGTGTGCTATTCACACTTCCACTACAGCCTTAGAAATCCTTCCCTTTTGTCACTTTTGTCTCCTTATCTGATATCTCTTTCCCCTTATTGTTGTCCCGTATTCCTCTCTAATTCTCACGGGATTTGAGGTGTTTAGCAGGCTCTTTCCTGGTGATTGCTGGTGTGTGGAAAGGTTTCCACATCCCTTCTTGAGATCTGGGAGCTGTAAATCAGTCCTGTCCTGCTGTCCTGGTGTGCAGTGGGGTAAGAAGTGTTGCAGTCAGTCCCACTGCAGAGCCCACACCCTACAAACCAGAACAGTTCCTTTATCTGTGTTCTCCTAAAAGATGCCGTGCCCCAGCCTCACTTTCTACTGGGAATTACTGTCATTGAAGTAGAATTGTTAGGAACAAATTCTTTTTTTTTCCAGCCAGAACGTGGCACTGCTGTAAGGGGGGTTTTTTTTGTAGGTTTTGATTCTCGTGTATTTCCCTTCCCCAGGGCAGTCTGGTCACTGAGATGTTTTAAGAGTAACCCACCTCCTTTAGCTGAGTCTGTTCAGTTCATTTCGTGTCCTCTGTTGCCTCGAGGTGCAGGTTTTGAGCCTCTGCCTTGCCTTTCAGGTCCATCAATTACGACGAGAAGGATCCCTTCCTGTGCAACGCCTGCGGCTTCTGTAAATACGCCCGCTTCGACTTCATGCTCTACGCCAAGCCCTGCTGCGCCGTGGATCCCATCGAGAACGAGGAGGATCGCAAGAAGGTGAGGCTGGAGCAGGGGCAGTCAGGTCATGCTGTAGCTCTTGGCCAGGGCAGCAGTGTGGGGACAGCAGGGGTCAAAATCAGTGCTCCTTCAAGGCTCCTCACTGACCGATGCATTCCATGTTTGTTGTCCTGCTCCACCAAATAAGAACTTCTTCAAAAGCCATCGTTCAGTGCTTCACGTATGAACTGACTGCATCTCTTTGCCTTGCTGTAAGAGGGGATGGATTTAGGTTATTCTGTTTGCTTCCCATCCCACCTGAGGTGCCCTGCTAAAGAATGAAGATCCCACCGCCTCCATGTCCTGTCCAAAGGATCAGTGTGCTCAGTGGAGTGTCGGGGTGTGCTCAGTGGAGTGTCACCAGAGTGCTTCTCAGGGCAGAACCAGGCTGCAGGGTCACCATTTAGTGATTTTCCCCCCCAAAGAAAGGCAAAAGAGAAGACTTGGAGCTCGGTGGTTGTAGTTCTGAATATGACCTAAGAGTTTCCTTTCCTGTTTCCTTCATAGGCGGTGACAAACATCAACACCCTGCTGGACAAGGCTGACAGGGTGTATCACCAGCTGATGGGACACCGGCCGCAGCTGGAGAACCTCCTGTGCAAAGTGAACGAGGCAGCCCCTGAAAAGCCTCAGGTAACAAGGGACAGGTGGAGCTTGCCCAGACCTCCAGGCTGGGACACACTGGCCTTGACTCTGCCCAAGGCAGTCCTTGCCTCAGACGCTGCTCTGCAGTTGTTATTTTTGTGGAGAGCCTCCATGTGGCATTCCTCTTTGCTTTCCCCTGTTGCAGGATGAGTCGGGCAGTAGTGGAGGGATCAGTTCTACCTCAGCCAGTGTGAACAGGTACATCCTGCAGTTAGCCCAGGAGTACTGTGGGGACTGCAAGAATTCCTTTGATGAACTTTCCAAAATCATCCAGGTACGATGTGCTTTGCTTTGGATTTGGGTCAGGTGTTCATTCGAAATAAAAAGCAAAATGTTGCTTTTCTTCATTTAATATCATTAACAACAGGTGATCAGCTGCAGATTTTCAGGGAAATAATAATAATTTGTAAAAGCTATGTATTAATTACTAAAAATCCAGCTAGCTTGTGCAATTGGTTTTCTCAGCAGCTACATCATGGAGAGCAGGAAACTGAACAGATGGTTAATTAAAGAGAATTGAATTTTTGCATGTATCCAAAGTGTTTGAAAACACACCAGTCTTAAAGGTGACCTATAGAAGCGTTTTATAAATTAAATATATTTATTCATAAGTAATAAATTATGTGTTTAACATAAACACTGAAAAACCTGCTACCTCATGAATGTCCTTTTGGCTGTGATATTTAAGCATATCAAATATATTTAGCTCTTTCTATATGGAATAAATTACTCTGGCTTGCTCTGCCAGTATTAATAGTAATTTAAACTATGGATTTGTCACATTTCCATTGTTACATTGCATGTAGTGTAAACAGCAGGGCAGATAACGGGGAGTTAGGCTGATAACTCCTGATGGATTTCCCAAGTCTGCCGATGCCATGAAGGATTTCAAGTTTGGAAACACTCGGTTAAAAATGTTTCTCCACAAAATACTCAGTGAAAACAACCTGTGACTGGGACTGGCATTACGTGCTGGCTCAGAATTCCCTGTGTGTGTTCCCAGAAAGTGTTTGCCTCCCGGAAGGAGCTGCTGGAGTACGACCTGCAGCAGCGCGAGGCGGCCACCAAGTCGTCGCGCAGCTCGGCGCAGCCCACGTTCACGGCCAGCCAGTACCGCGCCCTGTCCGTGCTGGGCTGCGGCCACACCTCCTCCACCAAGTGCTACGGCTGCGCCTCGGCCGTCACCGAGCACTGCATCACCCTGCTGCGGGCCCTGGCCACCAACGGGGCCATCCGGCACATCCTGGTGGCCCAGGGCCTCATCCGAGAGCTCTTCGACTACAACCTGCGCCGGGGCGCGGCCGCCATGCGCGAGGAGGTGCGGCAGCTCATGTGCCTGCTCACCAGGTGAGAGCTGCTGCGGCACTTCCCTTCCTCGCCCTTCAGGGAGGAAAGGCCTCATAGGGGGAGTTAGGTCAGAATCACAAAGTGGTCTGGTTGGGAGGGACCTCGGAGACCACCCAGTTCCACCTCCTGCTGTGGGTGTATCCTACACAGCAAAACCTCCAACTCCAACCCCTTGGGCATTTGTTATCAGCTAAGCTGAAATCCCAGGAGCTTCTGGCATTTAGTACAAGCAGGGCATAACAGTGTTCTCTTTTACTTCCTGGAATCAGGGACAATCCAGAGGCCACACAGCAAATGAATGACTTGATCATTGGGAAGGTTTCTGCAGCTCTGAAGGGACACTGGGCAAATCCAGACTTGGTGAGAGACTCCGGTGTTTTCCTGTTTCTTTGTTCTGCCCCTTTGCACTGCTGGTGTATTCTTATCATTGCATCTTCTCTCTTATGGTCTGTTTGTAAGAAAAAAAAATTAGTCTAGATAGGAAATGAGATAAAAGTCAGAGTAAAGCACAAAATACTGCATACAAGTACATGCTGAGGTTTCCTCAGGCAGTTCCCTGCCTTGGCTGTGGTTCTACCTCTCCGATAGGTTACCAGTCACCCCAAGTGTGCATGGGATTAAATTAACTGAGATCCACGTGTTTGGAACCTGAGTTTATTAATGATGAGGCAGGAAGGAGTGGGGCACCCCCAGCACCTTGGACACTGTCTGTGTTGCAGGCGAGCAGCCTCCAGTACGAAATGCTGCTGCTGACAGACTCCATCTCCAAGGAGGACAGCTGCTGGGAGCTCCGGCTGCGCTGCGGTGAGTTCCGTAACAGGGCCGAAGCTTCCTTCACAGTGCTGTGCCCAGGGCCAGGAAATACAGGGAGATTTCTACCTCTATCCCCATTTCACGTGCTGCATAGAGCTGTGGAGGTGTGTGCTGTCTGCAGCTCTCACAGGTTAATGAACATCCCTGTCTGTCTTTCAGCTCTCAGCCTCTTCCTCATGGCAGTGAACATCAAGACTCCGGTGGTTGTTGAAAACATCACCCTCATGTGCCTGCGCATCCTGCAGAAGCTCATCAAGCCACCTGCTCCAACCAGCAAGAAAAACAAGGTACTGCCTTAGAGACTGAGCAAAACGTTGAGAATTTGCTGATTGAAGTCTGGCACACTGATGTCAGCGAGGAATTAGTTTGTGAAGAAGCCAGGACTTGCTTTTCCTGGTCACTGTTCCTAGGGAAGCACAAGCCCTGTGACTCTGGTCTGTACACACTGCAAATTACAGATGACTCCTTACTATTTTTCACTGGGTTTTGGTGACTTTGACCACAGCTGTTCAGGCTTTGCTTTTTTCCCCTCAGATCTGAGGCATGGGGAAAGAGCTACTTCAAAGCTGCAGCTTGGTTATTTAGGGCAGGCTTTTGGTGCTTTCAGCAGCTTTTTAGAATCAAGTACCTAAATTTGATAGAATCAAGTACTTCTGACTCAGATTTTTAAATACAGAGCTACAGTTCTCATAAAAATGTATTGATTGACTGCTATTGATTTTAATTTAGGGTTAGATTTGCGGGAGAGAAGGTATTTTTCTTCTTTGATCTGCCTGTCTGATAATCACAGATGGATGTCAGAGATGGGTTTACTGATATTTCAGTAGGAACTGGAGTATCTCTCGTTCACCATTCACAGACACTGTATTACCCTGCTGCTGTCCCAGAGCTGCATTTGCCTCTTCATGGCCCAGCCCCAGTGATTCACCTCAGGAGTTGCTCTTTGGGAGCAGACTGTGGCTTTCTGAAGAATCACAGAGCTTTTTTATTTGTTAGGATGTGCCCATGGATGCTCTCACCACTGTGAAGCCTTACAGCAACGAAATCCATGCACAAGCTCAGCTGTGGCTCAAGAGGGACCCCAAAGCATCGTACGAAGCTTGGAAGAAGTGCCTCCCTGCCAGAGGTAACTCCTGTGCCTGTGACCTTGTGCAGTTCGGTGCAGGAACGTGTGTGTGCCCCCAGATTTAACAAGGAATGTGCTTCTGTGCAGTGGTGTTGGCTTCTGTCCCGTGACATCTGATACCATCCTCACATTTAGTCCTTAGAGTTGTAGCACTGACTTTTCCAGGCTGTGTTGCTCAAACCCTAAGCAGAAAATGCCCAAAGAGAATCAGGGACTGTAAAAAATGAAACTTGTTGCTTGTTAAAGCGATACTAGCCAGCTGGAAAGCTGATGGAATTCCTTGAGAGAGACTCTGGGATTTGCATGAGGCTTGGAATTGAGCATGGCTCCACACAGGAATGAAAATGGCAGCAGGAGGAGATGGGAAGCACTCAGCTTCCCAGCTGGGATTTGGCGAGTTCCAGTGAGAAGACAAAAATGCTCTGGCAGTTTGCAGTTCATGACTGTGACAGTTCTCTTGGGCTCTGCTCAATGTTGCAGGTGCAGATGCCAACGGGAAAACTCCCAGCAAAGCTGAGCTTCACCAGCTCTACTTGTCAGAAAAATACGTCTGGAAGTGGAAGCAGTTCATGAGTCGCCGTGGGAAGAGGACTTGTCCTCTGGATCTCAAGCTGGGACACAACAATTGGCTGCGACAGGTAAAGGTGGGGAGAGCCCCGGGGCAGAGTTCAGTCCCAGAGTGTGGCTGGTTTGATGCAGTTCCTGTGCCAGGGGTGTTTGGGGAGGCCTCACTGCCTCTAATTCCAAGTCAGGTTTGCAGCTGTGTTCCCTTAGAAATGCTGCCTCAAACATTTATCTGGGAGTCTGTGTGTTCCTAAACTCTGAAGCTCTCATTGCCACGGTGCTCCTGCCTGATGAGCTGCACCTCTGAGGGTCCTGGATCAAAGCTTTGCCTCTCCTGTGTGTGGATCAGCAGGTCACCCACACCATGCACTCTGTGAACACTCTGGTGCTGAGCAAAGCAGGAATTGTCACAGAACCAAGGGTTGGGAGAGCAAGAAACGCTGCCACCGGGCCACCCAACAGCCCCAGAGCTGTGCCTTTTTGTGAGCTGCCACAAGTTCATCTGTGCCCATCAGTCTGACCTGGCTTCTCCTGCCTCAGGTGCTGTTCACTCCTGCCACCCAGGCTGCCAGGCAGGCTGCCTGCACCATTGTGGAGGCCCTGGCCACCATCCCCAGCAGGAAGCAGCAGGTCCTCGATCTCCTCACCAGGTATTGCTGTGCTGCCACACCTGGCAGCTCTGCGAGTAATTTTGTTTAATTCACATCAGAATCTGTCCCTCTTGCAGCTTTTCTCACACCTCTCCCTTGTATACCTCCAGTTCAGGGGTCTTTGTGAGCTGAGTTTTTAAACTTAATTAACTGGGAGGGCTTAGATTTAGGGAGACTTGGGGTTTGCTGCCTGGCAATGAGCTGTTGCAGTCTGTACTTTCTCCAGAAGTTAGGATCTGGTGTTCAGCTGTGTGGCCAACATTTCCCCTGCCTCTTCAACAGCAAAATAATAGGGTGAAATCTCTTCCAACTCCTGGGACATAACTTACCCAGCTCATGCTGATAGCACAGGCAACTCCTTTTTGGGACAAATACAAATTTAGCCAGCAAGTAATGAATATCAGTGATGCTGTTAGCAAAGACAGCAGGGAGGATGGATTTCTGGAGGCTCTTTCTTTCTTTCCACAGTGTTCTCAAGCTTGAATGCCTTTTGTTGCTGTGAAGGGCTTGTCAGCTTGTGTTTCTCTTTCACAGCTACCTGGATGAGCTGAGCATTGCTGGTGAATGTGCTGCCGAGTACCTGGCCCTGTATCAGAAACTCATCAAACCTGCCCACTGGAAGGTCTACCTGGCAGCCAGAGGGGTTCTGCCCTACATTGGCAGCCTCATCACTAAGGTGTGGATTTGTGTGCAGGAAATGACCTGTTAGCTTGGCTTTTTTCCCTTTGAAATCCCATCCCTTTGTTCAGTGCCCTGTTGCTGACCCTGCCGGGGTTCTCAAGTTCACACTTCAGTGCTGTTACCTCTGAACAGAGGGAGCCACGGGGGTTTCAGCCCCAGCTGGAGAATTCCTCACCACTTTAATTAACTGCTCTGGGATTATAAACACTGCTGCACTGCCTTGGCACCAGCTCAGAGCTGGAAGCTGTTGTCCAGCTCCCAGACTGGACTCTGAGAGCCCTTGGGGACAGGGAAGGATCAGGCGTGCTGCCGTTGCTGGAGTGGGAATTGCAGCCTGTTGGAGAAGCAGCATGCTGAGTCCGCAGTGTTCAGAGTGGTAGGAGCTCTCCCTGGGGGTCCCTGCTGCACTCCAAACAGGCAGGTGACACTCTCCATGTCAGTGGTGGCCTTGAGTCCTCATGGAGGGCCACTAGAGCCAAGCAGTGCTGGCAGGAAGGTACAGGGAGAAAATGAGGAAGATATTTGTGGCAGTTTTCCTCTTCTTTCCCCCTTCCCTCCCCGCTAGTGCAATTGTGCTTTCTCTGTGCCTGGCTCAGTTTCTGTGCTGAGTTCCTTTGCACCCCGTGCTAGACACTCTGGTCATTATTGGCCCTGCAGGGTCTTGGCCTGACAGGCTTGTTCATTATTTTCAGGAAATAGCTCGTTTACTCGCCTTGGAGGAAGCAACACTGAGCACGGATTTGCAGCAGGGATATGCCCTGAAGAGTCTCACAGGTACTCAGGGGTCCTGCAGCAGGGTTAGAGCTGGGGTGGTCATTGTCCTCTAACAGCCTGGAGCAGAATTGCAGAGAGATCTGGTTCAGTTGTGTTGCCATCGTCAGCACTGGATGTTTGCCATCAATTTAGCACTTAATCTCTAAATGGATTTTTCCGTATTTTTTATGGTCAGTAAGAGTTTTTAGCTGAACTGTGGTAACATACCAGGCAAGCTTCATCATTTCACTGTGTGCCATAGTAGTACAGTCCCTGGCAGCACTGTAAACACTGCTGCTTTATTCCTGCCTGTTGTTCCTACCTCCCCGTTCTGTGGGAGCTTTTTTTCATCTTTTAGGGTGTATACCCTTTCACAAAAATTTGTTGGAAATGGAAATACCTCAATGAAGTAGGTCATTGTTTTTTGTATCCTCTTTCACATTCTTCAGACATTAGTGGGTGAATTCACAAAGCCTGGCTTCTTGCAAGAAGCAGCATGTTGACCAGTGTGTCATGGGAAAGAATCCTTGTGTTTGCTGATTCTTTACTTTGTTGTAGGAGTGCCCAGTTTGGTGATGTCACTGATAAGTCATTTCACATCATCAGAGGTATTAGAAGTTTTACGAGAGGAGCAATCATCTGCTTTTGGAATAGCTTGTGACAGGAAAATGCCAAAGAGTGCAGAATTTTGTATCAAGCACTTAGGAAACTCCTTAGGCCCTTTCCTCATTCCCAAACTATTCTTCCATGTTACAAATTTACAAGACAGGCCAAGGTTTTTGCCTCCAAGCACTCAGTTCACAGGAGTGAGCTTTAAACCACAGACGGATGGGAGTTGGAAGAAGCCATTTTTTATGATACTGTGCCCTGTTTGCTGCTATGAAATCTAGAAATCAAATTCTCTCCCACCTCCTGAATTTTTGTGGCTTTCTAGGTCTTCTCTCTTCCTTCGTGGAGGTGGAGTCCATCAAAAGGCACTTCAAGAGCCGGCTGGTGGGCACAGTGCTCAATGGGTACCTGTGCCTGAGGAAGCTGGTGGTGCAGAGGACAAAGCTGATTGATGAGACCCAGGACATGCTGCTGGAGATGCTGGAGGACATGACAACAGGTAAAACCACCTCTGTGCCGTAACTCCAACCTTTGGATCAACCAAGATGGAAAAGCAGAACAGCCACACAAAGAGCTTTTCTGAATGGCTGCTGTAGCCAGGGGGGTTTATGGCTTCAGTATTTCCTGTTGGCACGGAAGAGTTGAATAGCATTCCTAGTCACCTCTTATTTTCCAGGAATCTCAGCCTCCTCCTGTTTATGGGGCTGTTTTACTGCAGCCCAGCCATGCAGAGGCTTTCCTAGTAACCCCACCAATAAATGCCTTTCACCTTTCACAGAGGGGATTCGCAAAAGAAGAGAGCACCAAAGCGTGGGGCTGACTGCAGGAGGATTTACTGCGTGTGCCGAGTTAAAGTGGAATCTATAAAATTGACTGCAGTGTCCATTTTCATGGTTCCTTTTGTTGGCAGGCACAGAGTCTGAGACCAAGGCGTTCATGGCAGTGTGCATAGAGACCGCCAAGCGCTACAGCCTCGACGACTACCGCACCCCAGTGTTCATCTTCGAGAGGCTCTGCAGCATCATCTACCCCGTGAGTGGGGCAGGGCTGCAGCACCTAGAGAGTCACCCTGCCTAGACAGGGCCAGGGAATGCTTTGGGAAGGGGCTTAAGGATTGCCCAGTTCCACCCCCTGTCATGGCAGGGACACCTTCTGCAATCCCAGGGTGCTCCGAGCGCCATCCAGCCTGGCCTTGGACACTGCCAGCCACAGCTTCTCTGGGCAACCTGTGCCAGGGCCTCACTCTCACAGGAAGGAATTTCTTCCCAATATCTGACCTGAATTTCCCCTCCTTCAGCTTAAACCCATTCCCCCTTGTCCTGTCATTCCAGTTCCTGATGAACAGTCCCTCTCTGGCTTCCCTGGAGCCCCTTCAGACCATGGAAGGGGCTCTGAGGTCTCCACACAACCTTCAGTTCTCCAGGCTGAACATTCCCAACTCTCCCAGCCTGGCTCCAAAAGGGAGGTGCTCCAGTCCCCTGAGCAACTCCGTGGCCTCCTCTGCCCTTGCTCCAACAGTCCCATGTCCTTTTATTGTTGAGGGGCCACAGAACTGTGTGCAGTGCTCCAGGTGGGGTCTCATGACAGAGGGGGACAATCACCACCAACCAGCTCTAGCAACCCTAAATCTGGTTCCTTTTTCCCAGGAACATCAGTGTCTGCAGTCGTGGTTTACCATTAGCCAGTGTAGACCTGTATCCCATTGTATCCCAGTGTATCCTGTTTGGGGGGTCACTACCCACGTTCTCTGAGGAATTTGGGTACTGAATGATCCTGGAAGTCCTCAGAGTGTGGCATGCAGAGCAGATGTAGCAGTGGGAAAAGGACTAAAGGTTTAGGGACACTCTGCCATAAAAATGCAGGAATGGGAGCATGGTTAGGGAAAACCTTACTCACTCTGTCTCTGCTGCTGCTCTTTAGGAAGAGAATGAAGTCACCGAGTTCTTTGTCACTCTGGAGAAAGATCCCCAGCAGGAAGACTTCCTGCAGGGCAGGATGCCAGGGAATCCCTACAGCAGTAACGAGCCTGGCATCGGGCCTCTCATGAGGGACATCAAGAACAAGATCTGTCAGGACTGTGACCTGGTGGCTCTGCTGGAGGACGACAGCGGGATGGAGGTGAGGATTTCTTGCACAGACCTGTGGGATGCTGGTTTTGGGCAGCTGGTGGTTGCTGGGGTGGTGATGCAACAACCTGAGCTTGTTTTTGACTTGTTCTTCTCTCCCTTTCAGCTTCTGGTGAACAACAAGATCATCAGTCTGGATCTGCCCGTGGCTGAGGTCTACAAGAAGGTGTGGTGTCCCACAAACGAGGTGTGTGTTACCTTTGTACATGTTAACAGCACAGAGCACCTGTCTTTCAAACCAACAGAAAAAAAAAGGGGAAAAATCAAAATCACACGAGTCAGGATTTATTTCCTGGCATATAATTTATTGGGTGTAACTGCTCAGCACCTTTTGGTGCTCTGTTAGGACAGATTGTGCACAGCCCTGCAACGTGAGTGATTGCAGAGCACTGCCCCAGGTGAGCTGTGTCCTGTGTCACGTGTGACTCTTCCTGAGGAACAAACTCCCTGTGTTCCCCTGGGGAGAGCTGAACGTTGTCACTGCCTTTCAAAGCACATTTCACACTCCATCTGCACACGACAGTTTAATGTGTGTGTACACACAGGGACACCAGATTGCTCATCAGTCTGTGCTTCGAGGGTGAACCCAAGTTATTTATGCACAGAACATCCAGTGGTTCTCCATATTTGCACTTCTGCTCTCGTGTTTTTCATCAGGATCTCAGGCACTTGGCAGATTCATCCTCCCAGTTTGCTTTTCATAGTATTTGTTGAGTGTTTTTCACATGAAGAAATGGACCCAGCAGTCTTAAGGGTCCAGTCCCCCATGTCATACTGAGCTTGTTCCAGAGGTGGATGTGGTCCCGACCTAGCTCTTCCCTTCTTTCCCTGTAGCCACTGAAATAAACTCCCACTGAGGCCATGAGGCTCAATCTTGCCTACTAAAATATGTTTTTAGAGGCACTTGAGATCATAGAACAAGACTGATTTGCCCAGTGTTTCTCGATCATTCCTCATTTCCTCCTGGCCTCAAATCACCTTTGAAACTTCAGTTTCCTAAAACCATTTGTGGGAAGAATTCAAACAAAGTGCCAGTTAGCAGTGGGAGAAGATAAAATGGGTCTCATTAAGCTTTATTTCAGTAACAAAGCCTTCAGGACTGCAAAATCAAGCCCAAACCTTGTGACAGTGATAATTTTTTAGCAAGATACCAACTTAGAAAGGGAAGTGAGGTGCTGGTGTTAATCTGTGAGTTCTGATTTGAATTCTGATCCGGTCCCTGGTGGAAATGATCCCCGTTCGAGGAGCTGTTCCCGTGGGATGCCGGGCTGGAGCCGGCACGCAGCTCTCCCGGGAAGCAGCTCTGATGGTGAAAGGCAGAGTTTGCTCAGCATTCCTGTGGATGAACAGCTTTCATCTGTCTTCCTTTGTGAGCACCTCCTGCAGCCGCAGCCCCCGTTCCCTGGGAGCGACAGGCGCACAAGAAACGCCACCTCAGGCCCCTTTTTGTTTCCCTTGTCTCTCAGTGGCTTTTTTTGTTCATCTGCCGTTTTACCAGGGCCCCTGTGGTGTTAATTGCTGGTCGCCAGCGTGGCCTTTGAGCAGATCTTCCCCCCGGGGCTTTCCCTGTGCTTATGTATTTGCTGTGACATTAAGCACTGCTTATTCCACATTAGGCTTAGCGCGATCCCTGACAGGTTTTCTCTTGCAAGGTCTCCTGCTCCCAAATCTGGGATTTTTCTTTTCTGCTTTTTATTCAGACCTATGGATTAAAAATGGAAAGTTTCGTGATATGCTGTCAGTATTTCCAGCTGGAAATGCATCTGGGAAACTGTCCCTTTCTCAGGGTAAAAGCACAGCTTTTTTGGCTGTATCATTTCAGTGATGTACTGTCTTACTGAAAGCTCATTAAATTGCCTTTTACTCCTCTTCCATTTGCCATCACTGCAGATTTTATCTGTTGGAAAGCATTCATCCAATTAGCCTGTCCTGCTTCATTTCCTGGGCTGTGCCTGTTCCCTGTATTTCCCAGGTATGCTGTGCCATAGTCTCTGAGGAAAGGTTGCCATGGAAAGCAGGTGTTCCTCTGCAGATGAACCCCTTTTCCTGGGCTAAATCTTTCACTGGTGCTAAAGGAAACCTGGAGGAGATGCAAGGAGGAAGAGACTGCTCATTATCAGTCTGTCAATTAATTGGCAATGCCAAGAAAAGCTGAACAGACCTAGGGATGAGTTACTGATGTTTTTGCAGGTGGCTCTACTGTTGTTTTTAATTCATCTGGGGAAGGGGAGAATGAGGGAGTGAAAGATTTCCCTGTGTTACCATCCTCGGGTGAAAGAGCACGAGGGAGAGCTGGGGCTGCAGTGTCTGCACACCCTGAAACCAGAAGCAGGCTTGTGTACAAGTGCCCAGAGATACAATTAATGAAAAGCTCTGCTCTTGCAGGGGGAGCCCATGAGGATCATTTACCGCATGCGGGGGTTACTGGGAGATGCAACGGAGGAATTCATCGAGTCCCTCGACTCCACCACTGGTAATGCATTTGTCTGCTGAAAGCTGGGATTAGATTTGAAATCTGAGGTTTGCTGCAGAGCAATGACATTATTATCCTCACAGCAGTGAGCTTAAAGTTGATTGGCATTGCTTTTGCTGCATTTACCTGCTTCACCTCGAGTGAAGGAGGATTTTAACAGCGCTTTAAAGCTGTGCTTCAAATGTGAGCACTTGCATGGCACGGGCACCGTTCTGCCCAGCCCTTCTTCATCTTCCTGCTCTTAATTCTTTTCAAATTCTGTACAACTGAAGTGTCTCGAATTGCTGGTAAATGTGTGTTGCTCTGCTCTCCGTTTCTGCTTCCACTGCACGAGCGTGTCCCGCTGTGGCTGCTCTGTCCTCACCACCCATGTCTGTCCTGCAGATGAGGAGGAGGACGAGGAAGAAGTGTATAAGATGGCAGGGGTGATGGCCCCGTGTGGAGGCCTGGAGTGCATGCTCAACAGACTGACTGGGATCAAGGACTTCAAACAGGGCCGGCACCTCTTAACCGTGAGTCTCCCTTTGGCTCTGGGGTCAGGAGTTACAGGGTGGGAAATACCACAGACATCCGTGGGGTTTGGACAATCTCCCTTGAGCTGGAGCAGTTCCTTCCCTCTCCCATTCCTCTTGGTTAACAATCCCCTACAGAACTTGAAGTGTGTAGAAGCTGAGGAGTTGATAAGACTAAATTCTGTCTCTCTCTAGTGTTTTCTGCCTTGGCCTTACCTGAAAACCAGAGCTGTGCTAAGATGTACCTATAGATGTAAAAATCTGGGGTGTACTGTACCCCAGAAGTCTGGAGATCAGATGTATTATTGGATTAAACTATTACTTTAGTTTCAGCAAAATCCCCCCCTCATTGTGACGGTACCACAGAGAATCCCTTGTCTGTATTTTGCAGGTGCTGCTAAAACTCTTCAGTTACTGTGTGAAGGTGAAAATAAACCGGCAGCAGCTGGTCAAGCCAGAGATGAACACTCTGAATGTCATGCTGGGGACTCTGAACTTGGTAAGGACAACCTGGACTTCCAGAAGTGTGTTTTCCATGGATTCCAGTGAATTTAAACTGCTTCTGACTGCCCTGCTGCCTTGTGGCAGCTACAAGAGATGGGAAATGTTGCTGTGCTGGCACTGCCAGTCATCCCTTGGACATTCCTTGTCTGTTATGGGTGCAAGTGTGGGGGGCAGCTAAACCAGCTGGTGTTCCCCTGCCTGCTCCCACCTCAAACCAGTGACTGCTGGTGTTCCCCTGCCTGCTCCCACCTCAAACCAGTGACTGCTGGTGTTCCCCTGCCTGCTCCCACCTCAAACCAGTGACTGCTGGTGTTCCCCTGAGTGCTGCCATCTCTTGCAGGCTCTGGTGGCTGAGCAGGAGAGCAAGGACAGCGGGGGAGCAGCTGTGGCCGAGCAGGTGCTCAGCATCATGGAGATCATTCTGGATGAATCCAACGCGGAACCTCTGAGCGAGGACAAGGTGAGTGCCCGGGGCTCGTTGCCTGGGGTTCAAGGCCTGCACATCCTTGTTCACGGGGATGCTGAGCTCCAGGAGCTGGAGGGGGGTGCTGATGGAGTCTGACCCTTGTTGCATTTCTGGCAGGCCTTGGGGAAGGGCTTGAAGAGGGCCCTGAACCAAAAGCACTGTGAGGCTTTGTTAGGGTGAGTCTTGCACGGTTGGGTGAGGGCTGTTAGGCACGGCTTGGATCCTTTCCTTCCTGCTTTGGGCCACAGGCCAGGGAGAGACAAGAAAAGACACAGCTTGGCCTTGTTTTTTGGAGCGTTTTTGTATGTGTTGAAAACATGATTGATTTTCCAGCTAATTGAGAATAAAACTGTATCTCAACTAGAGTGAGAACGAGAAGAGTTTCTCACTCATCATTAGAAGCTGTGGGTGGACAGGAATCTAGTGTGCTTTGGGTTGGAATCATTAGACTTTTGACTGGAAAATGCTTCAACAGTAGGTGGAATAATCGAGGTGTCAGCTAGAGGGGTTGATACCATTCCACAGCACCTTTGGGAACGAGGCTGGGTTTTGTTTTTATCAGGGCCTACCCCTCCACAACTGGAGTAATCCACCAGCTAGCAGAGGGAGGATTTTCTTGTAGGTTTATTCCCGAATGTAAATCCTGCTGCTTTTCCTTCACAGGGCAACCTGCTCCTCACGGGGGACAAGGACCAGCTGGTGATGCTGCTGGACCAGATCAACAGCACCTTTGTGCGCTCCAACCTGAGCGTGCTGCAGGGGCTGCTGCGCATCATCCCCTACCTGTCCTTCGGGGAGATGGAGAAGATGCAGATCCTGGTGGATCGGTTCAAGCCCTACTGTAACTTTGATAAGTATGTTGGCACAGTTCAGCTAAAGCCTGCAATCAGCTGTACTGACACGTCTCTACCTTTATTTCCTCACTGGTGCTTACTCCAGTGCAATGCCAGGCTTCAGCTTCATTCCCTCTTTCACTTCTAAGCCATTTTTGAAAGAAATATGTGAGTTCTAGCTCGAGAAATAGGTCTTTAGAGAGTATTGTGAGGTGACAGGGGTCTGAGTAGCTTTTCTGAGTCTCTGAGCTGGGGCAGGTACATCATTCAGTGATACTGGAAATGAGAGTTACAGGCAGAGTTACCATTTCTTCTCTTTGTTCAGGTATGACGAGGAGCACAGTGGAGATGATAAAGTTTTCCTAGACTGCTTCTGTAAAATAGCAGCAGGAATAAAGAACAACAGCAACGGCCATCAGCTGAAAGATCTCATCCTGCAGAAGGGAATTACACAGAATGCCCTGGATTACATGAAAAAGCACATTCCCAGTGCAAAGAAGTAAGAGTCACTGTTAAATGTATGTGGTTAACTTGTGTCACTGTCCTGGGCATCCTCCTCATCCCATCACCACAATCTCCCAAGAAATCCATGGACAAGTGCACGTTCAGGAGCATTCAGAGCTGTGATGCAGAGGTCTGGTGAGGCGGTGCATGTATAGGGATGAGCTAAAAAGCCTGAAATCTTCCCATTTGATACTCATCCAAGCTGATTCCTTGGATATCACAATCCTTGTATTTCCTGCCTGTTCCCTCCTGTTGCACAGCAACAGAGTTTCTGCTGTTGGTGGCCAACTCATGGACATAAATCCCCAGGCTGGGAGTTGGCACCGTGGCTGTGCACAGCATGGAAGTGGGAGTGTGGCTGTGCCTTCATTAATTAGCTGACAAGGGCCTTGGGGGAGGGAGGGAGTCCTCTCTGCAGCCTGGAGCCGTGCTGCTGGCTGGGACACTGCCCCTCAGCTGCTGCCTCTGGTTTTCCATGCAGTTTGGATGCAGACATATGGAAGAAGTTCTTATCTCGACCTGCACTTCCTTTTATCCTGCGCCTGCTCCGAGGCCTTGCGACGCAGCACCCTGCAACACAGGTGAGGAGACTGCAGGGAGGCATTCCCACTGTGCTTTGGGGCTGGAGCTGAGGATTAATTCCTCCAACAGTTGGTTCTCCACTGATTTTTGTTGGGTTTTGTCATCCTCACCACAGTTGGAACAGTTTTGCTCACAGCTTTTCTCTGCTGGAAGATGTTGGTTCTGGTCTGAAGGGAATTCTCTTAGGGGGGTAAAGCAGAGAGAAAATCCAGTTCTCCTGAGCTTACCTGTTACAAGAATGTGAAAGCCTGTTGGGAATCTCAAAGTAGGCATAGGTGTGGAAAGCTGTTCAGGTATTCCCTGGGCAGGTTCTGACTTTGCAGAGCATCCTCTGAGTTTTGTGTGCCACATGACAAGATTGGGAACGTGACTTCGTGTCTTTGTCTTGATGCCTTGAGCCTCTGCTGGGCAGCTTCAGGCATCATCTGGAAAAGTCAGAGATTCTGACTTGGATATTTCCTCCTGCTGTGTGGTGTGAGACTGACACACCAGCGTGAAGAGAAAGGAATTATTGATAAGCTGCTCAGGATGTGATTGTTGGTGTTTGAAGGCATCAATACAATGTCTTATCACAAAATAAATGTTTTATCCAACATCCCCATCTGAGCTCTTGGTAATGGCCAGTGGAAAGGCAAATTGCCTCAGTGTTACACACAGTTTTAGGGCCCAGGAACATTAAAAAAGGAAGGAAGACACTTGTTGCAGCTCAGTGCTGCTGTCCCCATGGGATTAGAGGGGACAGTCACTGGCCCGAGCCCCCTGTTCCTGAGCAGTGCTGTGTTCCCATCCCTGCCAGGTGCTAATAGGAACCGACTCCATCACCAACCTGCACAAACTGGAGCAGGTGTCGAGTGACGAAGGGATTGGGACGCTGGCAGAGAACCTCCTGGAGGCACTGAGGGAGCACCCCGAGGTGAACAAGAAGATCGACGCCGCGCGGAAGGAGACGCGCGCCGAGAAGAAGAGGATGGCCATGGCCATGAGGCAGAAGGCCCTGGGCACCCTGGGCATGACGGTAATGGCCGGGTGCTCTGGTCATTCAGGGGCTTTTCTCCCTGCCGTGCTCAAACTGCCTCAGCAGGAAGTGTGTAAAATGATTTATTGATGGATATTGCAGAGCTCCAGCCCCCAGCTTGCCTGGTGCTGCCGGAGAGGGAGCACGGCTGCTGGGAAATGGGATGGGCATTCCAGTGCCATTGGTGAGGCTGGTGTGGTTTGTCATTCTGTTTAACCTGCTTGAGCTTTTCTCTCTTCCAGACAAATGAGAAGGGCCAGGTGGTGACCAAGACTGCACTGCTTAAACAGATGGAGGAGCTGATAGAGGAACCAGGACTGACCTGCTGCATCTGCCGGGAGGGATACAAGTTCCAGGTAATGGGAGCTGAGGGTTCCAGGTAGTGGGAGCTAAAAATTCCAGGTAATGGGAGCTCAGAGTTCCAGGTAATGGTGGGTGGGAGATGGAAGTTTCAGATAAAGGGAGATTGAGGTTTCAGGTAATGGGAGATAGAAGTTCCTGGTGAGGGGAGATTCAAGTTCCAGGTGAAGGGAAATGCATTTTCAGAGCCCTCTCAGCTCCTAAGGGGACTTGCCAGTGTCTGGCTGCACAAATGTTGGCACTGGAAGATCAGGAAGTCTCAGGGCTGGTTCTTGAGATCAGTAATTCCAGAGGTGGTTGGGAAGTGGAAGTGTATTTTCATTGAAAGCTGGAAAAACAGGATCAGTTTAAGTTTGAGGTTGAGACTGGGAGAAGTTCAATTCAGTGTGGTGTGGAAAGAGCAGGAGATGTGACCTGCTGCAGAGCTGAGTGGTTTCTAAGGCAGCTGCGTGTCCTTGCAGCCCACCAAGGTGCTGGGGATTTACACCTTCACCAAGCGCGTGGCGCTCGAGGAGTTTGAGAACAAGCCCCGCAAGCAGCAGGGCTACAGCACCGTGTCTCACTTCAACATCGTGCACTACGACTGCCACCTGGCAGCTGTGAGGTACGTGCTGCCCACAGCCTGGGGCTGAAGGCCTTTCCAGGGTGCTTTGGGATCATGGCACTCACGTGGAACTTGGGATGGGTGGGCTTGGTTGTTGGTCACTTTGCAGCCGCTTCTCTGTCAGGGTCTGCTTTAATACTGGTCAGGCCTGGACTCTGCCAAGGCCAGCATTGAGAGAAGCTGTGGAATTGTCATTTTGGGGATGTTTCCCTAGACAAAAGCTTGCATCCTCCTGACTTGCCTGGCGTGCTCCCTTTCTCCGTGCAGACTCGCTCGGGGCCGTGAGGAGTGGGAGAGCGCGGCCCTGCAGAACGCCAACACCAAGTGCAATGGGCTCCTGCCCGTGTGGGGGCCCCACGTGCCAGAGTCTGCTTTTGCCACGTGCTTGGCACGGTGAGTACTCAGAGGTTCTTCCCCAGCTGGTTGCATCTGGGTGAGTCAGAGCCTTGCCACACGCTCCCCTGAAATGTTGGCATCAGAGGTGGTGCAGCTGAATCTTGGTAAAACTGAGCCATTTCAGGTTCTACCATCAAGAGTGAGTCTCCTGAAAAAGTGCAGGTGTCTGTTTGCTCCTTAGCTTCATGTAAATAATTTCAGTGCCTGCTTAACCTCCACTCACTGCTGGAGATGCAATGTTGATTCATTTGTGGCCCAGTGAGCTCCTGCTGTACAAAAAAACCTCATGCCAGTGGGTTCCCTGGGGTAGATTTCCACACTTCTCTGGGGTAGTAATGAGGTACTTGAGCACTTCCCTGGAGCAGAGGGAGATGCTGTTGGCAGGATTCTGGTTCACCTCCTGCTGGGTTTGTAATGTCACATTAGAAGTTTTGAACCTGATGGGGTGTAGGTGTAGATTAGATACTGGGAAGAAAATCTTCCCTGTGAAGGGGTGTGCACTGGTACAGGGTGCCCAGAGAAGTCATGGATGCCCCATCCCTGGAAGTGTCC
This sequence comes from Oreocharis arfaki, assembly GCA_013398015.1. Lineage (NCBI taxonomy): Eukaryota > Metazoa > Chordata > Aves > Passeriformes > Paramythiidae > Oreocharis > Oreocharis arfaki. Next base: position 73,039 of record VZRR01006053.1, read on the forward strand.
AAGGCCAGGTTGGACGGGGCTTGGAGCAACTTGGGATAGTGGAAGGTGTCCCCATGGTAGGGGGTGACACTGGATAATCTTTAATGTCCTTCCCAACCCAAACCAATCTGGGATTCTGTGGAATCAGGAGTGGTAATCTCCTGGAAGCATTTCATCCCAGGTCCTGGACATGGGAAAACAGTATTGATGAGTGGACAGATATCTGCAGATGGAATTGGATTTGCCAGAGTGAGCTGAGAGCCTCCCTTTGAGGAGGTTAATCCAAGGTAGCAGAGCTGCCTTTGTTCACTCTTTAACTCTTCTCTGTGCCATCCTCGCTCGGCTTCTGGGCTGTGCTGTGCGAGGAGGAGCTCGGTGAAGGTTTCCCTGCTGTTTTGCAGACACAACACTTACCTCCAGGAGTGCACGGGGCAGAGGGAGCCCACGTACCAGCTCAACGTGCACGACATCAAACTGCTGTTCCTGCGCTTCGCCATGGAGCAATCGTTCAGCATCGACACCGGGGGAGGCGGCCGGGAGAGCAACATCCACCTCATCCCCTACATCATCCACACCGTGCTCTACGTGCTCAACACGTCAGTGCCACCCTCACCCTGCCCTCCCCGAGCTCTGGGTGCTGCAGCCTGGGCTCTGCTTTGTGCACGGGGCAGGAAAGATGGGCAGTCACACCGAGTTTTAGGAGGAACGGGATTGCACATCTTAAGTAGGTTGTGGAGGATTTACATTGTTGGGAGTGAAGCCTGGACACGCCGGATAACAGGGAGCCTATTGAGTAAAAGCAATTGGGAATTAGCTTCTCTTTCCATTCTGGATGTAATTATTACCTCTGGGGTGAGCAACAGGGTTATTACATTAAAGAAACTCTGCCAGCTTAATTTTCTCCTGAGCAGGCAGAAGAGACACTGCGATGAAGTAATTGTTAGTTGAAAACCTAACCCTGATACCATTTTATTCAGTGTTCAAATATCATTGTTTTGTTTCCAGATTTGACATCCTGGAATTCTGGAGCAGGGTTCAGGTCCATCAGATTTTCCTGATATTTTTAATTTTTTTTTGGGGTTACCAGTATTATTTTTTACCAATAAACAGCAGGGCTTTGGCACTACATGAGGCTACGTGGCCACATCCATAGGCACCCAGATGCTTTGGAATGTACGAGCTGGTTCTGAGCCTGCAAAAATGGGATGCCCATATTTATCCTCTATTTGAGTAGTTAGATATTAGTAAGTAATACTGATTAGATGAGGGTATAAATATTAAAATACACACCAAGGTCACTCCAAATGCAGTGCAGTGAAATCCCTCTCACTTTCCCGCCTGGAACTAATCAAGGTTTTGGCTGTAATACAATTTGTCTTTTGTTTTTAATATCTATTTCCAGATCCCTGAGCTATTGTTTTCCCAGTCCTTTGGGAGACAAATAAATGGAACTATTTGTTTCATCTTGTTAGGCTGCTGTTGGCACCACAGAGCCCAGAACCCGCTGGGCAGACGTGGAGAAAGGCCTTCTGTACTTCCCAGACAGAATTTTTAATATTAAATGGAGAAAATAAAGAGCTGCTACTTGGCTCCCAGCTGCATCTTTGAGCAGATGAAAAGGTCACACAACCTTGACAGCTTTATCTGCTGGGATGCTGCTTGATGCCTGATAGGGAGAGTTCATCTTCCTTAAAAATGAAGGATCTGGCCTGGCTGGCAGCCTCTTCCTGGTGCAGCAGAGCCACAGATGTGGTAAAGTGGGGTGCAGCTTCCCAAAGTCTCCTGTAACACGTGGTTTGTGCTGTCAGTTCTGGGGTGTCAGGACTCCTGGGATACTGGAGCTCTGGGGGAAAGGAGGAAAATGATAAAATACTGATAGAAGCTTACAGTAAGTACAGTGTCTTTTGGGTTTGAGTTTGGCCTGTGTCTTCCCAGGGCTTGCTTTTGCAGTAGAGGAATTGTATAAATGGATCCAGGTGTGGCTGTAGGGGCTGCAGTCGCTGTGCAGTGTCCCATGGGAGATGGTACCACTCCAGTGCCTGGCCTGGCTGGCCTGGCTCCGTTTTTTTCTCAAAAAAAGGGAAAAAATACCTCTACAGTGGTGTTGTCCTCCATTGAGGCAATGGCAGCTGCCCAGCCAACCACTCTAGTGCCAACCACAACTCCAAGGAAAATGTTTGCTGGGCTTGTGTGCTTCGCTGGGAGCAGGTCCTCAGCCAGGGGGTGAATTAGGGGGAAGCTGGTGGTGCCCAGCTGTTTCCCTGTGCAGGGGGCATGGGCAGCCCCCCAGAGCTGCTGGGGAGCAGCAGCTGAGCCCTCAGCAACCCCTGAGGCTTTCCTTGTGTTGCAGAACCCGGGCGACCTCGCGGGAGGAGAAGAACCTGCAGAGCTTCCTGGAGCAGCCCCGGGAGAAGTGGGTGGAGAGCGCCTTCGAGGTGGACGGGCCCCACTACTACACCGTGCTGGCCCTGCACATCTGTCCCCCGGAGAGGTGGAGGGCCATCCGCGGGGACATCCTCCAGCGCCTCCTCGTCACCTCCCACGCGCGCGTGGTGTCCCCGGGAGGAGCCAGCAGGTCAGTCCCCTCCCCTGGCTGGGCACCGCTCCCGTCGCTGGCACGGAGCCCCACGGGGCACTGGCACAGTCACAGAGCTTGTGTCACCGTCAGGGAGCCGCTCGTGTCACTGCCACACCCCCTCCTGGCGCTGGCACAGAGCCACGGCAGCTTCTGGGGAGTGTGTGTAGTTTACACCGGGTGTTAACCCCTCTGAGTAACCCTTGCACTCGGTGCTGCAGAGCTGCAGAGTCCCAGCCTGGGTTGGGCTGGGCTGGGCTGGGTTGGGAGGGACCCTAAAGCCCCCTCAGTGGCACCCCCTGCCATGGGCAGGGCCACCTCCCCCAGCCCAGGTTGCTCCAAGCCCAGCCTGGCCCTGAGCGGCCGCAGCTGCAGCCCAGGGCTGCTGTGAGCAGGAGCATTCAGCTCTGGCTGTTCCTTGGAGCAGATCAATGAGCTGATCAATGGAAAGGATGCTTTTCCTTCTTCCTCCCCCAGCTCAGCACTGCAGCAGCCCCAGCCATGAGCTGTCTCTGAGCTGTGCCTCGCTCTCTGTTTGCCTCCCTAAAGAAGCTCCTTCTGGGCCCTTCTGATCAGCGCTCCAGCGTCCCTCAAATAGAAAAATAGAAATAGAAATCAAATGCCATTGCTTTTTAAAAAGAAAAAAATCAATAGCAGCTGTCAGGCACTTGAAGCACAAGAATAAGTGGCTGTGCCTGCCTGACAAAGGCACAGTATTTCCAGAGAGGGAAAGGGAATTCCAGTTTCTGAAAGGATGATTTGAAATAGCTGTCATAATTAGGAATCAATTCATTATTATTCTAAGTCGTCTTAAAGGGCATTCTTATGCTGATGACATTAATTAGGTGTTTGATAAAGTCATTACATTGTAGTTGCACAAACCCAGCATGAACCAGTGCTCTTGGAAAAGCCCCTGAAAGGGGCTCCTCTATTGATCTCTGTGCTGCTTTCGAGCTCCCCCTGGCTCCTGTTTCCTATTTCCAGCTCCCTGTCTGAATCCTGGGAAAAGGGGGGTCCAACAGAACCAGGAGATGTTATCCTGGAGGCCCAGGGGTGTGCAGCTCTTCCTGTGGCTGGCACAGCAAAGCATGGGGTGTGTTTGCTGCTTTTTAAACCCTCACTAAACAGTTCTGTATTGGAGCAGGCAGAGCCAGGAACTTCCAGCTAAAGCATCCGACCTCTGGAATTTCAGGGGAGCACGCTCAGAAATAGTGCTTGGGAATTATGTCAAGGTTTATTCAAGGGCTTTCTTTAATCTCTGCAGACTGAGAGAGCACAAAGCCTCCCTCTGATAAAGCCTCTCAGAAACAGCAATATGGCAGTTCTGATTTCCGAGGGCTCTGCTTATTTATTCTTGTGGAAAATCGGGAAGAGGGCGATGGATGGTGAAGCTCTCTGCAGATAAGTGCCAATATCTGGGATTGGTAGGCTGAGGCAGAGAGGAAGCCACCGGCTGTGACACCAGGGTGATGTCTGCATGCACAGGATTAAAATTAGCATTCCAGAGCCAGGGTGTTGTCTGGGAGCTGCTCCTTCCCGAGAACGGCAGGGTGGAGGCTGGGGACACTCAAGGACTCGCTGCTCCCTGTGCAGGAGCCCCTGCAGGAGCCCACAGTGCACCTCAGAGCAGCTGAGCATCTGCCTGAGATCTGAAACATCCTGTAAATCCTGGGAAGGTGCAGCAAGGCTCTGCATTCCCTCCTTCCGAGGCAGCAAATCCCCACATTCCCTGTCCCGTGGGGACATGCCCACCCAGCTCCTCAGCTGGGCCAGTCAGTGTCAGATTTGGGGAGAATGGAGCCAAAAAGGGCTTCTGGCTCCTCCAGGAGTGATGGGGACCACAGGTACCACAGAGGGGGATGCTCAGCACCTCCCTTGTTTTGGAAACATTTTATTCAGTATTTGTTTACTTCCTATTTAAATCCAAAGTTTAAATTACCAGAATGGATCCAAATTCTGGGTTAGTTCTGATTTTGTAAATATAATTTACAGATCCCAAAGAACCGAATCGAGTGTTCGTTGTCACTGGATCCTGGCTAAAAAAATCCTACAGACATTTTTCAGTGTAGCTTTCATCTGGAGTTTGGGAGGAAAAGATCCTTTGGATTTTTTTTCCCTTTGCTCTTCACCATGACCTTTCTAAAATACTCCTGAGGGGAGCGAGGCTTCCCCGGTGTCTGTGCCTGGCTTTCTGCTGGCACTCCCTGTCCAGCTCCCAGGAATGAAACATAGCAGCTCCAGAAGGTAACTACAGCCCTAACCCACAAGGGCCTTTTAGTTTTCAATTAAAGGAGCAGACTCCAATTAGATCAAACCCATTCACATGAAAAGAAAAGTCTGGCTTGCAGTATTTGGGAGGCCAGAATTAGCCTCGCTCTAAGTTGCTCTTCATCCCGTGGAAATTTAGTCACCTTTACTAATTGGTTTTCCTTTAAATAATTAAGCTGAGCTGCCCGAGCAGGCTGCCACCTACTAGGATGTCTGTTTTAAGGGCACACACACAAATGGAGCCTTTTAATAAGAGCAGCAAAATGTTCATTTTTTTCCCCCCAAAAGCCCCAGCCTGGGGCAGGTTGCAGTTGGGAACTCCTGTTGTGTTGCTGACTTGCAGCAGCAGCAGCTGAGCTGGTCCTAGGTGCACAAAAAAGGGCTTTTTGTTTTTCCAAAGCTCTCAGGTGTTGAGCAGGAAGCAGCACGTGATGGGGCAGATGTACCTGAGGAGCACAGGCAAGAAAATTCCAAACCCATTAGAGCTGCTGGCAGGAGGTTCTGCCGTGCCAGAACCTGTTTGTGATTAATCCTGCAGACTTGGGGAGCTGCTGTCCCAGCCTTTTAGGGCATTCCAAACGCTCTGAACCCAGATGCTGGACTTCCAGGAGAAGTCCTTTCCTGGCAGGAGGAAAACCAAGGGGTATTAAATGGATATTCCTCCATTTCTTCAAGGACAAGATACGTCCTCAGAGTCTTGCAGAAATGAGTTAGAAGCACGAAGCTGTTGTGTCATTGATGCCTCCTGTGTGGGAGAGCTGGGTTTGGTTATTCCTTCAGGAACCTGCTGCTCTCCAAGCAGTGAACACACCAACAGGGGCTGGACATTGGTTTTTTCCTACTCTGCTGTTGACTTCCTCTGCTGTCTTAGCCCTCCACTTCCCTCTGAGCTCGTTTCCTTCCCGTGGAATGGGGTTCTACTGGCAAACCTGCTCTGGCCACACAGCACGGCTGGAGCAGAGGGACTGCCCAGCCTCAGGAATTGTGGCACAGACAATCTCAGGTGCCCAGTTGTTGAAGTTTGTGGTGGGATACCCTCTCTTAACCAGCCGAGGGTGAGAGGGCAGAGGAACTGCTGCCTTATAAAAGTCTTTTATTTCACAGTTCCATAGTGTTTTGAAGGCAGAGTTCAAGAGGGAAACATAATAAAAGCAACAGCAGGCTAGCAAACAGAATCTTCTTCCTTCTTCTGTTCTTCTTCTTCTAACTTCGAGAACTATGGATTATATTTATTAATTGACCAATAGAGTTAACACACAATTCTAATTTTCTTTTTCTTAACTTACCTTAGTCTAATTTTAATGATCCTAAGTCTTACATAGGTATTACACAGATTTGCATATACGATTTCTGTCAGCTCTTATTGTTTATGTGAACACTCTGTCTAAAAAATGTGAACAGCACAATTTCATCTGTGTTTTGTCTAAAGAAAAGAAATCCTGTGAAAGGGTAAAACTGCTGCAGTACAAACTGTGTTTAAGGTCTCTTTGCTGCAGCTTTTCAATGTTTAAGGCACTTAACATCTATTTCTACTAAAGGTTAAAAATCTATATTTCTATTTCACTTTGATGTGACTTCATGTATCTCAACTTATCCACAGGTTTTCATTCAATCCCTGTGCTTTGGCTTTCCTCTGGACATAGGCCCAGAGGAGTTCTCACTGCAACACCCAGTGTGTGTTCCATGGGCAGGAACACCCAGCCAGGCTCCCTCAGAGCCAGTCCCTGCACCATGGGCTCTGTGGCTGTTGCAGCTTTCATGCACTTCATTGGGTGGGTCATCAAAGCCTCCTGAAGGCATTAACTCCAGCCTCATTTCCTTTCCCAGACTGGCAGACAAGGCCGTGAAGGAATACGCCACGTACCGCTCGGGCCTGCTCTTCTGGGCACTTGTAGATCTCATTTACAACATGTTCAAGGTAAGGAGAGCACTGGGGCTCCTCCACAGCAGCTCCAGTCCAGCTCCAGCAGCTCTCTCACCTGGGCAACTGCATGAGCTTGAAATAGAAGGCAAAGTTTGAAGCCCCTTTCTCCAAGATCCTTGGAGACAAAACTTCACAGAATCCCAGGATGGTTTGGGTTGGAGGGGCCTTAAAGCTCATCCCATTCCCCCCCCTGCCATGGGCAGGGACCCCTCCCACTGTCCCAGGCTGCTCCCAGCCCCGTCCAGCCTGGCCTTGGACACTGCCAGGGATCCAGGGGCAGCCACCGCTGCTCTGGGCACCCTGTGCCAGGGCCTGCCCACCCTCCCAGGGAAGGATTTCTTTCTTCTTTTTCCTTCTGCACCTTGTAAAAGCAGAAGGACCTCAGGAAGCTGCCTGTGCTCTCTGTACCCCTTGCAGTTCAGTATCTGAAGAACTGAGAGACTTTCCCAGTTGGCAGCACTCCTGTATTGTGTATTTGCTTATTTTTCCTGTTCATTGTTCATGGAAGGAAGGGCATCCAGGCTGTGCTGGGGAAGTGGTTGGGTGAGGAAGGAGGTGGGGGCAGACAGAAACCTGCAGCTTCCAAAGAGGGGTCAGTACTCGGGGTGAGAAGGTGCCTGAGACCTTGCTTTGTTCTGTAACAAAAGATCCTGGAGTTGAATTGGGGAATTTCTTTCTCTGTTGTTTGCAAGAGGCAGGGACAGAAATCCAGGAGCAACGGGAGAAGGCACCAGGGTTTGCAGTAACTTTTTTTTTTAATCAAATCATTATTTTTTGGCCTGATTTGGTGTCCCTGTCCCCTGTCAGAAGGTGCCTACCAGTAACACAGAGGGAGGCTGGTCCTTCTCTCTGGCTGAGTTCATCCGACACAACGACATGCCAATACACGAGGCTGCAGACAAGGCCCTGAAAACCTTCCAGGAGGAATTCATGCCAGTGGAAACGTTTTCCGAGTTTTTGGATGTGGCTGGTGAGTGTTTGCTTGCCCTTTTATAGGCTGCCTTGTGCAGCTCGTGGCTGGAGACAGCAGCATTCCTGCCACTGCTGCAGCCTGTGGGATGGGACAGGGAGAGGAGGGCCACCAGCACTGCCCAGCCACGGCCTTAACTGTCCCAAACCAGCTGGGGGACACACCTGAGCAGCCCCAAATCTCTCCCAGCTGATCCTGCAGGTCTCCCCTACTCTGTTAAACATCTGTAGCACAGCTGGGAGGTGTTTAGGGGGGATCTGTGGTTGAAGGCTGTGAACAGATGTGACTGTGCACCAGAGGCAGCAGCTGGGTGCAGCCAGGGTTGCTCCCCAAGGATTTTGGTGCCTGCAGGAGTCAGGAGATGCTGAAAACCTGCAGGGAAGCTGCTCTTTCTTCCCTCAGGATCTGTGCCCCAGGCCAGTCTCTGGCTGTCCCACACGGGGAGCAGAGCTGCATCCCTGGAGCTGCACAGGAGCAGTTCCATGTGGATTCAATGTGCACGTTTCAGTCCCTGCTGATGCACCCAGCAGGGCTCACCCTCCTCGTGTCCAGCCTTAAAATAACCCTGCAGCTGTCAGGAGCTCACACATGGCCCAGCACAATCCCTGCTGGGGGCAGGACAGTCAGCCTCGTGGGGCTGATTCTTCTCTCTTGTCTTCTCCTGTTCAAAGGACTCTTGTCAGAAATCAACGATCCCGACAGCTTCCTCAAGGATCTCTTGAACTCCATCCCCTGAGCTGCCAGCACGGAGAAGCTTTGGGCAGAGACTCCATCGCTTGCCTTCCACCCCTCTGTGTCCCTCCTCGTGCCGTCTGTCCCTTCCCCGAGGAGTGCTGCAGTTTTTTGTTGGAATTTTTTGTTTTGTTTTGTTTTCATTTTTTGGGTTTTTGTTGGTTTTTTTTTTTATTTTCTACAACTTTTCTTCATGGAGTGATTTGGAATTTAGATTTGTTTTATCTTGTGTTTCAGCGCTTCTATCTGTAAAGCCTTGTGCATTCAAGCTGTTTGAGAGAACTTGTACAGAGAGGAATCCAAACCAGTAAATCTTAATGCTTTAGTGTGCACCTCTTTGAAGTTAAATAAACCGAACAAATGGGTAAGCTGGGTTAGACTGGTGCTTGAACCAGGCAGGAGCCTGAATGCCCAGGTGTTTCTCACATTTCCTTCCAGAGCTGCTGCTCTGTCCAGCCCTGGGCCTGGCCGAGGAGCCCCAGGAGCAGAAGGCTCCCAGAGGGAGCAGCTGGGCTCTCCCTGCCTGCACACGCAGGTTCTGTGTGGGGCAGGAGCCTCAGGGCTTGGGCTCTACTGGGACATTTCCCTTCCCCTTTCCCTTTCCCTTTCCCTTTCCCTTTCCCTTTCCCTTTCCCTTCCCTTTCCCTTCCCTCTCCGTGTCCCCTCTCCGTGTCCCCTCTCCTGGGGTGTCCAGGGCCTGTCCTGGCTCCCTGTCCCAGGCTGGACCCAAAGCTCGCTGTGCCTCCCATGGACAGCCCCTCTCGGGGGGCTGCTCCCATCCCTGTCCCCTCTCTGGGGCTGCTGCCAGCTCCAGCCTGTGCCTGTCCCAGAGCCCTGCCCAGCCCTGCTGCCCCCCTGCATGCCCTGCCCTGCGCCCAGCACTGCCCGACAGCCGTGCCCTGCGCCCCAGCTGTGCATGCTGGAAGCTCAGCTGGCACAGCTCTGCTCTGCTGTAGCCAGCTGACACCTGGTGAGGCTGGAATCTAATAAAGCTTTCCCTGGCTTCCTCGTCTCTGTTTGAACTTGAATCTCCTAACACCCATCCCAGAAATAATAATAGTAATAGTCATTTTAGAGGCTGAATAACTGCCCAGCCCGTTTGGTGCCTGGTGTTGGTGTTGGCCACGCGCTGGGATCTGGCCGTTGGCAGAGGTGAAGGTGCAGTGTTGTTGTTCTCACCTCCATGGGGGCTGATGTCACTCCTGGCCGCTGGAATTGCTGCTGAGGAGGGGAACTGGGCAGGAAATGCCCCGGAGAGGTTTGGGTTGGTGTCCCACGAGGGGCTCAGGGCTGGGGGTGGCTTGGTGGCTCTGTCTGGCCCTGTGAAGTACAGGAGGGGCTGGTGTGGGCTTGGCTCTGTGGAGCAGTGATCCCACACCTCTGCTGGCCTGGAAGCACATCAAAGGGCAAACACACCTCGCCGTGGAGCCCTGCAGAGTCAGAGCTAACAGTCCTCTCTGCAAACAGCAGCTGGGCTGCTCCGGGTGGCTGCAGGAGTTACTCAGGGCTCCGCTGAGCCTGGGCACTGCCAAACCCCTCTGCAGCCACTGACCTCCAGAGCTGCCGAGTCCTGGGAGCAGCAGGAACAGCTCACAGGGAACTGGGCTTTGTGACTGCTGCTGAAGGTTCTCAGCACGGTGCAGGACTGAAGCCCCACCACGCTTTGACTTTGCCATTTGTGTGAGGGGAGTGGGGAAGCTCCACACAGGAGGTTTGGGAGCTGGCAGGAGCACCAGGCTGCCTTCCTTCCCCCCTCCCTGTCCTTCTCGACAAAACCTGATCTGTTCCCCTGCAGCCACAGCCTCGGGGTGCCCTCAGCTCCTCTCCCCAGCTCTGCCTGGCCTGCCTGGCCAAGGAAGGATGTCACCCTCCTGCAGCTTTCCCAGCCAGGGAGCTCCAGCACAGCTCAGGATGGAAATCCTGGTTTGCTCCGCTTGTGCCAGCACAGATCTGCTGCAAAGCCAGATTCAGCTGCTGCAGGAGCTGGGGGAGTTTCTAGCAGGCAAAGCACTGGGTTTCTACCCCTTCAGCTGGGTCAGCAGACCCTGAGCTCCCAGGAGCAGAACGTGGTCACTGTTCCACATGGATGACTGAGGAGAGGGCATCTTCAGGGGAGGTTTTAAGCTGTTCTTACAAAGACCCTTGCAATGAGCTCCCCAGAGCTGTCCTGGGTGGCTTTGCAAAGGCCCAGAGATGTATTCTGGAAAATAAAAGTGGTGCCTGGGGTTTCTCCCTGCCCAGAGTACGGCGGGGCTGGGATTTACGGACAAGGCAGAGCTGAAAATTTGGGACCATCCTGACGGTGCTCATGGAGCAGATCGGCCTGGGAGGGACTGAAGGTGACAACAACAACCCCAGAAGATGCAGAGAGGGACAAGAACAAAAGGAAAGTGTTTTGGAAAGTTTCAGCTGGTCCAGGCTACACAGAGAGGCTCCAAGGTTCTCAGTGGTGCACAAAGGCAAAGAGCTCCTGGCTGCAAAATCCCCTGGACTGGGGCTGAGAAGGCAGCAGAGGCTTTGGGGAGTTTGTTACTTCAATTAGGAATGAGAAGGTTGAGGGAAAATGTCTCAAAATGGATGAAATCACTCAAAAGTGATGAACTGAACCATGAGTTGAACAACAGAGAGTCAACCCCCTCTCCAAAAAAAAAATTTATTTGCCAAAGACAAATTATTTGGGGGAAAAAAGTCCTTTGTGGTGCAGGAGAGCCTGGATGAGCTGTGGGATTGCTTTGAACCTGACTGTGGGCAGGAGCTCCCTGAGTTTCTGACATCCCTGCTCTGGGTCGGGCTCCAGGATTTAATTAATGTGGGGATTGATTAAATCTGGGGAGAGCAGCGAGCCCAGAGACCTGCTGGGCTCCCCCCCTGCTGCAGGTGACACGGAAACCCGACCTTCCCCCGGTATTCCCGATGGTTTCTTGTCCTGCTGCCTCCTCCCTTTGCTGTTCCCTGTTCCAAGGCAGGCAGTGCCCTCTGGAAGTGCTGCACCCTGAGTGCCCTTCCTGCTGGGACAGGAACCTTCCCGCTCCTCTCTGCCCCTTCCCGGCCTCCGACCAGCCCCCGCCGAGCTCTCCCGTGTTTTGTGTCTCTGCCGCTGCCTGGAATTGTTCTCAAACCAGCAGCAGGCTGGAGCTGCTGAGCACAAACACCCAGCGAGCTGCGATGTTCCAGGGCCACACAAGATCCCCTGGACTTTTTCCGATGGAGGAAAAGTGATTTTTCTGCCTGGACGTGCCTCTGTGGCACCTTTCAGGACACAGGGATCCTTCAGCAAGACTGTGGTGGGGCCACCTTGGGGCTGCAGTCCCCCAGACCTGGATGGAATCCCACGTTTTCCTGCAGGAATGTCACACTGGGTTCTGCAGGAATGCCCCTCCGGCCCCTGGGTGCACACAGCAAAGCCCAGATCCTGCAGGGTTCCCTCCTCGCCTTTGGGACAGCCCAGCTCCAGCTCAGGGCTTGCTCCTGATCAGTCCCTACCCCAGGGAGCTCGGGGATCAAATGTCCTCCAGGCAGGAGAGTGACAGAAACGAGCACAAAACCACCGAGTCCTGGCTCCCAAATGAACTCCCGAGTGAAACCAGGCGGGTTTGGAGCTGCTCTGGGGAGAGGCCACCCTGCAGCCCAAGGGGGCTCCCAAACCATCCCAGAGACCTCCCGTGCTGCAGGTGGATTTTCTAGGAGCCACCCTTGGGCCACGTTTCTGTTCCCTGCCCGACCCGATAACAAAATGGGGATTGGCCTTGACTCGTTTGCTGCACGGCCACGTTCCCCGTCCAGGTGGGGATGATTCACAGCTCACGTGTGAGGAACCAAGGAGAGAGGGAAAACATGCTGGGAGCTCACCAGGAGGGCTGGGAAAGGGGGTTGGGTGGATTAAGGACAAAATCACTTCAGGGATGTCCCCCGTGGCACACCAAGCTGCTGGGAAAAGCCAGGGGCAGCCACAGGAACCCCCAGGAACAGTTACTCCCTCGTTTCCAAGAGGGAAAAAAATTAATGATTAAACCCCTATTTGCAGAATTTTTTTGCAGGATTGATCCCACCCGTTCACACCGAGAGCTGGGGGGAACCAGCTCCAGCCCTTTTATCCAAACCCTGGAGACCAGCAGGGATCCCACTCCCCTCCCAGAGTGAAGGTGTCAGTGGGAGAAGATGCTTTTGGGTAAAATTACTAATAAAATGGTGCAAAGGACACATGGAGGGGAAGCCCTTGTGCTGTGTTTTAACCCCAGGCAGGTTGGGGGTCTTCAGACCCCCAGAAGGCACCATCCTGCTGGGATGGGGAGGTTTTGGGGTATGTGAGGAGGTCTGGATGTGCCTCTGGAGAGATTTAATTTTCCTGGTGCTTATTAAGCCTTTCCTGAGCAGGATCCTCCCATGCTCGGTGCTGTTGCTGCAGGTGCCAGGTTTGGAGTGGGAATTCCAACCTCCCTCCTGTCCCACAGGGATTTTCTCCCTCATCCCACTGTTGCCACAGAAGCCAGCAGGGATCAGGAACGTTCCCAGCTCCCTGATCCACTCACCTGGAGGCTGCAGAGCTCTCCTGCCCCTTCCCTTCCCCCCGGGAGCATCAGGCACCTCAGCATGGATTTCCCGCTCCAAAAACCGAGGTTTTTCTTCTGGAAGTGTCCCCACCCTGGCACTCTTCAGCCTGACTCAGCCTGGTCCCTTCCCTTGGGAAACACAAACCCTCTGTGGGTGAATCACAGCCAGAGCTGTGGCAGAACCCAACCAAACCTGGTGCAACCTCCAGGCCCTCAGTGATCCACAAATGTCCCTGGAGCCGCAGGAGAAACGGGAATGATCAGAGAGCCCAGCTCTGCTTCTGGGGCTGCTGCCACGAACCCCGGCCTGCCCCACAGCAGGAATATTTTGGGGTTTTTTTTGCCACTGGAGAAGCAGAAGAACACTTGCCCTGCAGCCCTTCTCCAGTGGGGAAGGTGTGATACAAAAAAGCAGAAATGGAAAAATTCAGGTGTTTGTGGTTTAAGCTCAGCTTTGACATAAGGAGAGAGGCTGAGCTTTAAAAACCCAGGAATATCACAAACACCAGGTTTAGTCTTGGCTGCTCCTGCCAGGGATGTTGGGTCTGACACCTCTCCAATCTTTCCCCATCTTTCCCTGCCGTGGGGACAGGGCAGGGGCTGGAGAAGGGATAAGGGAGAGGTTTTAATCCGGGGAAGGAGGTGGAGGGCAGGGCAGCCAGGGACACCCTGGGCTGTTGGGCTCGAGTGCCTCAGAGGGAGAGATCGCTGCCCTAACGATGATAACCCAATAATTACTGTCATTAATCATAGTCCCGCTTGGTCCTTCCCAAGCCTTGTGCCAGCAGGACCTCAGTGACCCTCAGCACATGCCCTGGGGAGAGCCAGGGCTGTCCCCAGCCCGAGATGGGGGATTGGGACGGGAAAGGGCTGGGGACGCTCCTGTGGAGACTGAAATCCTCGTGGGCTTGGGCACAAACGACAGCCCCGGGCAGCCGGGACAGCCCCGAGCGAGCCCCGTGCTCAGCCCTGGTGGTGTTTGGGGCGTTGTCTCTGGTGTCCCACGCCGGAGGTGGCCACCCCACCCCAGAGTCCGTGTTTGGGACACCCCCGGGCCCTTCTCGGGGGTTTAATCCCCTCAGCTTCTCCCAGGCCGCTGCTTTTAATCTCGTTTGATGAGCAAGCAGGGCTGCGCTGAGAACCCGGCAGCATCCTTTCATTATTCCCAGCGCCTGCTGGCGACGAGCTGATTCCCGAAGGATGACATCAGGCACCAAGGGCGCATCTCCGGAGCGCCGGCTCCTTCCCGTTTCTCTTCCCCGCAGCCGGCTTTTGCTGCTCTCAGCAGTTTTCTGCAACCCGGCGGCTGCAGCGGCGCTCCCCAGCCCAGGCCGGCACCGCGGGGGCTCCGCCCGAGCGCCCCTCCCTCAGGAGCAGCCGGGAAGTTGGGAAAGCCGCGAGGGAGTCGCTCCAAAGCCTCGGCTCCGTGACTCACCGAGCTGGCACCGCGGGTTCTGCAGCCGCCACGGGCACCCCCGGGCTCCAGGAGGGCAACACCGCCGGGTGCGATGTCCCCCCTCAGGGCAGGTCCCTGCTGGGTGCCCCAGGTGCGATGTCCCCCCTCAGGGCAGGTCCCGCTGTCCCTGCTGGGTGCCCCAGGTGCGATGTCCCCCCTCAGGGCAGGTCCCGCTGTCCCTGCTGGGTGCCCCAGGTGCGATGTCCCCCCTCAGGGCAGGTCCCGCTGTCCCTGCTGGGTGCCCCAGGTGCGATGTCCCCCCTCAGGGCAGGTCCCGCTGTCCCTGCCGGTGCAGAAGAGGGGAGGCGGGAGATGCCGGCACAGGGATCGGGATGCTCGGGGCGAGCCCGGCCCCACATTCCTGATCCACGTCCAGTGCTCCCACCACAGCTCCCAGCAGGAAGATTTCCTTCCTGTGTCCTGCAAAACCTGTCGGGCTAAAAACCCACATTGCAAGGAAGGAAAATAATCAGCTAATGGCTTCTGGAAGAGAGATTTAGACAGGGAGCTAAAAATAAAGCCCAGTTCAACTTAACTTCCTCAGGGCTCGGAGCTTTGGGTGCTGCAACCCAGCAAAGTTTGGGGCAACAAGGAGAAGGAAATCATTTATTCTGCTAATTTAAAAGTCATCCTGCATTTAAATTAATCAGACCAGGGTCCACCTGCTGCCTTCGGAATGAAGAGCTTGACCATCCTGGGATTGAAACGGAGCACGTGGACGTGCCCGGGTCCTCTTTCAGCATCCCGGGATTATCCCGGAGGAGCTGCCGGAGCAACCCCCGGCCCTGGGACACACCCGGGCGGCCTGTCCGGGCCCATCGCTGCATATTTGCCGCTCTGATCAATGCAGACGAGAACGTTCGGTTCCTAAGGAAGCAGCGAGCGCTGCCGCCGTCTCCACGGAAATACCGGCGTGTCCCGACCGCGGATGCTCCGCTCAGCATCTTTATCTCCTCCTGAGCTCAGCCGCCCTCCGGGGCCGCACCTGGGGCAGGAGCTTTTGTTTACAAAATATTTACGCCTCTCCATGGAGGAGATCAGCCCCGGCCGGGCTGCGAGGCGGTGGGGACATGAATCCAATCCTCCCCTCGCATCCCAAATTCTCCGCTGCTGGGCTCGTGCGGCTCTCTAGCTCTCTCTTTGTGCCTGGATCTGTTTCGCGCCGCTGACCCCCAGAAACCCCCAAATGTGGGCAAACGAGGTTTTTGTGACCGCGGGAGTAAACCGGCGGCGGGAGGAGGTGCTGGGTGTCAGCAGCGGCTCCTCTCTCCCCTGAGCTGATAGGACAGGGAGGGGACGAACTGGGGGGCCAACTGGGGGGCAAACTGGGGGACCAAGCACGGTTTCGGGAGGAGAAAGCTCCTCTAAAGGCAGGGAAGGCGCAGGGAGGAGAAGCTGCTGTTGTGTCACTGCTGGTGCCGCTCACCCCTCCCACGCACTGACAGCAGCCACCCCACGAGCCCTTCCTGCCACAGTTCCCGGCACCATCCAAAGGCTTCCCCTTAAAGGGTGGGAACCAGCCCGGTGAGCGGCCCGGCCCTGTGCCCGCGGGTGCCCCGGGGATGGGCACAGCCCCGTGCCTCGGGGCACTGCGGCAGCTTCGGTGGGGCTGAGTCACCTGCGGAGTCACCGCGGCCGTCCCCGAGTCCTGCCCACCCTCCCCCGTGCCCGCGGAGGGCCCGGGCGGGCACGGCTGCTCCCGCCCCCGTTTCCCGAGACAAAACCCCGGTGCTGGAGCAGGAAAGGCGCTGGTGGGGGCGGGAAAGGCTTTGCTGACCAAAAACGCAGCCGGGATGAGGTTCATGCCACCCCCCTGCCGATGCTCGCGCACCATCACAGGGATCTGGGGTAAAAACCAACCATTTTGGGGGTGGAACTGTCCAAGATTCTGCTGCTTTCAGCAGCCTGGTTTGCCCGGAGACCCTCGCTCGGGAAGGCGGTGCGAGAGCACAGGGGAGCGATGCCGAGCCCGTGGTGATGCCCTTCAGCCCAGGGAGCAGCACCTGCGGTACAGGACGGGCACCCTGGGGATGGGTTTGGGTCGGTTTGCCTGGAAAATGGTCACTGTACCGAGGAAACAAGAACTTCCCATGGGTGCCTCGAGGGATACAACCAGCCCCAGGACAATGAATATTAAAAATCTGAGCAGATCTAGGGAGCAGCTCTGGAAATGGCCGCCGAGGTTTGGGAGTGCAGGATGCCGCCCAAGCGAAGGGAAAATGGGTGTAAAATCAAATCTAAAGGCCTGGATTCCCCAATCCTTGCTCCAGCCCGAGTTTAGGTGAAGCAGCTGGGAGCAAAACCACCCCCAGTGCATTGTTGTTCTCATCGGCATTGCTGAGAGTCTCTGCACTTAGAAATAACCCAATTTCCCAGCCCTTTTCTTCCCTGTGCAAATAGGAAAGGGCTCATCAGTGCTCCATTATTTCCATCTGCCATTGGCAGGCGGCGGGGAGCTTTCCTGGGCAGGAATCGCAGGAATTCCCGGCAGGAACGTCCCCGGCCTGGCACGGGGCTGGTGGCAGCAGCCGTGCCGGGGCTGCAGAGCCCTCGCAGAGCGGGGATTCCCATCTCTCCCAGCCTCAGATTCATTAATTACTGCGATTAATTCAGGGGGATTCCCTTGCAGGGATCCTGGAGGTGACCGCGGCCATCCCAGGGAGGGGCCGGAGCTCATTAGGGAAAGGACTCGTCTGATTTAATGACCTTGGGAGGAGGCGTTGGGGGATCCGGGACGCTGCAAGATCCCGGGGCAGGTACAAACCCCTTCATTGTCGGGTTTGTCACCCCCTCGGGAGCTTTTCCTGCTTCCCTAAGGGAGAAAATAAAACCCAGGGGGGTTTTCCCACCCGTTGACCACGGGGTTCTGAAATCACCCGGCTCCTTCCAGCGCCACCAGTGAGGGTGCCAGGTGCCCAAAACCGGGGAAATAATCCATAAAATCCATGAAATCCATACAGTTCATGAAATCCCAGCATAGTTTGGGTTGGAAGGGACCTTAAAGCCCATCCCATTCCACCCCCTGCTGCGGGACACCTTCCACCATCCCAGGCTGCTCCAAGCCTTGGGATTACCCAAATCTGGGACAAACCCACTCCTGGCTGGCTGCTGTCCCCAGTAACGCCCTCAGAATCGGCAGTTTTAGTCAATTTTGGCATTTTCCGACTATTTCTGTGGATCTGTGGGGTGGCACAAGCCACAAAAGCATTTTTTTGGGGGAGCTGCAAGGCGTTTTTGATTGGAATCTGGCTCTGTTTGCCGACACCCAGCAGCAGCAGCACCCGCAGCCGAGCTCCGAGGGGGTTCTGTAACCTCAGCCCCGAACACAAACTGAGCTGAGGAGGAGGCACAATCTCTCAGGTGTTTCTTTGAGTCACCTTTTAATGAAGCACCTCCACCCTGCACATTTATTTTTTTTTTCCAGGAGGCGCTGGAAAAACACAGGTTTGTAAACCATTAACAGAGCCCTTTGAAGAGCCCTGGTTTCGGTGCCGAGCGTGGCTGGAGCTGCTGGTGGAGTTTCAGCGAGTGGGGATAAACATAAATATAAATATAAAAATAAATATAAAAGCATAAACGTAAGTACAAATATAAACCCAAATATAAATCAAAAAATAAAAATAAAAACATAAATATAAATATAGCCGTGCAAGCCCCACGGTTTTATTTCAGAAATGATATTTGAGTAAAGAGAGTTCCTGCAGCTTCACACCAGCCTGGCTGAGGGTTTTCTGTGTGTTTCCCTTGCATCATTCCATGCCCAGCAGAGCAATGCGGCGATCACATCATTCAATTAAACAATATCCTTTGATTGCCCAGTGGCCCAGAGGTCCTGGAGCAGCAGTTGGGAAAAACCAATTTAATAACTTAATTGTTATAATATCAGCGTTGTTTAGCACTTAGGCAGGGCTCTGCTTTGGGATAACAAAAGCCAACATTTGTAATTTAGTCTGATCTGACCTAATCGTGCAGTCATGGGATCATGGAGTGGTGAGGGGTGGGAACGGCCCTTAAAGATCATCTGGTCCCAACCCTGCCATGGACAGGGACAATTCCCACGATCCCAGGGTGCTCCAGGCCTTATCCAGCCTGGCTTTGAACGCTGCTTGGGGCATCCACAGCTTCTCTGGGCAACCTGTGTCAGGGTCGCTGCACCCTCGCAGGGAACAATTTCTGCCCAATATCCAACAACAAATTCCCCCTCCTTCAATTTGCACCCATTTCCCCTCGTCCTGTCACTCCCGTTCCTGATGCAGCGGCTTCCCTGGAGCCCCTGGAGCCCCCGGCAGGTGCTGTGATGTCCCCACACCCCCTTCTCTTCTCCAGGCTCAACATTCCAAACTCTCCCAGCCCGGCTCCATAGGGGATTAGCAGGGGATTAATGGTTCCGTGGTGTCCCCGAGAGCCGGCAGCAGGGCTGCAAGGCCGGGGCCCTGTGTCTCATTTCCTGTACGTTCGCCCATCAGTGCGGGGACTTCCTGCGGGCTCTGGAGCGCCTTCGGAGCCCGGGGCTCCCCAAAATTCACCGCCCCCCCCTGCCCCAACGCCGCGCTGGGGACACGTGGAGGGACCGGCCGCTGCTGCGGCACCGCGGGGCGGGGCCATGCAAATGAGCAGTATTGTTATTGAAATGAAGGGCGTGGTTATGCAAATAGGACAGGGTAGCGCGGCGGTGGGAGGCGTGGCTATGGAAATGAGAGGCCGGGTATGGAAATAGGGGGAGTGGTCATGGAAATAAGGGGCGGGGGTTGGCGCGTGGGCGGTGCCTCGGCCCCGGCGCGGGGAGGACGAGGCGGGGCCGGCCCCGCCCCGCGCTCCCGCCCAGAGCCCTCAGAGCGCGGCGCGGCGGCGGCGGCCGCAGAGACAGCGCCAGCACCGGCACCGGCACGGCCGCTCCGCACCGCCGGTACCGCCGGCCT
>VZRR01006055.1:3945-21896 GCA_013398015.1 Oreocharis arfaki
TGGATGGATGGATGTGGGATGGATGGATGGGTGGATGGATGGATGTGGGATGGATGGATGGATGGATGGGTGGATGGGTGGATGGGTGGAGGGATGGCTGGCAGGGATGGCTGGATGGCCCCCACTGTCTCCTGCCCCTGCATCAGCCAAACTCAGGACATGGAGCACAGGCCAGGCCCCAGGCTGTGACCTTGCAAGCAAACCATGCAAGAATCCCCCAGCCTCCCCCAGACCCTCCTCTCTCAGCACCCATCCAGTGACATCCCCAGAGCTGTCCCAGCTCCCAGTCCCCGTGGAGGGGCTGATGGTGGGGACAGAGCCCTGGGACTGTCCCCCAGGGCAGGGCTGAGGGTGGCACATGCTGGTCCGTGGCTGTGCAGAGCCTGCTCTGTGCGCTGTGATGGGGCTTTCTCTTTCAACATTTTTTTTTGGCTCTCTAGGATCCTGCTTGTAAAAACAGCCATAAAGAAGTTAAAACGCAATGTGCTGGCTCAGAGGAGTCGTTCAATATCCTTATTAAAGATCCGCAGTGCTGGAGCTGGAACAGCTCCTGGCGCTCTGAGGACACCTTTCATCTCCCGAGTTCGAGGCACTTTACAAGCGCTAATGAATTAAACTTCATAACAACCCTGCACGCAGAGCCCCACACGCCAATTATTCATCTGGGGGCACAATGCGGGCATTAAATAAAAATAATAAGCTGGTTAATTCTGCCTCTGCTCCGGCCTGGGGATTGTCTCCAAGCTGATTTCAATTCTTTCCCATTCATCCAGTGCTAATGGTCCCTGGTTCTCCTGTGCAGGGGAGGTGAGCGGGAGCTGGCGGCAGGTTTGGCACTCGGGATCTGAGCACGGGCACTGTCTGGGCTCTGCTCTGCTCCAGCCAAGCACCAAACCTCAGCTCCTCACCCTGGCCCAGGAGAGCTCTCAGCAGGTGAATCATTTCATGTGAGTCCTTGAGTGTCCTATGCAGGGCCAGGAGCTGAACTTGATGACCCTTGTGGGTCCCTTCCAGCTCGGAGTTTCTGTGAATCTGTGGTTGTGATTCTGTGATTCTTCCCTCCTGCGCTGTAGCAGATTCCCTGGGGCAGTGCTGAGAGGGGCAGAGGGAGCTGGTTTGGTTTGGCAGCCGGTGGGGCAGACAGAAGGTCCTGGTCCCAGCTCCTGAGCTCCAGGAGGGTGGTGGTGGCCCTGGGAGGAGGAACCTGAAGGCTGAACATGGTGGGGACATGACTGGGCAGCTCTTACAAAAACATGTCACAGAATCACGGAATCATTAGGACTGGAAAAGCCCTCTAAGATCATCAAGTCCAGCCATCACCCAGCACTGCCAAGCCCACCACTGACCCGTATCCCCAAGTGCCACATCCACACTTCTGTTAAACCCCACAGGACGGTGACTCCAGCCCTGCCTTGGGCAGCCCAGTCCAATGCCTGGCCCCGCTTTCCATGCTGAATCTCCCCAGCTCCTACAAAGGATCCATGAACTGTCTTGGCTTAGTTGTCACTGGTACAACAAAGGTGAGGGTGACAGTAATAACTGGAAAACTGCCCCAGCAATCCTGTCCTGAGGTGTCCCTGCCCCATGTCCATGTCCAGCCAGTGGAGAGAAACTGGGAGAACTAGGGAGTGATGGCACCGGGCACTGATGGCACCTGGCACCAAGGCCACGGGGCACCAACCATGGCAGGGTGTTAGGCCACAGCACGTCAGTCTCAGCCCCAGGGGCTGTGGCACCTGGGAAATGGGGAAGCACAAATGGTTGGTGCCTGTCCAGGCCCCTGCTCCTGGCACACATCGGGGTGTGCTGGAAGCTGGGATGGATGAGCTACAGCTGGGAGGTTGCTGGGACACCTGTCCCTCCTGGCTGGCATGGTTGATGAGGAGTGCAGATATCAGGGATGTCTGCCTGTGCAACCAGGGGCTGGTGGATCTGCTCCAGGGAGAGCAGAGCAGCGTGGGCCACAAGCCAGAGCCGTCAGTGAAGGGACAAGAGCGCAGCAGAGCTGTGGCAGCCCAGGCCAGGATCAGGCTGTGCCCTCAGGGCAGCACTGAGGGAAGATGTCCTTGCCCATGGCAGGGTGTTGGAATGAGATGAGCCTTAACGTCCCTTCCAACCAAAACTGTCCCAGAATTCTGTGACACAGATGTGCTCTGTGGTGGCCTCACAGTGTCCATGGAGATGTGAGAGGTGTCCCTGCTCCATCCCCGGTGGCTGCACCTCTGTGGGGTCGGGGTGTGACCCAAAAGCAGCAGTGGCAGCTGTGGGGACACATTTGCCCTGTCCCAGGAGGATGGCCAGCCCAGCCTGGCAGTGGGGTGGCAGTCCCAGCCCTCTGCAGCCATGGGATGGCTCCTCACAGCCTGACAGACCGTGGGGTACCGCCCTCGGCGCCACTGGGGTGATTCCTGGGGACACTGGGGGTGGCCCTTCCCATCCCTTCCTGAACATCCCCCCTCTCCTGGTTTCCATGGCGAGTTTTTGGGCAGTAATTACAAAGAGGAGGATGCTGAACTCTGCTGTGTTCATTTGTGCTGAGGACACCGTCCTCACGCTGGCCATAACTGTAGCAATGAACAGCTAATAAAATAAACCTCCAGTTGGAGCCCGGGTCTGGGGACTTGGAAGGGAGAAAATTAGAGGCAGAAGATCTCAGGAGCTGTCTGTTCTGCAAGGATGTGGGATACAGAGATGCTTTGCCTGGTACCTGCCGTGTCCCCGTGGCCTGGAGGATGCAGGGGTCTGATTGCTGAGCACTGTCGGGCAGGAGGGGCACCGTAGGGTTTGCATTGCCAGGGGTTCCCCTTGCCAAGCCAGCCAGGAAGCACATCCCAGAAGGATGCTGAGCTCCACCCCAGAGGCAGGAGGCAGCAGCCCTGGGGCACCAAGAGCCAGCACCTCCCTCGGGATGGAGCAGCCGTGAGTTCCTGGGCTGCTGTGGGGCCAGGCACGTGAAGGGAGGTGTGACATCGCTGTCACAGGGCTGTGTTGGCCCATGGGCAGTGCGGGCTGGACCCCTCTGCTCTGCCCCAAAGGGTTTAAGGAATGCTGGGGAGCAGAGCCCCCAAATTACATCTTGATTTTGCCTGATCATCTCCATGTCACTGACCAGAAACCAAAACAATTTCTATGCCATTCTGAGCATACAGAAGTGTTTGGGAGCCAGGAGCAGAGTGGGAGCAGAGGGTGAGTGAGTGTGTGTGGAAATAGCGTGAGATTAATTACAGGAGCAACAACTCGGAGTGTTGATAAATCCCTCCCGTCAGGAGCGTGCCCGTGGTCCTGTAACTATCTGCCATTCTCAAGCTGGGATGAATGAAGCAGCTAATTGTTCGCTGTGCTGAGAGCAATCCTCAGGGAGCAGCACATGCCATGGAATGAGTCAGCTCCGAGCTGGCAGGGCTGTTATCAAATATTAGAATATTTAGCAGGGTGATCTCTACCCAGGCTCGGCGGCGACAGAGAAGGGTGTTGTTTTCGTCAGTGTATGAAGAAAGAAAGACATCAGATACTGTTTGTTTCCTGATGAGTGGAGATCTGGCAAGAAGCGGGATCGTTTCACTCGTTAGTGCACTTGTGAAATGAGTCATGTGTGCTTCAGCACCGCTTCCAGAAACTTAATTGAAAGTTCTGGTGTCTGTTGTTGTATGGGGAGAACCATATGCTAGTGAAAGACAGGGCTTGTTTTTTATAGTCCAGAACGATTAGAACTGCATCAAATCCCAACTGTCGTGGCAAGGTGTGGGGAGAGCAGGGCTAAATCCGGGAGGTTCTGCTGGAAGGAGATCAAAAACCTGAGCACAACAACACAAGAGAGACTGTTTGTGAGAGCCCGGCTTTGCCAGGCTGTTCAGTGGTGGGGGTGGTCAGTGCCAAATGCTCTCTTCAGGGTGGCGGGACACTGCCCCAGGGTGCCCAGAGAAGCTGTGACTGCCTGGTCCCTGGAAGTGTCCAAGGCCAGCTTGGATGGGGCTTGGAGCACCTTGGGACAGTGGAAGATGTCCCCACCCATGGCAGGGGGTGGCACTGGATGAGCTTTAAGGTCACTTCCAACCCGAACCATTCCATGACTCTGTGATCCAGAGCAGCCCCTCCAGCAGAGGATGGGATGTGGGACACAGCCCTGTTTGCCAGGTGCTTGTGCTGCCAGCAGCCCAGGTGCTGCCCATCTTTCACAGTCCTGGTTAATCATCCCATGCCATCCCATTCATCCTTTTTTATTAATACTTACAAAGCTCTTTTGGCCGGAGAACAGAGTCAGTGAATAACACACTGGGAAACAAACAGCCCTGGTGACGCCAGAGCCAACCACGGCTCCGCAGAGCGCGGCGCTGGGAGCACTGCTCCCCAGGAGCTCATGGACAAGCTTCCTGGAGAGGAGCCGGGGTCCCTCTGTGACCATCTCACCCCAGGCTGCCTGCAATCACCCCACAGAGCCGTGCAAGCAGCCCCTGCACCTTGATTCCCTGGCAGCCAACAGCACATCCTGGCACTGCCTGCGTGGGGTCAGACATTCCAGCACTGGCACGTGTGGGGTGGGTGAGGACAGCGAGGAGGGCAGGGGGAATCTGTGCAGCCCCATCCCAGGAAGACCCAGCCCTCCCCATCTCGGGGACGGCCACAGGGACACAGCCTGCCAAGCACAGGGTCACAAGGAGCTCATTTATCTGGCTGGGAAGGAGGTTCCCAGAGGGTTACTGAGGTTTGATTCTTGGAGTTTTTCCCTGAAAGTGTTCAAGGACAGGTTGGACAGGGCTTGGTGACCTGGTGTCCTGCCCGTGGCCGGGGCTTTGGAACAAGATGAGCTTTAAGGTCTGCGGTTCTGTGATTTAGTTGGGATTTCAGCCGGGAGACTGCGGACAGCTCCATCACTGTCACCGTGACCCCAGCACGTCCCACATCTCTCCCATGCCTTCTCCACCCACTGTTCCATGTTTAGTCCCCTCCTTCAGCGGGTCACCTTCAGCACAGCTCTGACACAGGTGCAGGATCTCAGGTCTCTGCTGAAACCCCAAAACAACAGCACCTGCTTAGAGCACACCCCACACACGGTGTCCTGTGCAAGGCCTGCTTCCCAGAAGGCTCCCTGGGCAGCATGTGGAGCAGGAGTGGCTGCGGGACCTGTCTGCAGGATGTGGTAGAGGGGAGGGCCTTTGCAAGGCCCTACAGCGGGTCCAGGAGCAGGAACAGCCCTGGCAGCAGTGGTGACCTGCAGGATCTCAGCCTTCCCCTAATTCCATGTTTCCCTATTTATCCATAAGCTGTATATTGCCTGTATCAGTGATAAATCCATGTGGCACAACAATTTATGACATACAACTTGAACGCGGGGTCCCTATGGTGAGAGATTTCTTCTTTCTTCTTATTTCTTTCTTTTCCCCCTTTTCAATGTTTATCCAACCCAAAATCCCCATTTCCCACAAAGAGCCAAGGCACTCACAGGGCTTTCATTAAAAAATTATCCAAGAAATGAATACAATGAGTGAAATAGGGGAAACCTGGCCAAAGGGTTTCAGCTTCCACAGAGGGTGATAAAACAGAATGTATTGCTCTCAGTGGGCACAGATGACAGGCATCCTCAGGATATGAACCCC
Source organism: Oreocharis arfaki (assembly GCA_013398015.1). NCBI lineage: Eukaryota > Metazoa > Chordata > Aves > Passeriformes > Paramythiidae > Oreocharis > Oreocharis arfaki. The sequence goes on from VZRR01006055.1 coordinate 9,540, forward strand.
ATGGAAAGATAAATGGATGCTCAGCACTTCTTTTATGTTGGGAGGATGTTTCTGACCCTCAGAGACTGTTTCACCTGCTCCTGAGGTCATTTTAGGTACAGTTCACCTGTCACCTTCACACGTCCCTCTGAGATCTTACAGGAACTAAAAGGCTGCTGGTACTTCTGGAGCTGGAATGGGACACCCAGCTCGAAGGGAAAAAGTTGGGTGGTTCTATGAGTTTTTGCCTCAGGCAGAGGAGTAAAATGTCACCTCTGAGGGAGGGACTCTGGATCTCTTGTGCTCCCTGGAGGTGGGGGGGCCTCAGGGTCTCCTGGGATGGGCTTGGCAGGTTGAGTGGTGACCAGAGTAGAAGAGAGAGTGACAAAGCCAGGTCTGGCCCTGAGGGACAGGGCTGTGACCCTGCAGGCAGCTCTCAAGGCAGGTTCAGCTGGCTCTGAAACCCCCAGATACCACCCCAAACACCGCTTTGGGAGCCATTCTCTCCCTTGCTCTGCTCTTTTCATCCCATCCCTGTCACCCACAGTGGCCACCCCTGGCAGGGCCCTGGCCGCCACGCTGTCCCTCAGGCTATCAGAGGTCCTCACAAATCCATCATTCTCCTTGCAGATCAAGCTTTTCCTCTTCCCATGCTGGCAGAGCAGGGCTGGGAGAACTCGTCTGCTGCCCCCGCCCAAGTGAGAGCGGCAGGAGCAGCGGCGGGCCCGGAGCCAGGCAGGGAAAGCAGGGTTTTAATGACCTCATGGGTCTTTGATTCCAAATTTATGTGTATAAATATATATCAATGCCATCTGAGCCATGGCAGTGCCCTGGGAGCACAGCAGGGCAGGGAGGACAGTGTGTGACCACCAGCCAATTTGGAGATCTCCCCCCAGGCCAGCTCTGAGCTGCTGCTGACCCAAGGGATCACAGGAGTTTGCGGAGCTTGGAGGGGCATGGGCTGGATATCAGGAAATCTTCCCCCAGAAGGTGCTGGGCACTGCCCAGGCTCCCCAGGGAATGGGCACCACCCCGAGGCTGCCAGAGCTCCAGGAGCATTTGGACACCACTGCCAGGGATGCCCAGGGTGGGGTCGTTGGGCCAGGGGCTGGACTGGATGATCCCTGTGGGTCCAACTCAGGATATTCTGTGATTTTGTGATTCAGTCTGTGCTCCTCTAGAAGCACACAGAGGAGTGGGACCTCTTCAGGAGAGGTGTCAGTCACATCTGGCAGTTTTGGAGGTTCCAAATGCTGCCAGGACTCCCACGGATGGAGGGAGTTCTGTCCAGCACAAGCTATCAGGGCCCTCCTGAGGAGCACAGATCTGATCAGGAGAGGCCAAGGGAGCTGGGGGCGGGGGGCTGAGCCTGGAGAAAAGGAGGCTCAGGGGGCACCTTCTCGCTCTCAACAGCTCCCTGTGACAGGAAGGTGCAGCCAGGTGAGGGCTGGGCTCTGCGCCTGGGGAGCAAGGGACAGGACAAGAGGAAACGGCCCCAAGCTGTGCCAGGGGAGGTTTAGGTTGAGTATTGTGGAAAATTTCTTCATGGAAAGGGTGGTCAGGCATTGGAAGGCACTGCCCAGGGCGGTGGTGGTGCCAGGGCTCATTTGCCCGTGGTGCCAGGGCTCTTCCCCTCACTACTTGGTTCATACTTATATCTTACAGCAGCCAGAAGGGAAAAATGAGCCCAAGTCTGTCAGGAAACTGCTGAGGTGAGGGTTGTGAAGGCCACAGGTGATCATTTCCTTTGCTGTTTACCAGTTGTGCATTTCCCCCAGAGCTTCAAGACTATGTTCTTGTCCTTCATCTCTTCTGTGGTGAAACACTGTGAGAAATCACAAGCTCCAGCGTCTCCCTGCTCCCGCTAAACCTTTCCCTGCTGTAGCTGAGGCACACACAGCCTGGGGCAGAGGTTTCTTGGCCATTTGCTGCAGGATCTATGGCCACAGCAATCTCTGGGTCTTGCTGACGTGATTGCTTGGTAGATTTGTGGAGGAGACCTAAGAAAGCGAAGTCCCTGGGAGAAATCACCTGGAATGCAATTCCTGCCCATAGACAGCAAGGCAAAACTGCATTTTTGGAGTGGGTGGAGCAGGGATTGATGAGGAAATGTGTAAGGTAACTTATTCAGTGATCAGCAGTGATGGCCCTGCCCACTGATCCCACTGATCCCATTGATCGCACAGTGTTGTCCAGATGTAAAAACACTAAGTCACTTCAGCAAGGTGTGTGGGCTGAGAACCCAACCTGAGACCCCCGGCAGGGCTCTGTGCCTGCCTGCAGCCCCCCAGAGGGCTGGCAGGGAGCGTGGGACACGGTGCCATGGGGTGGGCTGGCTCCTGGGGACACCTGAGCCCTGAACAGCTGTGAGCATGAGGCAAAGGGCTCTTCTTACTGGGGAAACCTTCTGTGGCTCATCAGGGAGTTATGGCAGAGAGCCCAAGGAGCTGCAGAGAGCCCAGGCACAGCTGCCATCAGCTGGGGCTCCTAAGAGGGAGGTCAAGCCAGAGCCTGAGCAGCACTCCAGCACCTCCATCCTCCGTGCAGGGAGGGAGGCCATGGTGGGCAGGGATGCTGATGGCACTCACAGGCTGCTCTGGGGACACCTGGTGTCTTGCTGGATGTTCTTATGAGCACTGTCAAGTCCTGATCGGCAGCATCTTGTGGGGATTGAGTCTTGCAGGGGAGCTCTAAGAGTTCTCCCACAAACAGGACAGTGCAGGGCTCTGCCAGAGCTGCCCCAGCTCCATCCCTGGGTGTTTGCTTGTGTTTGCTGCTGGCTCCTGCAGTGCTTTGAGCCCTCGGCAGGTCTGGTGCCAGTGAAGGTGTTGTGGTGTGAGCTAGAGTGGGACCAGAGTGGTTATTTTTAGCTCTCTGGAGCTGCTGCTGTCACACCTCTGTGCCCCCCGGCCGGCAGGGGAAGGCAGGCCCCACTCCAGGCTGGGCAGGGGCTGAGCTGGAGCCCAGTCCTGGCTTTCAGGCCCCTGTGTCACACAGCAGAGCTGGCTCCCACCGCCACAGTCCCTTCTGCTCACTCTGGGATGGACAGGGAGGGGCGTTCCCGATGGAACAACCAGGGTACAGCTGTGCCAGCAGGGTGGGTCGCTGGGAACAGCCAAGGAGCCGCTCCCTGGTCGGTCAGCACTGGGAGTGAGGAGCGACTGCAGCTAAATGTGGGGGTTTCTTCCCATCCGTGAAAAGAAACAGAAGTCCCTGAGCTCCCTGCTGCAAACTGTGCACATGCAGACCTCGTGCACCCGAGCCCGTGGCTCAGAATGTCAGCAGCTGTCCCTGGAGCTGCTGCTGGTGCAGGATCAGAGGTTCGGGAGCCTCCGGCACCTCTCGCCCCCGGATGCGCAGTCCCTGCCTCCCCAGCTGCGCCTGCTCCCAGCGCGGCTCGGGAAGGTGACATTGAGCACGCTGTGAGCCACGCAGCTGGCAGGGGCACTGTGGCATCCAGGGGACTCAGCAGGCAGGACCCTCGGGCAGGCAGCTGGCCACGGTCCCAAACGCAGCCAAGCAGGGAGCTGCAGTTGACAGGGTCTTCGGGGGCCGGGAGCCTCGGCAAGGAGCCCCTCAGCCATCCAGGGACCTGTCGCCAGCCCTGTGGCCTCTGGAGACTCCCAGGGCAGATCTCTCCGTGTGGAAGGAGTCCCCAACAGTGCCCTCCCCTCTGGCTGCTCCTGGCACATGGCACGTTCTGCCCTGGGCAGTCCTGGCTTCAGCTGGCTCTGCCCGAGTGCTGGGGCTCAGGAATACAGCCCACACCAGCTGGGGAGGCTGGGGACCAAGGATAAAGTAGCCAGAGGTGAGCAGGAAGAGCCGTGAGAACACGTGGGGGAGTTGAGGGAGAACTGGGTGGTGCACATCTGGAAGGAAGCCCTTGTTCCTGCTCCACAACATCAGGGCCAAGCGAGCTCCACAGGGAGCTCAGCACTGTTCTTTTGTGCCTGTTATTCCTGGGGATGAGGAAAACCAGGGATTGTGAGGAGAGGCTGGTCCTCAGGAGCAGCTGAGTGAGACTGGAAAGGTATCACAAGCTGTGGGAGAATTTGTGGTCCAAGCCTCAGCAGGGCACTGGGTCTGAGGGGGCTGGAGGGGCTGTTCCCATTGCTGTGGTCCCTCCGTGCCATGCAGGTGGGGTCGGGATGGGATTCCTGACAGTCTGTGGTGGCACAGAGCAGCGCCCATGGCACCCGTGCTGAGCCCATGGCACAGCAGGATGCCAGAGATCCCAGGGCAGGAGTTGAGGCTGAGCACTGCTCTGAGGGAGAGCAGGAGTGCAGGATCGGGGCAGGGGTGCAGGATCAGTGCAGGAATTCAGGATCAATGCAGGGATGCAGGATCAGGACAGGGATGCACGATCAGGGCAGGAATTCAGGATCAGGGAAGGAATGCAAGATCAGGGCAGTGCTGGGAGCACGGGGAGGGCATCCCCTGCACCCTCCCCATGGCAGGTCCAGCAGGGGCTGGCAGCTCTGAGACAAGGTCCAGCCCTGGCAGAGTGGAGGGAGGAGGGAGCAAGACCTCACAGGATGCAGCAGGTGCCAGAGAGCTTTGTCACATCTGTGGGCTCATGAATGGCTGCTGAGGGACTGGGGGAAGCCCAGGGAGCTCTGCCCCTCTCTCTCCTGTGCCAGGCAGCAGAGGAGGCTCTGTGCTGAGTCCCCCTCCCCTGCCGAGAGTAAGTGATGGCAGGAGGTGATGCATCTCAGCCAGAGAGCTGTCACCCAGGCCCTGACTGTCCTCTGGAATTCCAAGCTGGCCTCCCAGCTGGAGCTTCCTGTGGGACACCACCCTCCCATCTGCACTGCTCCTCTCCAACCGTTGGGCACCTTAACAGGGACCGGGGACATTTGGTTTGAGAAAGGTATTTTCTACAAGAAGGGACTTGCAATAGCGCTTTAAGAGTGAGGGCTGTTGAGCCCTGGCAACGCCACAAACCTGCTCTGTGCATTCCTGCGTGAACAGGGCACAGAGAGCTCCGTGCTGCAGCTGGGGCTGGGGCTGCCCACTCTCCCCAGCTCTGATGCCATTTGACCCGCTCCCATCCCTCTCCTCCTGGATCACAGCAGGCCCAGGCAAGGATCCCACAGAGGCAGAAGCAGACCCTGGAGCCACCTCTTCCTGTGCTCTTTGGGCCGCTGGTCCCTTGTTTCTCAGCTGAGGCCAAGGGCTGCCCGGCATCGCTCACCTCCCTGCCCGCCAGGTGTGTTCTGGTGCAGATGGCTGGAGCCCACCCTGTGCCACAACAGCCGTGGGACCCCAGGAGCAGGACCAGCCTCAGCTTTTCCCCACACAGCTCTGTTCTGCTCACTCAGTCTGCAGTGACAGGGACGGCCTGAGCTGGGCCACTGAGTGCCTGGAGGTGCCAGACTTTGTCTGCAGGAGGAGAAAAAGGGCCTGCCTGGGCCAAGTGCTGGAGAGGCTGGAGGCAGAGCTGGGGCTGATGGAGGGACTGGGCCTGAAAGCAGGGACAGGGCTGGTGGCAGTGACCCCAGTGACCTCTTTCCTGGGTCCATGTGCCTTCTGGGGCAGTAAGGGACCCCAGAGGTGGCAGCAAACGTGGTGTCTCAGAGGGTCCCAGCACGGTGCCATCCTGGGGAGGAGCCCAGGAGTGTGTGTGCTGCTTGAATTGGGACAGATGAGCACCTCAGTGAGCTCCAGAACGGGACCATGTGCAGGGGCCTTAATGCAGGTGCCGGGTGATGCAGTCACTGCCAGGGTTGTCAGCAGTGAATTAAACCCTGTTTGGGCTGAGGTTCCTCGGGGGGATTATCTTCCAAAATCAGGACTCTGTTGTTATTTGGAGAGAGAAGGAGGTGTTTACTCCCCTCCTGCCTCTTCTGATGCAGCTCAGGCACAAGAGGCACAGTAACCCTCAATGCCCTGCCCTGAGGAGATGCTGCTGCAGGGGCAGGGATGGCTCTGCCTTCAGGGGGCCCGAATTGTACATTCAAACCCCACTCGCAGTCTGAGCAGTGGAGCAACTGCACGAGAGGCCTGAAGGCACTTCCCGAGGGATGCTGATTCTCAAGACACATCCCAGAGGATGCTGATCCCCTTCAGCTCTCCATGAAGGCAGAGGCCTGGCAGGCACTAGAGCTCTGAGCAGAGGGTGGCTGCCACCCTGCTGGTGTGCCCTGCAGAGAGCTCAAAGCAGAGTGAATTTTAATGTATGAACTGGGCTTCTAGGAGCTCCTGAGTCATGGTGACACCAAGCCCAGGGCCAGCTGTGTTTGCCCCAGCCCCAGCCATGTCAGATATGGCACCGGTGTCTCCCTGGGGTGGGGCACCCTGAGTGGGGGCTGTGTGGAGCTAGACTCAGAGAGAGGCAGTGCTGCCTCTCCAGGAATGATGCTCTCAGTCTTCCACTGAGTTCAGCCCTGTCACTTCTCTGCCTCCACTACCAACATCAGCTTCTTCAAAAACCACCCAGCTGATGGGGGTCACAGAGACCCCTGGCCAAAGCCCTTGAAGCTGGGGACTGGCTGCTGCTGCTGGGAAGGCAGAAGGAAGTGAGGGGGGGAGTGACTGCATGTCCTTGCCCCTGGCACTTTTCCATGCTCCTTCTGGTGCTTCCGAGTGCCTTGGGCCATGCCTGGCACTGACAGCTGTTCCTGGATAACCCCAGATGGCCGGGAAGCCAAGGCAGCTGCCAGTGCAGACATCCCGGCTCCGCCCAGCCCTGGTCCTGCTCTCCATCCCACCCGAGCTGGAGAAGACCAGGCAGCCCTGATGAGTGCATGGCCCCACTGCCAAAAACCTACTTCATACTCTTGGTGGAAAAACAATTCTTCCAAACGTGCCTTCCAAAGAGTCAGGCAGTGTTCACAGTGTGGGGTGCAGTGGTGGGGACACAGCCTGTCCCCTGTCCTGGGGATGGAGCACACACGTCCCCTGTGGAGGGAGGGGTGCCTCTGTCTGGCTCATCCTGCAGAAGGTTCGTTCTGGGTTTTTGCTGATCAGTCACTCCTGACGGTGTGTTTCCGCAGAGGAGCTGCATTAACGAGTGCCACAGCCTGTGCCTGTGTCCCCCGTGGGCTGTGAGAGCGTTCAGCAGGAGCCCAGGCTGCAGCGGGCCTGCAAAGAGGCACTTTGATATCTGTGGGTTACAGGAGGAAACAGGAGAAGGAGGAAAGGACAGCTGGGGAGCTGCTGCTGAGTGGGCAAGGGCCGAAATGTCCCCTGCCCTGAGCGTGGCCTCCCTCTCACCTTCGCTGTGTTGCTCCATGCTCGGCACAGGCCCCTCTCCTGACCCTCTGAGGGGGATGCTGGCTCCATGCTCGGCACAGGCCCCTCTCCTGACCCTCTGAGGGGGATGGATGCTGGCTCCATGCTCGGCACAGGCCCCTCTCCTGACCCTCTGAGGGGGATGGATGCTGGCTCCATGCTCGGCACAGGCCCCTCTCCTGAGCCTCTGAGGGGGATGCTGGCCCACCGTGCCCGCTCTGGCCCGGGGCTCCTGCTCCCAGCTCTCCTGGCTGTGGGAGCTGCCAGCATCACCCCCTCGTCTCGCCGTGCAGGTGACACTCTGGCTGCTGTGCCCACGCTCCAGGAGCTGTTCTGAGCTGGCTGTCAGTCCTGCTCTCTGGCAGATGCAGGCACAGACACTCAGGACTGCCGGGAGCACACGGATCAGTGCAGAGAGCTGCAGCTTCCCCCTCCCAGCCCCTCCAGCTCCCAGGAGGACACCAGCCCTGGGACAGCTCCACAGGCTGGAGGAGGGGCTGGAGCTGCGTATGAGGACATGAATTTGCCCTCCCAAGTCCACCGGGTGCTTCCTGCAGAAACCTGAATGAGACACTTGCTGCTAAACCTGGGCAAACCAGGGTGGAGCATGCTGCCCCGTGGAAGAGCTGGGAAAGGAAGATCCTCGATAGAGGCGTGTGATGAGCTGCCACATCAGCTCCCACAGGGACGTGGTGTCTGTGATCTCCTCTATGTATGCAGAGGGGCAAGGAGGACACAGTCAGAAGCCATTTCCAGCTGGTGCTCTGTGGCATCCCGATGTTGTCCTGGCTCTGGAGGTGTTCCTGGCGATGTCAGCTCACCCTGCCTGTCAGCCACTGCACTCCAGCCTGCAGCACGAGCTGCCCTGATGACAATTGGTCCCAGAGGCAGAACGAGGGACAGCTCAATAAATCCTCATCTTACATTCACTCATTGCTTCAAGCAGCAGCTTCCCTGGGCTGCTCATAGGGCTGCTGTGCCAGGGGACAGCGACACCCCTGAGCTGTAGGACTCCCACCAGCCCAGCACTGCTAGGGTTCTCCGCCTCTCCTGCCCCGGAGGTCATTTCTGAGCGTGTCCTTGGCAGGACTGTTCTGGGTGGTTCAGTGCTGTGGGCTGAAGGTCACAGGGATGTGGTTGGAATAAGGAATTTCTTCCCAGCACTGTGGCCAGGTCCTTGCTGGGCACACACCCACAGCCAGGGCAGGAGGGAGACAGAGGCAGCAGGAACAGGCCCATCCTACTCCTGAGGCTCACAACTCAGGGAAAAAACTCTACCTGAGCCTCCTTGGAATCTGTTCCCCGACCCTCAGTCTCTCCAGGATCCAACTCCAGCAGTGCCTGCTGCACCCCTAGGCTGCACTGCAGTTCATGACCAGCTCCGGATCAGCACATGGGATGCACCAGACAGGAAAACAAGAAGGCAGGACAGACTGAATGCTTGTTCCTCCCTTTCTGCCAGCATCCCTCACCTCAGCTTTCTACACCTGTAACAAGTTTTGCACAATCCCCCGATTTCCCCAGAAGCCCTTAGCACAGCAGCCCCATTACCCTGCACACCTTTTTGGAGAGTTTCTGCTGCTCCCCCATGGGGGGAGGAGCAAAGGGTTCAGCTGTGATGGTTTAGAGTTTTTAGGGTCTGAGGGTGGTGGTGTAGGGTGATTTAAGGGGTTTCTCAGGGGCAGCTGAGGCCAGCACCATCTCATTTCCTCAGGGCACTCTCTGGTTATTCACATCTTTACACAGCTATCCCTGGAGGACAGGCACAGGGGCGCAGCGGGGGAAATGTGAGAGGAGGGTGTTTTTAGGTGACCATCCCTCTCATTTGAGGTGTTGTGCTTCTCCACAATGAAAGTATCTGTGAACACAGGAGCACTGCAGCCACCCTGCCTTGGAAGGGTGTTTTTTACCCATCCTGACCCCTCAGCAAAGGGTCTGTTGTCAGATAATGGCACGAGGTGAACTGGTGTCTGTGGGTGCCTGAGCCGAGCCCACCACCCTTGTGACATGGCAATGGATCAAAATGACCAGGAGGCCTTGGAAGGGAGTGTTGTGTCCCCCCTGCTCCCCTCCCAGCTCCATGCACAGCAGCACACGGCATTCGAGCTCTGTTTGCCAGACACAGCACAGTGAGCACGTTAGTCCCTAATGAGCCCGGGCCCCACTGTGCCAGGCAGACAGAAATCCATATTCCCAGACTCTTCCGGTCCTGCAGGGCTTAGGAGCTCTCCCGGTAAGCCAGGCAGAGGAAATGGGATAAGCCTCGCTTTACCCATGGGGAGTTGAGGCACCAAAAGGTTTAAGTGACTTAAAAGGGATTTGGAGAAGAACATCTTCAGAGCGTAGGTGCAGAAGCCTCCCTGGAAGAAGGCGTGACCTTTCAGTGTCCATCTCGTTAAGAACACCGGGTGGCACAAGCGGGAGGTGGCAGCAGCCTCAGAGAATTGCTGCTGCCGGCCCTGCTCTGTGTGCCCCCCATTCCTCTGTGTGCTCTCAGCTCCTCCATGAGCCCCCAGCTTCTCTGTGTGCCCACAGCTCCTCCATGCCACGAGGCTGGTGGGGTGCAGCCCCTGGGACAGTGGCCAGGCAGGAACCTGTGTCCCTCCTGCTCTGCTCAGCTGTCCCTTGCCCTGTGCAGGGACATTCAGGGACTGGCAGTGGCGGTGCTGGTGCCAGGGTTAGGAAAGCCACTGTCCTGCTGCCATCAGTGGGCTCGGGGGAGCAGCCCACCCACCCCACGCCAGCTCCAGGGGCCAGTGGAATGTGGAGGAGAGCTCTGGAGAGGGAGCCAGGCGATCCCAGGGAGCCTGTCTGCCAGGGGCTCTGTCATCCTGCATGTCCGCAGCCTGCAGCTTGGCACCTGAGCCCTCCTGGGGACTTCCCAAGGGGTACATCTCCCTCTCCTTTGCTCCCCTTCCCTTGGGCACTGCGGTGGCTCTGGCTCGTTGTCACAGCCCGGGGAATTGTGTCAGCACGTGCCCGGTGCCTGTGTGAGCGTGGGCAGGGGTGTGTGGGCATCGGCACACGGGGACGGGGGGCCAGTCCTGGAACCCGGATCCCCGGCATCATCCCTTCCCAGCACTGCTGCGGGAGCGCCGGGCTCCGGGAGAGGACAGAGAGCCTGCGGGGCAGGGCTGGGGTGGGCGAGGAGCTGGCCTGGAGCAGGGTGCTGTAGCGAGGGCTCCCAGCTGGAACAGGGAGCCAGCGGTGCTCCCCAGGGATCCATCCCTGCGGACATCCAGGGCAGGGCTGAGCCACCCCCGGCACACCTGTGTCCCCAGGGAGCGGCCAGGCAGGCGGCCCTGCCGGCACAGAGCAGCCGTGGCTCAGCTTTGCCGTGCTCTGGGAGGACGGGAGCTGTTCTGCAGAGGGGCACTGAGGTGGTTTTGGGAACGGGAGCAGGACAGTCAGTGCTGGCTGCTCAGGTGCCACGTTTGGCTTTCTGGAGCCAGAGACTGAGGAATTTGTAAACACTTCATGTCGAGGTTTATTTGCTGCCTTCTGATTTTCCAAGCTGTTGGGCACCCCGTGGGAGTGCTGGGATCAGGAGGCCAGAGCTTTGCTGATTAAATACAGGACAGCAGGCTGGGGTGGCTCTGGGAGCTGGGCATGGGGACCCCACACTGAGTGTTCATGCACCAGAAACTGCTGTGGGGAGGAATAAACTGAGCTCTGAGCTGGGGAAAAAATTTGGCAATTTCCTGTGGAAGTGCAAAGTGGCCCTGCAGCGTGTGGAGCTTGGCTGGAGAGAGGCTCTTGGCTGGACTCAGGGTGTGTGGGAGATGCTGTGCACCTCCAGAGGGGTTTCTGGATGGACTCAGGGTGTGTGTGGGGTGCTCTACCCCCCCAGAGGGGTTTCTGGATGGACTCAGGGTGTGTGTGGGGTGCTCTACCCCCCCAGAGGGGTTTCTGGATGGACTCAGGGTGCGTGGGGGATGTTCTGCCCCCCCAGAGGGGCTCCTGCACCCTTGGGTCCAAGTTGCTGTGTGATAGAACAGCCCCTCTGCTTCACCCCTGCCCAGGCTGGGGAATCTGGAGGGGTCTCAAGGCCCAACAACTCCAGGCTATGGGCCAGGTACCCCCTCACCTGTGGAGCAGCAGTTGGCTCAGCTTTGCAAACCAGCATTTGCAAGCCAAAAAAAGATAATTCTGCTCATGGCTTTTCCCTTTCCTTTTTCCTGAAGGCCAGGTGGAAGGTGCTGTAGCGACAGAGGGGACAGGAGGCGCGGGGGAGTTGCTGAGAGCAGGTGTGGCAGTGTAGGTTGGGGCTGTGAATCCCGGTTCTGAGACACTGCTGGAGGGATTTGAGGCACATCTGTTATAAATTTGGGGTGAAAGGGCTTTGGGTGTTTCTAACCTGCCTGTCCTGCGAGCAGTCTGTGTCTCGGGTGTGTCTCAGTCCGTGGGAGCTGTCCCTGCCCTGCTGGGGTGAGCCCAGGGCTGTTTCTGACCACCTCGTCCTGTGCTGTCCCTGGAGCCAGCAGATGTGTGGCTCTCCATTGTCACTCTGTGGTTTTGGGGCTGGCCTAACACCTGCCTGGTGTCCTGGCTTGGGAAGAGCAGTGCCAGGTCTGCAGGCAGGTGTTCCATGCCAGCAGAACCTCAGGAGTAGCTGCCCAGTGTCCAGGGAGGGGACCCCAGCAGTGCTCTGACCCCCAGACCCTGGGGAGGACTTGCCTGAGTAGAGAGGGTTCCACAGGGAGCTCCTGAGGCCCTGGGAGCTGGGGACGGGTGCAGGGTGCCCACGGACACCCGGGGCAGCAGCAGTGCCAGGGAGCCCTTCTGCCACCCCAGCTGCATCCCAGGATTCAGTCACTCTGCAGGACTGTGCTGAGCACCGCAAGAGGAGAACCTCCCCCAGCCGCTGGGACAGGCTGGGGATGAGGGGTCACATGAATTCCCTGTGATGTGCGGAGCTGTGTGCCTGCTGAGACAGCTGCATCCCTCCTGCATCCCACAGCCCGTCCTCCCACCTGCGGCTCAGCCACATCTCCCTCCTCGCCCAGTGCTGCAGGAGAGCCCTTGTGACTGTTCCAGCCTGCTGGGTGCCCAGCAGTGGCTGCCACCAGCCTGCCCTGGCTCCCCAGGCTGCCATTCCAGGCTGCTGAGCTGTGGCAGTCTCTGACCCTGGGGAGCTGGGGCTGA
>VZRR01006108.1:0-16337 GCA_013398015.1 Oreocharis arfaki
GTGTCAGGGAAGATTTAGGCTGGATATTAAAGAAAGAGTCTTCACCCAAAAGGTGATTGGGCACTGGAAGAGAGTCCCCAGAGAAGTGGTCACAGCATCAAGCCTGACAGAGTTCAAGATTTTGGACAATGCTCTTGAACACATGGTGTGACTCTTGGGGGTGGTCCTGTGAAGGGCCAGGAATTGAACTCAATGATCCTTGTGGATCCCTTCCATCTCAGCATATTCTGTGATCATCATATTCTGTGATTCTGTGATTCTGTGCTTTTCTAAGTATTATGCAGTGGTTGAAATTGTATTTGAATATTTCAACATTAAAATTTTAGCTTATGTTAAAGAGCAAGAAAATTCCTTCTGAAGGGTAATTGTCATGGTTATGTTGACAGCCTAATACATGAATATTAGCCCATGTACACCAGCATTTCATGGTTTACTAAGTCCCATAGAAAGAGAAATCTGAATAATTTTCATACGTCCAGTCAATTTATCTTGGCACTACACCTACCTATTTTCTTCAGATGTTCACTATGGTGACATGATCAGTTAAAGCATGCTTATTCTGACAATATATTCCAGGACCACCTTCCTAACTCAAACTGCATGTACTATTAAACTGTTCTTTTAATTCAACTACAGCTTGTCACAAGAAACATTCAGTGCTTGGGTTTTTTCCCCTGGCTTTTCACTAGAACAACTACCAAAAAAAAAAAAAAACCCTAAACCTAAAGAAAGGAAGGAAGGGGAAGGGGAAGCAGGAGAAGGGGAAGGAGAAGGAAAGGAAAAAGGAAAGAAGGAAAGGAGAAAGGAAAGGAGAAAGGAAAGGAGAAAGGAAAGGAAAGGGAAAGGAAAGGAAAGGGAAAGGAAAGGGAAAGGAAAGGGAAAGGAAAGGAAAGGGAAAAGAAAGGAAAGAGAAAGAAAATGGAAAGGAAAGGAAAAGGAAAGGAAAGGAAAGGAAAAGGAAAGGAAAGGAAAAGGAAAGGGAAAAATAAAAGAGAAAATAAAAAAGTCGTTTGAAATTGCGTCCTGCACTATTTAACTATGCAATCCAAGACAGTTTACAGTACTCTATAGGTCAACAGTTTGATGGCTGATTTAGCTACAGATAACATTGTCTCCTTGGGAAGAAATTTCAGAATATTTCAGAGCAAAAGTTATAGAACAATTTTCCATATAAATCATAGCTGATGAAAAATTAAAGATATATTCAGTCTGCTTTTGGAAGCAATTAATTTACTCCAACTGTGTTCATGATCATCAAGATCTTGATTGCAGGGTTACTAGAGACAGTGTGGAAAAGAAATGGTTTTATTCATAGCAGCTTGATTCTAAGTCTTAAGTCCATTCAGTCACCAGATGATACAGTATAATTGATTCTGCATCTTAATTTTAGTACAGAATGGCAATTAACTTTAAATGTTAAATGCAAAGGATTGTTCAAAGATGTTCAGTGGATGCTAATGAAATAATATCAAACTTGAAAAAATAAGGAACTTTATATATTAAGCAGATTATATTTGATAGGCAGATGTATAATTTTTTAATTTGCTCAATAACGTTTGGGTTTTATAAATCCAAAAATAAAAGTATTTTCATTTAATGGGGGGTTGTCTCTGGTTTTAACATATGGATTCTTACAGTTTCACTGCTTACACAAAACACTTAAATGGGAGATCTTTTAAATAAGTAGTTACAATTTCTGTTGAAATTAACAGAGTATCATGACTAGATGTATAAATATCTGTAGTTCTAAATTTATTTGGAAAATCTTAATTATTGAATAATCTTGATACATGATGGTGAGCATGAAATGAAGACAAAAATCATAATTCTCTATTTAAAGTTAGTCTGCTGTTGGCTGTTCTATACTCTAATTTTATTTTATTTCAGTACTAAAAACCGTTACTGCAAACTATATGAGATACATATTTTACATTCAATATAACCTCAAAAGTCAATTACATGTAAAATATTTTAATGTCTGTTTTAACCTCTATTACCTTTATATAATATTTGAACACAATGTTTGAATAGCTATTAGTAGTATAATTCACTGAAATCTGTTAGATGAGGTTTGATCCATATCAATTTCCATATAAGTGTATTATGAACTGACTTTGTGGAAAAAATAAATACAATAAGAAGAGGAAATATTATCTCTAGTTGTGTGTGTCATACTGCCTTAACAATAATTTTTATACATATGAATTAGGGAAATTTATTAACAGCATTAAAGTAGTGGTTTTTTAATGTAGCTAATTAGAAGCATCTTACGTTTACTTACACAAATCATGCCTTTGATATTCCTAAAACAACACATAGAATGACTAATTCTTAAGACTAATATTAGTACTTTGCTGATTTGGACAGAATTAGCACTTTTCAAAGCATATTCAAGGAAATTACTAATTTTCTACAGAAAGGAACAGTTTTCTTATGCAAAAATATAAAAGCTCTTTTCCCCAGAGATCTCTAATTGTTCTTCATTCTTTGTTTGATTTTAACAAAAGATGTGACCATTTCTCAATCCAGAATGTAATGATACCTTCAGAACTCCAAACTCCATCCTCTTTCCATGTGTTACGGGAGAGGAGAGACAAGATTGGTCTGGGTGAGACTGTAGTAGGTGTCTCCTGTAGGTCACCAGCCCAGGAACATCAAGCAGATCAGGTCCCCGCAGAGAGGTGGCAGCAGCCTCACACCCACAGGTCCCGGCCCTCATGGGGGCCTTTACCCAACCTGATACCTGCTGGAGGGAAAACACAGCAGGGCATAAGCAAGCCTCCAGGAGGTTCCTGGAGAACTTTGATGACAACTTCTTGACTCAGATGAGAAAGGAGCCAAAAGAGAAGTATTTTGCTGGACCTGGTACTCACAAACAAGAAAACGCTTATTGGGCACATGAAGGTGGAAGGCAGCCTTGGCTGCAGTGACCATGAGATGATGGAATTAAGGATCCTGAGAGGAGGAGGCACAGCAAAAAGCAAGATCACAGTGCTGGACTTCAGGAGGGCAGACTTCGATCACTTCAAGGATCTTTTTAGCATAGTCCCAGGGAATAAGGTCCTGGAGGGAAGAAGCACTTGAGAAAGCTGGTTAATATTCAGGAACAATCTGCTCCAAGTTCAAGAGCAGTCCATCATAACAAGGAAGAAATCAATCAAAAAATACCAAGCCTATGTGGATGAACAAGGAGTATCCATTTAAAGACAAAAGGAGGCGTTCAGAGGGTGAATGTAAAGATGAGTAACCTGGGACTAAATGAAAAATTAAAAAGAAACTAAAATTATGCAAATATTCAGAAAGGATAGATAAGATGATTTAAGTAATTCTAAAACTAATTAGCATAATACTTTATTTCAGGTATATTAATAGAAACCATGATATAGAATCAAATGAGGTATTAAAGGAAAGGAATTAATAATAATTAGAATGGCTTTCTAGATAACATTTCTTCTAAAACTTGGCTCCTTTTTTTTGACAAAGACACGATTAGAACATTGGTCAGCTCACAATTCAATGTCACAGTTTTGACATTTTGATTTTAAAGACCTATTATGTTTTAAGAAAAGTAGGGTTGTGAAGATGATCAGGGCATTGGACAAGAGAAGAAGTTGTGAGAATCAAACCTTGGAAGAGGTTGACAAAAGGTTGTGCAAGTTATGGAGTCTCCTCTCACCTTGGTGATGCTCAAAACCTGATTATATATGGCCCTGAGTAAGGTGCTCTAGTTGCCCCCGCTTTTAAGCAGGAGAGTTTGGACTACACAGTCTGTGAAAGTGTTTCCAAATATCATCCATTCTGGGATTCTGTAAATACTAGAAGGCATTACTTGAAAAAAGCCTTATTGGACAGATACATTTAAAAGAATAGTTGTCAGAGGGGAATCATGTTTGAATAACTCTTTTTCTAGGGAAAGTCCAAACTAATTGATATTAAAACCAAACCTGCTAGCACTTTAATCTGTGCTCTTGAAGTAAGTATCAGTTCAATGTTGATTACATTTCCAGATGGCTCAAAGATTGACAGAATGATAATTAATCACGAGGACAGATTAATCATATAGCAAATTTTATACTGAAACATGAACTCACCTCATTTGAAGAAT
Source organism: Oreocharis arfaki (assembly GCA_013398015.1). Lineage (NCBI taxonomy): Eukaryota > Metazoa > Chordata > Aves > Passeriformes > Paramythiidae > Oreocharis > Oreocharis arfaki. The sequence goes on from VZRR01006108.1 coordinate 4,106, forward strand.
AAAAGATAAAATAAAATATTCTAAGAATAACATATGTAAATCATAATTGTAGATTAGGAAACAGTACCGTGAAAAGTTGTGACTATAACAGGCTCTAGGGGTGATGTGATACTCTGTGCAGCACTACAGATAAGCAAGCTGATATTTAGAAGGATAAATAGAATAATAAGAAAAATAAAAGTTAAGAGGAGATTTGTGACTCGAGTTTAGTGTGCACATTTTAATGGCAGAAATAAAAGTTTTTAATTTAAACAATTTTTAAACAAAAATTCCTCAGACACAATAGTATGGGTTCAAACATCTTGTGAGAAATGAGATAGTTTTCTGTAGAACTCAACAGAAAAAGTTCTGTTGAAAAAAACATAGTGTCTCTGGCTTAACTGAAAAACTCAAAACCAAGTGAAGTCTAAAGTTGGTTTCTTTTTTGGTTTTGTGAGGGTTTTCTTGGGTTTTTGGGGTTTTATTTTTGTTGGGTTTTTTTTAAATAATGTTGAACTTCTCTAAAGGAAAAACACAAGAAATGGTGGAATACCTGTGTTTTTTTAACTTCAGAATGTGTAAGACGTTTTCATGAACGTAGTCTCAGTGAAATATATGATCATGTCTTCTATACCCATACCACTGAACAAAATATGAGGCAAGAAGATACACAGGATATGGGATAAACAGGCTTAGATGCATCTGCTTGCCTTATACTATGTGCCTTGACTTAGGATAACTAGTAAAACCAAGGAACTTTCTACTTTCTATATAAATATATCTTTTATGCAAATGTTGTGATCCTTCTGAAACCACAAAAATGTTTTCAAGTATAAGATGAAATATTTCTAATCAGAATAGAAAACTCTTCAAGCACTTTCCATTAGGAAGAAGAAATAAAAATAAGCCCTTAAAAGTCTTAAAAACCAGCATTACTATGAACCACTATTCTAAGGAAGAGATAAGACAAAATATATACTTGGTTGAAATTCACATCACTTATTCATAAGTTAGTTTCCACAGTATAAAGACCTTTATATAATCCAGTTTGACTTCCTGAATAACATGACTTACAATAATTTACTTTCTCAATCTTACATTACTGCTACAAACTGTGTTAGAGTAAAGCTTATGCTTCAGAAAATGTTTCATCTTATTGTGACATTATTAAGAAATGGAGACCTCAGTGCAACACTTCCAATGTCATTTTTTCAGGTATGTCAATATTGTATCTGTTTTCAGCTGGGATAGAGTTGGTTTTCTTCTGAGTAGTTGGTACTGTGCTGTGTTTTGGAGTTAGAATGAGAATATTGATAAACACACTGAAATTTGGATTGTTATTAAGCAGTGCTTACTCTGAGGACTTTTCAGTGTTGCACACTCTGCCAGTGAGGAGCTGCACAAGAAAGTGGGACCAAGCACAGCAAGGACAGCTGACCCAAACTGATCAAAGGTCATCATGCCCAGGATATAAACTGGTTTATACTGTAACACAATCTTTTTAATAAATTAAACATAGCAAGGTTATCTTAAGGACATTTTTACAGTTCTTGTCTTGAACTGTTATTTATTAGTTATAACATATTATATGTACCAACCAGTAAAACCATATTTATTAGTTATTATACCATCACTTTTACTGTCCTCAAATCTTCAGTGTTTTTGCTGGAGATATTAAAACTAAAAAGCTTCACATTAATCAACCTGCTCACTATTCTTGTATTGATTCAAACAACCAAGATATGAATTACCAGTCTGTTATAGCATTAAACAGAGTCCTTATGGTTTCCTTATTGCTCAGCATGTCACCTAAATCACTTTCAGAGCCTCTGCTCTTCATTGTAACGTTCAGTGTGCTGCTCAACAGGTTTCAATCATCTGATATATTATTCTAGAGCTTATTTTATATGTTATTCTAGAGTTTATCTGGTAGGCAGTTGCTGTTTCTGCAGAGATGTCCATGACCAAAAAGCACTAAGGGATCAAAGCCACATCTTCTACAGTACTGACTTCAATAGAATGGTCTTAAAAGAATTAGACCTTCCTCTATCCACTAGTTCTGAGTTACTGGGTATGCTGAAAAATTGTGAGCATAGAAGAGCATATGAGTTCAACATTTTCCTGATAATTCTTTAAAATCTGGCAATACCAAGGTGTATATTTGAAGTCTACACTGTTCATTGTTGAAGAAATTATGATAAATTATTTTATTCCATAAATGTAATGTAATAATTATACATCATTACAATTATTATCCTAATTCCACAGATGGTCAACAGAGGCAGAGAGATTAGCATATAAAAAGAACTCACTGAGGAAAGTGTGAAAAAACTTGTTCATGATTTTTTTTCATTCAGTTAAGAGAATACCATGGATTTTCATCAGGCTCTCTGTCAGTAACAGCAATCCCTTCTGATCATCATTTTTATTCCAACCTTGGGTAGCTCAGCGTGTGCTTCTCCAGCCTTGACTCAGGATTTCTGACAGTCTTCCACCTTTATACACTGCCTGCACCCAGCTCAGCCCATCTAAGAAGTCTGATTCCCATTCAAACAGATTAACAATGCAGAGGAGGCAAAACTCCTTCCTTTTCTTGTGAAAAAGTTTCATTCTTTGAATGAAGAAAAGATACTGCTCATTTCCAGGGCACAGGCTGCTTAGTCTACATGGCATCATGGCCCACTTATTTGTGATGTTCTATCCAGAACTATCTGAAAACAAAGTTCAACTTTTCCCATCCACAGTTAAGATTTTTATAGGGTGAGACAACAGGGAGAAACCCCTTCTTTCAAATGTTAATTTGCAACTTTGAAATACAGAATTGTTACAATTTATTAAAAACACGCACAGAAGAAAAACAAAACAAAACAACCAACACAAAACTACCAAACACCAACATCCCTATAAATCTCCTAAAAATATTCTGTATGCTTATGGATTGGTTCTGAATTTTTAGAAATAAGTGTACCTTACCCTGACATAGAAATGCACTGAAGAATTAAATCCAAACAAATGTTTAAAGAAAAGTTTGTAATATATGAAAAGAAAAATTGCAATAGCTTTATGTTGTCATTAAAAAGAAGAAAAGTATCAGAAAATCTCAGCAATGATTAATAGAAGTGATTTCAAATGATAATAAGTCAAGAATATTGAGAACATAATTTACAATGCTATGCTGGTATTACAGTATTATCAAGTAAATCATTAAATGCCACACAGGCTGTTTTCATGCTGAGGCTATCTTTATAGTTACTGATGAGTTAGTATTTCACTTCAATTATATAGGTGAAAATCTTCAATAATTGCTAGCAGTGACAGGAGTGAACTTCAAATAGCTCTAAATAAAATATTAATGCTGTAATTATTCAGAAGCATAACAAAAGCACCTTTTTAAAATTCTCACCAGATTTATGCTCATTATCATCAAATTTATGATTAACTAAAAATGCCACCATTATTACTTCATTATATAAAATACCTTATTTAAATGTCTGACAAAAATTTTGAATTCATATTTCATCCACAACCATCAGTCATAACTTTCTAGCATTTGTGCAGTTTTAAAATTACATTTTAATAATAAGGATAGTAAAAGGGAACTATGGTTTCAGAAACGAACATTCATTTTAGCCAGGTATCAAATAGCTAGATGTATTCCCCTTTCATAGAATTTAAAATGTTCAGTGTTTCCCTCATAAATATGATATGGAAAAAAATGCAAGTCTTCTATGAATCTATCTTTATTGCATTTTTAACAATAACTTTTGCAGGGAACTTGAAACTCTAAGACTGCCTCTCAAAACATATATCTTCACAGAATATTCCACACATCTATTCATGAGCATTTAGTTTAACATTCTAACATATTTTAAAGCCCAAAGTTACTGAAATGGCAGTAAAATTCACAATAAAAGAGCATCAGTTACATGAATGTAAATTAAAACACTTTCTCATAAAAATATAAAGCAGTCTTGCTTGAAGTCACAACTTAAAATGAGAAAAACTCCCTACATATTTAATTTGTAAGGATACTTGCTGCAGTTGCTCCACAACTATCTGTTACAGTGAGGAATAGTCCTACTACCTGACCTTTATGGATTTCTATGCCTAAATTCCCATGATCATCTGGTCTCTTCTCTAGGACCCAAGGGTAATGCAATTTCTATAGAGGTTTAAGGGTAGTGTAAGAAATTTAGTTAGAACATAATGAAGTTCAAATTAATGATCTGACTATATAGCGATACGTGTCTGTCTCTCTTTTTTCCAACTGCTTCCATGTAGAACAATTTTGCATATGGTATAATTAAATTATTTGGCTGAAGAAGAAAAACAAAGGGTACTTTATTATAAGTTGAGAAATTCAACAACAAAAAAAATAATAACAGCAACAGTAAGGAAAAGAGGTAGCCAGAAATGAGAATTAAAATAACTGAGCAGTTCCTCACTGAGGATTTTAGGCAGTTTCCTTCCCCAGAAACCATTATTTGTGACCAGCCCTGGCCTGCCTTCCCTTCAGCTCATACCAGTATGTCCTTGTGTTCCTGACTTGCTCTTCAAGACATTTCAAAAGAAACAAACAACTCAACCTAAATCACAGGAAAAGGTTCACCATTGGTAAAGGTTTTAAGTTCTTCTGTCTTTAGTAACAGTTTGTAAGATGAGTTTTCATCATTTCTGATGATTGTGTTAATCAATAGGGTCTGTGCTGTCAAAAGTATGTTTCATTTTGAAGCGATTGTGGTTATTCCAATGAAAGTTGGGTTTTATCAAGTTTAAGTTTATTAAAAACTTTACCAAGCACACTTCATAAAAAACTTGCCTGTCAGTTAAGGCAAAGTGTATAATTTTCTCACAGTGTCAGATAGACATTTTGAATTGATTAGTGCCGAAATAATGCTCGATCTAGAAGCATTTGAAGTTGAGTAAAAAGCCCTGCTCCTTTCACTTGCGTCTCTGGGCTTTTGGGTTTTTTGTTTGTTATTATTTATACTATTATTATTAAAATTATTAATAATGATAATTGTTATTATTAATTTCCCATCCGATTATAAACCACAATCTCTGACTTCCAACGGGCTGCTTGAAGAGGTGAAGAAGAAAGTTCCCTAATCTTGCCAGAACTCTATGATTATGCAAACTCCTGTCTTGCTTTTCTTATTGATCTCTCATAAACTTTCCGCCTGAGATAGAATGTATTTTCTTTAGGGAGAATAAAACTAAAACATAAAAAATATAAATAAAGATAAAATGCAAATTATAAAATATAAATAAACATAAAACCAGCACACAAGAGCAGCAGTAGGAAGCAATGTCCTTACTCTCCTCCTTCACACCTCTTTCCCACTATTACCATTTCCGTTGCTGTTGAAGCAAGCAAAGAAAAATGTATTTTATAAAAGGTGATGTGTTCCAACTCCAGGATTTGCAGATGCAGTTGTCTGAGTCTTATGGAGACACAAATGGAGCCAATATTTCAAAAGATTTTTGCAATGAAATACTTTTGAGGAATCAGTTTAAGATTTCTGTATGTCACAAAAAGAATTAAAAAATGTTGAGATATGGTGTAAAACAGCAAAGAATAATAAGCAAAGATCAGTGAAAAGGAAAATATTTAAAACAAATTTGTTTAAAATTGCGGTTGAAACGTTTCAAGAGGGTTTTCGTTTTCCAAATAAAAATTTAGTTCACTTTATACATATTTTACCTGGTATGTTACCATTTCATAGTTTTAAACAGAAGGTAATTTCTGCATGCTAATAATTTCTAAATCAGCAGCACAGAATATATGAGTAGATAGTAATTCAATATGAGGGAAAATTGACTCCTTGAATTTCAAGTTTCAAGAATAAAAATGTGATGAGTAAAGAGCTCATTAAACTGATACTGTATAGCATTTATTTAGAAAAGGTGCTCTACAGCCCCAGGCTACCTGAGTGAATATTAAAAAAATACTGTAGGCACATGTTTTGCTGTGAAAATGTATTAACTCAGTATAAGATAGTATATTACATTTGTAATCAAAGTGTCAGATCATCTTATGTGTCCCAAGTCCTTTATCAGGTAGAACCAAATGAACTTTTGCCACTCTGGATAAGAAAGATGACAATTCCAAATCCACTGGCATTTTGTACTAAATAACTCAATTTTTTATACTAGTTTTTTCTTTAGTGCATAGTTTTGTAAAAAGAATCTTAAAGTGTGCAGCATTAGTGCTGCAGATGGCTATTTGCAAGATGTCAAGGAGACAAACACATGCATCTAAGGCTGGGTAATGATAACAAAATAATAATTATAATAATCTCTTTTTCATTTGAGACTCCCATCTCACAAAAGAAAACATACGGAATTATGGTGAGAGCTGCCACTGCAGAGAATTGTCCTTCCTCTGTTCCCATGAAACAACATTTCATTTAGCAATGATTTTTATTGGCAATGACCAGCAGACACAGACCTCCTGCTACCTACTTAACTCTAAGCCACTATGTCTCCTGTGTGCAAACTGTGCAGGCAAAAGAGGTGTGGAGATATGGGCTGATTTCCTAATGTCTATTAATTCACCCCAGAACCTATCAATATTTAAGACCTAAGCATCTCCAACCCACATTGTCATGACTGCTCTGACAGAGAACTCTAGAAGAATAATGTGCTTAGCTTTGGGACATGACCAGCCTGCAGAAGTAGCATAATTTAAACCTTCTAGAAGTTTTTGATTTGGGGATTTTTGAGTTTGGATTTTAACATATAATTAGTGTGCATTGTTCAGATACATTAGTAAGTATAGTATACATGGTTGTAAGAGACGGTCTGAAGACCCTTCATCTGTCTCACGATCATCTAGAAGGACTGAGACTGAATCCCCCCCCTCAAGGGGAGGAAAAGGACTTTACACAAAGCTTGGGCCTGGCCGAGGTGGGAGACCTGCNGATTCCGCCTCGCCGTCAGTAGCTATAACCACCCCCCGCCCAACCTTTTTCTCGCTATCCTTTGTTTCCTATATCTCTCCCTCTCTATCGCAATACAGAGCGTAGGCACAATAAACACATTGTCCTGATTTGAACTAAAAAATACATTTCCCTGTTTCTTTTGTGCTCTGAGATCCCGGTTAACGAACCATCACGATACCCGCTTTGTGTGAGCAGATCGTGACATAAATTGGCGTCACAGACAGGATTTTCTGACAGACTGAAGGCGTAGCGGGGCTCTGTGCAGTCTGTATCAGGGGAAGGACGTTTCGCTCCAGCCGCACCTAGCCTGACACCCTGAAAGGGGTGAGCGGTGTCTAGAAAGCAAGGGGGGTGACTCGAATTTCCTGCACACTGCACATTCCTGAAAGAATGCACCCCTATACTCGGTTGAGGGCTCTGTCTGCAGAAATTCACAAAAAAATACATTTCCCTGTTTCTTTTGCGCTCTGAGATCCCGATTAACGAACTATCACGATACCCGCTTTGTGTGAGCGGATCGTGACAGTGGTTTAGATCAGTTAGTATACATTGTTCAGATGTACAAAATGTTCATCTCAAGCTAGAGATGTATTTGTATTGGACATTATCTGTTCATGGTGAAAGAAGATACTAACTGTACACAACTAGATGAAGGGCTAAGACTAGCAGGTTTATCTGAAAACTGATGCTTGTTATGACATTGATTAGTGTTTTAAGCAACTTTTACAGATGATTAGTAGATTTTGAAAAATCTGAAAGGTATTAACTAATATTAGCTGACACGAAGGCTCATTTTTTAAGACTAACCTTTTAAAGTAGACTTTAAACCTTCCTTCAGAGTTAGAGCTGCCTGAGTATTAGTATCAGAAATACAATAAAGTGAAACAAATCTTAGCTTGTGGGTTCCCTCAGGATTTTGGTATGTACTGGATGTCAATCAGATCAGAAAATTAATTTGACAGATATAAATTAATAAATAGCTGTTGGATTTTTAATCTGTTGGATTTCTTTAGTAGCCTCTTGAGTAACAGCAGCAGGATACACAGAACACTGAAAGTGATGGAAAAATCACCCTGGGAAGTGACCCATAGTTCCCGGACACATATGAAAATCAGCTATATAACAAAAATATCCTACAGATGATATATCTATTGATTTTGTTGTCTTTCAGTTTGTGTTTCTCCAAATTAAGATGTAAGTGAGAAATCAGGATCTTAAGATCTGTGTGCCTTTTAGGACACACAGGTTCGAGACATCCAGAGCTGCTGATTTAAAAATGTTTATTCCTGACAGACATCATCTAATAACCTCCTGTATTGCCAGAGGACTAGAGAAATATTTTGTATGCGAGAGAAGCATTCATGTCATAATCCTACTTTTCAAAAACAATTTTTTGTAACATACTTTCTATTCCTTTCTAGTAATTGACTAAAAGCACTGCTACAACTGCTTTCCTGATATAGGACTCTCTTCTTTCTTTTATCTAGTGAAAGTATCATGTGTAAGTAAACCAGTGATCCACAAATTTTCAAGCCCAGGGAAAATGATGTTGAACAAGTAAGATGCTGTAACAATAAAATTTGCTTTTCCACAAAAATCTTCCTTAATGTTTTTATTTTATGAAGATAAATATATATATATATACAGAGAGAGAGAGATAGATAGATAAGTAGATAAAGATATATATGTATTTATATACACCAAAATTAGAGAATCTCACAGGTCTACCACATCTGAGAAACCAGATGCATAAGCAGTCAAAACTAGTATCCATAAGGCTACACAGCCGTATTTCTTTTCTCTCAGGCATAATGAATCACAAATTCACTGCTAAAAGGTCAAAGAAATATTCTAAGAAATAAAAAAATATTTCAATCCTTTAAGCAGAGAGAACATTAATTTCAAATCTTCCACACCCTAGGAATTATTTTATCATGTTTTACTTTGCTGTGTTTTGAATGTGATAGGCACTTCTCTTTTTACACTTACTTTCATAAGAAATAGCTGAAACAGCTACCCCATTCCAAATCAGTGATATGTATCTAAGGAAGGATGATGCACGTTTCTTCTGTTGGTTGGCTTGGGTGTATTTCTTTACAGCTCTATGGCCATTGCAAACACCACCAAAATTTCCCCATGCACTTTGTGGAGACTTATTTATGTTTACTTTGGGGTGGGTTTGTTTTTTGGGTTTTTTGTTTGTTTGGGGTTTTTGTTGTTGTTTTGTTTTTAGTTTTGTTGTTTTGGGGTTTTTTAGTTGGTTGGTTGGTTTTTGTTTTGGGTTTTTTAGTGACTATAGACCTTAAAGACCAGTCCAGGGCTTAAATGGACCCTTAGATTAACTAAGCTGCAAGTTAATTAAAGTATGACTTCTTTTGCTTAGGGATCTAAAGCTTTGAGAGGCACCTGAGGTCAAAGCTATTGCTGAGCATGCATCTAGTTCTTACTAAAGCCATACAAAATCCAAAAAAAAGATAATCTAGCATTTAAAACCTCTTTTTTGGGAAAGCCTAGTCAGACTCATGGAATAATATAGGGTGAAAGGCAGAGCTGGAAGTGATCTAGACTGTTTTTTAGACTAACGCTAACTTTGAAGTCAGTGAAGGTTGCTCAGGGTCATATCTAGCTGAATTGTAAATATTTACAAGGGTAGAGATTCCACATACACCGGCCATCCCATTGCAGTGCAGTTTGTATGATTTACTTTTCCTTATATCTAGCCAAAATTTTCACTGTTGCAACTTGTTCTTTGTATATTTTATATTAAACAACATTAAACACTTTCTTTGGTAAGTAGTACTATTTTCTAGTCACCTTTGGTCTCTATGAAATTCGACAGCTGTTTTTGTAATGACCTAGCATCAGTGGGAAAGATTTAAACTACTTTTCATTCTGATTACAAGGTCAGCATCAAAGCACACATATGGAAGCCAGTTGCATAAAGCAACAAAGTGCTAGAGGCCTGACAAGCAGCAATAACAACCCATTTAGGTCATTATGCAAACCAGTCTTTTAGCTTAAAATAGCAAACAATGTGCCTAAGTCCATAACAACTTTGAGATTCATTCCATTTTCCAGAAAGGCACACAGCAAAATTGAGCAAGGCCTCTCTCGGCTTTTTAGCAGCTGACAGATACTGGAAATCACAGCCAAAACTTTCTTTTTCTCTGCTGTTTTTTTCATGCAGACTCTTATGCCAGCTAATTTTTAATCAAGTTACTTAAATGCATTTGCTAAATCTGTAATTTTTTATTTAGTTTTGCGAAGGAAGGTTAAGACATATTTCAGGATTACAGCTGAATATTACAAATATGACAAAACTAAGTGAACAATTTCTGCCTTTTTTCAGCTGACCATTTAATCTGCATTATTGAATTGGTTTATTTTACTTTCTACTTGCTGATGTGCATTACACAGTACGTTTCTCCGACCAAATCTTTTGCCATTTACTTGACAGAATTCACTTTTGTACATCATAAAATGAAGTATTTTAAGCAAAAAATACATGTTCTCAAAAAGCAGTGTAGAGAAGAGGCAGGAGTAATAGTTTGATTCTTCTATCTGCATGATGATAAATAAATTCCTTCTTTGTCCTGTCCTCACTCAATGAATTTTAAGAGCTTGCACTTAAAACCTTACTGAAACATAGCTCTTGCACTTCGTCTTACTTTATTCTGCCTCCATTGGAAAGATTGCAATTGAGATAGGTAAAACTATGAAATAATTTTTAAAAATAATTTATCTTTTCTGCAAAAAGAATTGAAAAGGCTGACAGTAGAGAGTCTGTACAGATCCCTGTCAATACCTGGTGAGAGAAGAAGAATACCTACCAAACGTCTGTTCAATCATCTGGGAAATGCTGAGTGGTAATGAAGAACAAGACTCACCAAGAGCATGTATGTATAAGACTTGGCAATTTTGACTTGTGCTGCAAGATATTGCTGCGGCTTGGATTTGCTCTTTATTTTGTGGTGGAGGGTTGTTCTATTTAGTTTAGTTTTTTCTATAAGAAGTGTTTACAGGCGTGCTGATAACAACTTACATGTTAGGTAGTCAAGCACTGAAACAGATTGCCCAGGGGGTGTTGGAGTCACCGTCCCTGGACGTGTTTCAGAGGTGTTTGGAACTGTCACTGGGTGATCTATTTTAGTCATTTAGGGGTTACAGTGGTAGTGCTGGGTTGTTGATTGGACTGGAATGATCTTCCCTAGCATTTTTAAAGGTTTTAAAGAGCAGGAAACAGAGGCATTACTTAATTCAAGTGCAAGATTGCTCATGAGTACAGTAATATTAACAAGAAACAGGTTTTCTTAATCTAAAGAAACATTATTTCACGCTTCCGTCACATATGTTTTTAATGTATTTCTAGGAATGTCCTTCCTAAACAAAGTGTATGACGGTAATCTTAAGCTCATGTAGAATATTTTTCATGAGGAAATTTTCAGACATTTTTTAAAGGGGATTTAGTTATTCTGAATTGAAAATACACATTTATATTTTTGGTCTTTTCAAATGTAAAACTTTTGAAAAGGCACATTACATCATGTATATGTCAGACCTCCTATTTTGCAGTTAAAATTCCAATGAAATATTAAGGCGGATGGTGTGACAGGCATTAAGACATCCCAAAATATTCAGACATCATGCTGATCTTATAAACACTTTTAAGAATATGTTAGTTATTGGAGTCTGAGAACAATTTACTTTCTTCTGTGGAATTAAAAAATCAATTGGAGACAATCAAAGTAAAACATGCAATAATTCAGTATTGTTAGAGAATACATTTTTTAATGATTCATACCTTTCCCTTTCCCAAGAGAAGGAGCAAAATCTAACTTTATCTGCCTCAAGCATCCTGAATTTACAGTTCATCCAGGACTGACCAAAACTGACAACACCGCCTGATCCTAGACTAAAACAAAATCCCTTAGAAGTAATAAAGATTTCACTAAAAAATAAGACTACAATTAGATGAGCACTGGTACCCAAGACAGATGTAGAAGCAGTTTATAATTGTGAAGTTATATGGAACAAGGATCACATTAATTTACGGTATTTACCATAAGGAGAGCAGGCCAGATACTGGGTAATTTTATACCTACTGAGACAAGCACAATTTAATTTGGAAGTATACAGATTTAAATTTAGAAGTAAATTACTCAATTGACCCAACTGAAATTCCTAAGAAATAAAGCCGTTGGAGACTCTGAAGGTACTTAAGATAGCTGTCAGAGAACACACAGGTATTGAAGAACTGAGATCAGGTTTGTAACTAATGGAAAGAGCAGATGAGAGGAGACGGGAGGGGA
>VZRR01006108.1:16391-33033 GCA_013398015.1 Oreocharis arfaki
AAAAGAAAAGAAAAGAAAAGAAAAGAAAAGAAAAGAAAAGAAAAGAAAAGAAAAGAAAAGAAAAGAAAAGAAAAGAAAAGAAAAGAAAAGAAAAGAAAAATTTTTCATCTGGGAAGGGTGTGTCATGATCATCTAATACAACTGCTTGACGACTTCAGGGCTACCCAAAAGTTAAAGCATGTTTTCCAAATGCCTTTTGAACACTGACAGTCTTGAGGCATCGAAAACCTCTATTGGGAAGTCTGTTCCACTGTTAGGTGATCCTTTCGGTAAATAAATGCTTCCTAACGTCCAGTCTAAATCTCATCTGGCGAGGCTTTGAACCATCATGTGTCCCAGAAATAAAAATTCAGCACCTCTGTCTCTCTGTCCCCTCTTCAGGAAGCTGGAGAGAGCAACATGATCTGTCTTTAGCCTTCTTTTCTCCAAACCAGACAGTGTCCTTAGCTGGTTGTCTTAGGACATGCCTTCCAGCCCTATTGCCAGGTATGTTGCCCTTCTCTGCCTTCCTGTTTTAGCTCCAATTAATCAAACTAACAAAAAAAAAAAGTGAAGACAGATAAAAGACTTCATCACTGGAGGAAACATTTGGAATTGTTCAGCCTATAGGAGAGAAGGCTTGTTGGGGGATTTTATACATATATATAATTACCTGAAGGAAAGGTGCAGAGGGGATGCACCCAGACTCTCTTCAGTGGTGACAGGATCAGCAGCAATGGGCACAAACTGAAAAAGAGAAAGTTCCCTCTGGACATCAGAAAACTGTTGTTCTTTGTGTGCCAGTAACACAATTTGGCCCGTACCTCCACCTGACATCACCAATGCCAGGCAATGATGAGTTCAGCATGCAACCCTCATTAAATCAGTCATTTTGATTGCATAATTTTAAGAAGCTATATTTGCCATATAATTTTATAAATTTGGTTAAAATTTACTTATATCCTATTCTAGTCTATTATACTAATTACCTAGATGGTAAATACATGCTTCTAACAAATATTTAAAAGCCTCACAAAACTAAAATCCTCCAATTTAATAATGTTTTAATTTTCATTTATTTTTCATTTATTTTGGCTTGAGGAAAATATTGGAGAAAATACGTAAGCATAACTGTATATTGTATGTATGGGGTTTATATTTTCTGGTAGATGATACTAAAATATTTTTCTTTAATTTAAAAGGTAGTTTATGACTTATGATGCATCTTCTCCTTATGCCTCACATCCACATGGGCTTCAGGCAAAATGTGAGATGAAAAACAGAAAGGTCACAGACTTTTGTGTTTTGGGATACTCTCTGATTCCTTTGATTCTTTCACCAGGTTACAGAAGCTGTGATAAACATTAAGATACAGATCATATTACCATGTCTGCTTTTGTTTTTTTCCTGTTGTGTTTGCCTAAGTGGATTATATTTCAGTCCTCTCTATATTCCTAGCATTGAAGCTATGAGAGATTGGTCGACAAATACAAGTTTTATTTCTTTGCAAGTCTGGCTTTTCTTAGAACGTCAACCATTTTACATAGCCAATACTGTGTAAATCAAGACAGATATCACAGAGCATTGGAATGATATTGTCATTAACAATCTACCAAAAAAATTGCTACGTTGGATAACTTAATCATTTTTCTCTGTGTTTCCTGTACAATGCTTATAATGAACTGAATTTACGATAAACTTCAAACAGAAATTTTGTGATACATACTTAAGCTATATGTAGTATGGGTAATAGCAGTTCTTACAATAGGAATAGCACTGTGTGACTTCATTAATAAATACACACGTCAAGGTGCTGAAGTGGAATCTCATTAATTCACATGTCTACACAGATGATTAAAGTGGGATAAGCTGGGATTAAACAGCTCATCTTCAATAGTTATAATGCACAGACTACACACTAGATAATTTCTAGCTCCAGGAAAAGTCAAAGATATGCTGACCAAGTAAACATGGAGAAATACAGAACTTTATTTTTCAGTTTGCATCATGTAACAATAAATATCTACTGCAAACCAGATTCCCAAGGTTTCTGGATATGCCTCATACAGTTGTATTTTTGACAGAGAGCTTTTTCTGGATGCTATTATTTTGGTTATTGTCACCTATCAAATTTGCTTTAAAAGCTCATTAAATCTGATTAAAATTACAATTTTGCAGGAATTAAAAAAACCCCAAAAATAAAAATACCAAACCAACAAAACCCAAATCAAACTCTAACACAAACCAAAACTAGTAATTTGAAGAGTTGTATAAAATGAATAAAAAAAGATACTAAAAAGGTAAATACTAGTTTTATTATTTGTATTCATTTCACTAATATTGATTTGAAAGTGTACAGTTAAAATATACAGGCTCTGAAAATTAAGGCAAAGTTGACTACAACCCTAAGCCCACTTGTGTAATTTCTTTCTCAGAGTTTATCTATAAGTGCTATGCTACTATGACTAGCAGATAATGTTTACAATGTGCTAAATTTTACTGAAAATTTTAAGTATAGCATCACAAACCAGCCATTGAACACTGTTTTTATTCTTAGAAAAACTACTGTAAAATATCAAAGAGGAAGTTTTGTGATGAATGGAAGAAATATATAACAAATAAACAGCCTTTAAAATGTTGTTCTTCATATAAAAAGATCTGAAAGAGAACTTTAAATTATTCTAAGTATATGCTGTGAGGGAAAAAATTTTGTTTCTATGCTCAATATAGCATATAAATACTTATTAGGAATGTCAGGTTGCCATCACGATATACAATATACACAATATACAGTCGTGTATTTTTTCAAGAGAAGTAGCAGGCAGACATTTTATCTTTCTTATTTACAAACAAAGGATATTTGACAATGAGCAAAGAAAAGAGATACATTTGTTGGTCACTTATGACTTCCCCTCAGCAAAATTTAATACAAGAGAAAGACCACTTACGATATTTAAACGTATGTGACACGAATATACATTCCTAAGGCAGTCTGTTTGCAAGCAATCTGTGACAGACAAAAGTGCTATGAAATAAACTGAAGTTGACAGAGTCCATAAAACAAGCTGTGCACTTGCCTGAAGATGTAAAGTATCAGACAAAGGTCTGCAAATGCTGAAAGTCTAAATGCAGGGTACTATGTCCTGTGCTTTTAGGGAGGCATAGACACATATAGACAATTTTTTATATTTTCTGATGGAACAAATTTGACCATCTCTCCTTGGTCAGAATGTAAGGTTAAGAGAAGAAAACAACAACAACAACAACAAATCTAAATAAAACAGAAGTTACAAAGACTGTGAGGGTTTGGGGAAATGGGGGCTTATTTAGTCAGTTCAGGCATCTTGACTCTCAATTAGAGAGCGTTTCAGTCATATAGAAATGATTATCCTCAGAAATTTGAGACTTCTATGAGAGATCTACTTTTCACAAGGCTTCTTTAAACACTTCCTGAAAATCAGACCTTCAGTATTTTCAATTGACGATACACACACTGAGTTACAGAAAACACCGCTCCCTCCTTTTTTTCCCTTTCCAGCCTTAATTTTTGTGCAGCTGGAAGAGACTCCCAATTTAAATGTTTTACCGGCCTAGACCCTGCTCAAAGACAATTTTGTTGAAGATAAATAGATGATAATATTCTATCTGTAGGACTTATTATGGTCCATTTTTAAACTGCTATCTTCCTTTAGTCTTCTGGATACTGCAGCTGTCCAAAATCCTAAAAGAAATAATTATTTTTGAATTTGTTCCTTTCCCTTAGTGGTAGGAAAGACCACCATCTGGAGTCTTGTCATAAAAATACAGAGGGAAATTTGGACTTTAAATCAGGATAAGGCTCTGAGTTAGCATGATATTGGAAGCTTATAATAGGCTTGATGAACAAATCTATTCAGATCTGTTTGATTTAACAAGTGTTTCTACTTTTGGTGGTTGTCACAATGTTTGAAGCAAATTTCATGTTTTAACAGATGGTGAAAAAGTAAACTGGACACAGAGCAGGAGTCCTGGCACAGTCCTACCATATGAGAACACTGTAAGATTCAAGACCAACCTGACATTTGCAGGAGGAAGCATTAACTATAAGCTGAGAAGAATGTATATCATAATTTCTTGGTATACATAAGAAGCCCTGCTTGTTCCCATAATACTTCATTCAATGCTACTGCTTTTATTGACTTCCAATTTTATTTAATTCCTCATGTAATTTAAACATAATTGCTTTACAGCATCTACATTTTTTTGTGATAAGTGACAGTGACAAATATACTATTGCAATTTTTTATATGATCTGTCAAAGGGAGTTTTGATGAATAAATGATGACCAAGACATCCTTTCTTGGAGAGAGATTTTTTACAAGCACTTCAGACTAAAAATACTATCATCATTGTAATGTGAATAGCAATAAATTTTGAATGGACTATTAGCAATCTAATGAAACTATTAGTAAATTTCTGAATTGATGAGTGAGATATTTTCCTTTATCCTATGTAAGTGTCAGGTGTTTTTTGGTTCTAATTTGAATGCAATGGTTGCCCTACTCTGGAGAGTTTTTTGAGGTTTTGTTTGTTTATTTCTGTTTTCCTATTTCATTTTGATGTAGTGACTTGTTCAGCTGTCCAGTGTCCCATCTTCTGGAATAGTGCTAACAATGGAGAAATAATTTAAAGAAGGAATTAAAGAAAAGAGAGATCATGGATGGCACTGGTTGATGGATCAGCATTCAAAGATCTGTGGTAGTGGATCTTTGAGTGCAGTTAGGAAGGGAAAATGATAAATATTTTAAATGGTCCTTTTTTAAGAAAGCTAATGGGTAGGCTCAACTACAAGGACAGTTCTTTTGCTGGAGTAATGGTTGGACTTCTGTTGAACACCTATAACTAGGGAAGAGATGGCTTTTATATCAAATATCAAATATTTTTTTTTGAAGATTATCCAAGCACAATTATCCCTCATCCCTTCAATCCTTCTTCTATGACAGTATTCACATCATACTGCTCTATTACCGCCTCCAGCCTCAAAAGTGAAGAAAAAACAATTAACAAAACCCACACAAAACCAAACACTCAAGGAATAAAAGTTTATTACAGGGAAATGAAATTTGTAGGCAACTCTCTGTTGCAAAAAAGAGTTGGTTTATAAATAGGTCAGCAGCATTTTATAGCTATAGACATTCTTATGTTTTGATTTCACTATAAAGCTAAAAAACTGTTCAAAGTTCATTATTTTACAGTCCATTTTTTTATGAGGGCAATTTTGTGCACTCCATTGATAGAGTTCTGTTTCCAGTCCATTTATTACCTGACATAATCTAGATATTTTAGCTCCATTTTTTGTCAGGAGTTCTTTCCTCTCCATTACCTACTATTTAGCTTATTAGCACATAAACTTGCTTCTTCTCTCATGAAATGGATGTCCATCAGATCATTAGAGGCATGGCTTCCTACTCTAAATGCCCATTTTTTCACTGCTATGAGATTAGTCTTCCAACTATCCATTTTTACCCAGTGTGCATGTTAGACCAAGTAACTATTACAACACCGCCCATGTAGAGCACGAAGGGAAGATGTTGGTGACAGCAAAGAAACTCAGTGTATATACCACAACTCTGAGAACAGGATGCTTTGATGTGTAGAATTTAACAAAGCAAATGAAAGACTTGATGAAAGTAAGCCATACAGTAAAAAAAGTAGATTGCTACCAACAAGACTGAATGCTGAATTCATAATTCAGTTCTAAAAAACCCCAAACCCCCAAACAAACAAGACACCAAAAAAACACCAAACCCCCAATCTCACAAAACTCTCAACAAAACAATACAGAACAAAACCAAGCAAATCCTCAATAGAAATGTTGTCTATTTCTTTTCAGAATGATATTTCAGGGAATGAACCTTCTTCTTTGGTAAAATTGCTTTGGAGAGGAGATGATTTTATTTTCGTAAAGGGGGTATTGATGGGTTTAGCACAGATGACAAACATGACAGATATTTATTTGCTGAGTGCATTTACATATCAGGAACATGTTTTATGGAACAACAAGCTTGAAGACAGATTTAAAAACCACATGATGCGCATAGGCTTTTTTTAGCTTTTTGTGACATTAGTGGAAGCTAGATATGAGAGGCAGAATCTCCCTTGATTATAAGCTTAGTTCGCAGAACTACCCTAGAAACTGAGAGTGTTGTTAACCAGCATTCCAAAATACTATAAGCATGGTGACACACAGTTGTTCACTAAAAAGATAAACAATCTGAAGCAAGAGAAAGGAATTTAATATGCTGTTAAAGATATGTAGCCCAACAAAAGAAAGTGAAAGAACTGATTTCATAATCTATTGACAGATATCCATTATATTCCTGTCTTGATGTTGGACCACAAAACCTGGAACAAAGAGTAATATGATATCCCTCATCAAAATATATAAATATTTTTGGGGACTGATTTAGTTTAATATTTCCATTACTGATATGACACAAAAGAGAAATAATCACTATCTTTAAAAAACCAACAAAGATACTATATTTAAAACTGGGCTGGATTTTAAGAAATAAATGAAATAGAATCAATGCATTAGGTGCAGGTCTCTCACTTTTAAAGACTAGTAAGAATTTATCAGATAAACTGAAATTGCACATTCTAAAATTCAAGCAGGGCAGGAAATATGTGAACATTTTAATTGTTCAGAAAAGAACCATGATTCAATAGTATAAGGCAGTCATGAAAAGGACAAATTTAAACCTGGAATAAATTCTAGTACGTATATTTAGGTATTTTGATTGCAGCATATGATGTTTTCTGAGGCTTGAATTTTTAATAATTTATTTTTAGAAGCAGTAACTGCCATTCAATAGTTTAAGAAGCCTTATGTGAAATGTGACAGTCCCTGCTCATAACTCCCCTGCTCATTCTGCTCAAAACCAACTGATGAACACATTGACTGTGCGTCATTAAGATTGTTCAATCTTCATAACAAACTATTTTCTTTAGTTTTTTTTTTTCCTCTTGTTTACTTCTTGCTATATTAGAGGCTTCAACTTGAATTCTTAATTGAGATGCTTCAATTCTTATTATGTTCTCTCCCATATCATGGACTGGAGTGTACATCATATGGTAGGATAAGACAGCATATTTTCCCTGAATCACTTGTAATAAATTTATCCCCAGAGTCAGTTATCCCCTTATCTTCTCAGTAATTGCTTAGTAACAATATTCCAAAAGGCCATGCCATGTGGAGTAAGACTTCTGTTATCAAGACCAAGAGGCATATTTTCTTTGTCTTTCTATGGTAGCACTGTAGTTCAGGCAAGACCAAAACTCAGTTCTCATAGAAATATTTAAAAGACAGAAGGCACTTTCTTTTATCAAAGCCGTTTTAGCCCTGTAGTTGTTAAATAAAGTACTGGTATTCACAATAACAGACTACTCCTTGTATTCAACTAACATCGCATTCATCACAAGCATTTTCTCTGAACTTGTCTTTGTTATAGCTTTCTTTTAGCCTATTTATCTATAAAAGCATTTGTGTAATAATCATATAACTGTTATTCAGCTTGCTCTAGTTTTGTCAAACTCAGAGTATAATATTCTTGTATTTTGGGTGTAATGTTTAACTTGTGGTATAAGATTTTTAAATTTCAACAAGCATTGTTAAATTTTTTTATGTGGACAGTAAGAGCAAGTCATTGTTGTTCGTGCTGGACCCTAGGACAAAGTCAAGGCTAAAGGAGTGCAGGCATACAGTGATAGTGGAAACTGTTAGCAGAAGATGACACTGGAAGTCTATCAGTCATCAGTAGCCATATATTGTCAGCAATGCAAATATAGGAGCTGGACAAAAATAGTTTTAGGTGCAATAAAAATGAAACCCAACCTCTACCTAATATATGTAAAACATGCCAATGATAGCAAAGTGAGGTATAACTTGGTGATTCACTGAAGAAGACCACAAAAACAATCAGAGGACTGGAACACCTCTCCCATGAGGATAGGTTAAGAGAGCTGAGGGTTTTCAGCATGGAGAAGACAAGGCTATATCATTCTGCTGACCTTACTGCAGTCTTTTAATACTTAAAAGGGGCTGGTAAGAAAAATGGTGACAGGCTGGTTTTAAACTAAGAGAGTAAATCAGACTAGATATAAGGAATAACGTTTTTACTATGAGACTGGTGAATGGATGGCCCAAAAAGGTGGTAGATGCCCCATGCAGGGAAACATTCAAGGTCAAGGTGAATGGGGGTCTGAGCAACCCGATCTAGTTGAAGATGCCCCTGCTCATTGCAGGAAGTTTGGACTAGATTACTGTCAAAGGTCCCTTCCAAGTCAAACTATTCTGTCATTCTGATTCTAAGAAAGAAGGTGTGAAACACGCAAATCAAACAATAGAAATAATCCTAAGCAAACCCCAAGGCAAGGAAGAGAAAAACTTTGAATATTAATGTCATCTTCCAAAAGGGAAGGAACTTACCTCTGTACACATCATGCTTGGGATGCTGACAGCTTGTCGCAACTGTCTCCTCCCTGCAGAACTCTTGACCATATATTAAACCAGACTTCTTGATCCAGAAGAGAATTGAAAAGCTCAGAGCACAATGCCAACAAAAAAGGTGAAGATATTAGATATTATATTTTTTTTGTATAAGAACTTGAAATTTTAGTATTGTTAATGAAATTTATTTAGAATTAAGAATTTAGATAGCAAGTGTTTGCATCATTGTAACTGGGTTAATACAACTGTCTGTTGTATTTTGGTTACATTAACAAATATTTCTTAAAAACTAGTAATAAATTTTTGGCTTCACTTAAAAGTGAAGTATTTACCTTTTTGCACATCACTTTTTAAACAAAGGGAATACAAGGTACTATAGAACCAAAGTGAGCCAAATGCACATATCAAATACATCCAAGAAGTTATGTTAATCTTCTTTGAAAAATTTCTGAGAGGCAATTATTAGAGATGATGAGGGTTTAGCTGAATTCGAAAACTGGAAGGAAGAGTAAAAATAATAAGGAAAATAATTCATCAGTCCTTGAGACAGAATGCTGCCACTAAAACCTCTTAAAACTGTCTGATGACACCTATGATTGAAGTCTCTTACACAAACAGCATTTTCCATTCCTCCTGCAAACTTTAGGGTCTACTTGACCATATCTAGAATTTAATTCTAATTCCATGGGAAGCAATACCCCTGTATTTGAGGGTTTTGCTTTCACAACAGTATTGCTATGCATTGCCATGGTCACCCATTTAGAAGCATCAGAAATATCAAATCTGTGTACATACGCAGCAAAGCTGGAACTAATGGAAAAAATAAAAATTAATGAAAGAATTTATTTGGTAGGGGATGAGAGTGGCAAAGGAGGAAGAACCAGAGAAAAGAAACAGAGTAAATAGGGAATATAAGGAATAGAAAATCATGTGATTTGTGCTGTTTGATGGTCCTTTTAAAGAACCTCTGTATCTGAATACAGCAGTTCGGTACAGGACAGTAAATCCACTGTTCCACTCTGCATATGTCTGACCTAGCTCCAGTGTATGGAGAGACCTGGCATGGGTGAATGATTAGGACAAGGACCATGAAGCACTACAGGAGATCAGAAAACCAACCAACACTAGAAACAAAGTAAGAACGGTAAATGGTAATAAACAGGTCAGAAAAACTACCCATTAGGACAGGATGGAGATTAAGTATTTTAAAGCTACATTCCTTGCTTCTTGGAGCAGTTACCTGGAAACTCACTTAGGAAAAAAATAGCTAATTTAATCCTGAAAAGTGCTAGTTCAGTATGTTAGAATATAAAAGCCACCTCACATTAGAGAAAGGGGAAGTACATAAACCCAGCTTTCCTGTAGTTAGAAAGGCCAAAATTTCTACTTTTGAGCTTTGAAGATGAAGAGGTGTATTAGAAGGAAATTAAAATTCTCACCTGAAAGAATAAAATACTTATTCATTGCAACCTTGCAGAAGGATGCAATATTAAAAGCTCAGGGTAAATGTAGACTGCCATTCAAAATGGCCTTTGAAAAAAACACATAAGAAAGGAACTAATTCCTCAGTATGATTACAGAGAAGCCTACAAGAGGCTATTAGTGGATAAAAGGTACTCTTTAAAAGTAGAAACCATATAAAAACGAGTAGAATAGAAAAGAACTTCTTAGAGATTTTGAGAAGCAAATGCTCAAGGCATTAAAACTAATAATGAAATGTTTCAACTCATAAAAAGCAGACAGCTTTCTACAAGCTAGCATTAACCCAGTGTACAGTTGAGATAAAAAGTAGTGCAAATAACAAAAACCATACTCAGGAAGATAATTTCAGTGTTTACTACAGGGAATTGTAAGCAGTTTCTGCAGCAGAGAAAGGAGAAGAAACCCGAGGAATTTCCTCAAATAGAAGTGTCAATAGAAAGTATTCAAAACTACTAATTCAAGTAATAGTAATGTGCCACCACTTGAATATACTCACTGAAAAAATGCTACAGGAAGATGGACTCTCTGAAGTACAAACTATGATGTACAATATACCTTTTAAATTAGCTTCAAAGTTAGAACAACATATGGAAAAAATATAAGGGTTCATAAAGATCTCCTGATGGTTTCTGCAGAATTGTAGACCAGCAATTTCTATTTGAAACTAACTTACAGTCTTAGAAAAAGAAGTGAAATTAGAAGACACATGAATGAAGATTTCATTTTCAGATCTAAAGTTAGCTATAAGATCTTCCAGAAAGATTTCGGAATACTGTTCCATTGGTGAAGAAAAAATCCCTGAAATGGAATGTGGATAGTGATAGTTAAGCATGTGAGTAAAAGGCAGGATCTTGGAAAAGCCAGTCATGCAAAGTTGGTCCATCTTTCAATCTGCATAAGAACCAGTGCCACAAGAAAAGCCCAAAAAGTATTAAGAACCAGATATTCCTTACTGAGAGGCACTGAAGCACTCATTTGCCATACAGACAATTTCTCTTGAGATCTTTTCTGCCAACTAGGAGCTTACCTTTGTGATGCCACTGATAGGCTGCTGAGGTTGGTGAGTCCCACCCCTACTACTCTGTGTAGGATCCAATGATACTGTGACAAGGCAACTTAGGACTGTCAAAAGACACTATATGTCCCTTGAAGCAATGTTAAAAGGATCTGGAGCATTGTTCTCCTCTGTCCTACCAGTCAGAGGAAGAGATTTAGGAAGGAGGAGATGAATTGAACAGCAGAATGCCTGACTCTATGATGGGTGAAGTTTTTAGCTTCTATGGTCATGGATCTATGCTTGAGAAGGTGATCTGTTGGGAGGAGGTAGAATTCACCTGACAAAGTGGGGCAAGAGGGTCTTCACCAACAGCTGGCCAGACTTAGATGGAGGGCTTTAAACTAAGTATCTCAGGGTGAAGGGGTGGAGATTTAAATAAGAGAGAAAAGCTGGTGACTGCTGATGTGTTAGGATCCAACAGGGAATCCCTATTGGTGAAATGTCACAGAGGAATTGGGGTGTGTTCCTTTAAAAATGTGACAGGGTTGATGACACAGGAGACATATGACAAAGATTTATAGAAGCACAGACAATAGAGACAATAGAGACAATGAAGAATGGAGGGAATGACCAATTGTTACTTCTCACAAATTAAAAAAATTAACTCCTTTTAAAACACACAAAATGAAACAAAATACTGTTTATGCATGACAAGGGCATTTTCATGGACTCTTACTGAGCCTACAAGTAGAGATGAGTTCCAAAAAGGGTAAGACTAATCAATCAGAATAACATAACATAAGACTAATCAATCAGAATAACAAACATCTGCACCAGAATTTCCTTCCAGATCTTATATTCTGCAAATATATGGTAGCAAAAGCATCACATTCTATATGCCTTGTTCCTTGTACACTTTCTCTAAGCATCCATTACTAGCTACTAAAGAGTACTGGTCTAAAAAAAACTTTGCTCTAACTTGACATAATTATTTTGATAATGCAATAACCAACAACACTAAGACAGTAAGATAATAGGCAAGAAGACAGCATTTTTTTCCACACAGCAAAAGAAGGCTGAGGGTTGACCTCACCGATCTTTACAGCTTCCCTGAGACAGGAAGATGAGAGGGAGTTGCTGATCTCTTTGCCCTGGTATCCATTGATAGGATGTATCGTAAACATTTTAAGCTGCATCACAGAAAGTTCAGGCTGGACGTTAGGAAAAATCTGTTTACTAAGAGGGTGGTCAAACACTGCAACAGGCTTTCTAGAGAGTGGTTGATGTCCCAAACCTGTCAGTGAATAGGAGGCAATTATACAATTCCCTAAATAATATGCTTTAATCTTTAGTCAGGATTGTTGTAGATCCCTTCCAACTGAGCTACTGTATGCCATTCTATTCTATTCTATTCTATTCTATTCTAGATATTTCTGGAGAATTATCAAAAAAAATTTCAGAAAGCTAACTCTAAGTACCAGAGGCAGGAATTCCTATTAGCTTTTCTACTGGAAGCTATTTGCTCTGAATTCACTGACGAGATTAAAAACAAGTTGTTAAATTCCTTATTTTTTCACAACTTTTTTTTTTTATAATTAAGATGTTGTACATGTGTTAGTTTTCTAACATAGAAACTACACCAAACTCCTTTACCTTTAACTTGAATGAATTATGGAAAAATCCATTAATTCAAAATGACAGAAATCTTGCAGGAGCAAAGAATTCTATTTTGTGCTCACATTTAGAAGCTCTTTCCTTACTTTGACAAATGGTCTGTGTAGAAAGGCTTTTTGGAGGGAAAAAAGTATTGTGCAAAGGTGAGTGGGAGTTTGTAAAGTATTTTTGTACTACTAAATTATTAATACCATGCTTCAAACTTTAAAATCTCCAGTTTGAAATGGGAATTGAAATTTTTTCTAAACCTATCAAGTCAGAACCTGTTGTTAAGAAAATCCTAATGAAGCTATGTGCCTTGGCCAGCAAACTGACCAAAAAAACTGGCCAGCAAATTTTGATGTTTATATGAACGTAAACATAAATTCTTCCTCACTGCCCAAACTGTTTTCACAAAACCTTTCACTAGAAGGTGTGTAAGGTCTAATGTGAAAAGAACTGGGCACAATTCATCTATCATTTTTATGTGTAAGATACAGGAAAACATGAAAAAAAGGAAAAATTATTAACCTCTACTGAGTCTCAGACTGGTCTAAAGTGGACTGTTACTAAGTTCATTGCACTTAGACTTTGTACAGACTACAGGTTGTTGTATGAAGTATTATAAGAAATTATTATGACCATGGTCTTTCAGAGTTTTTGAAGTAAAGAGAAAAGCTTACTCTGGCTTAAACTGTCCTTTACTGGAGCAATTTGACTTTGTTGAAATAGTAACAGAACTTTAATTTACTATATTTTCCTGTATTCATATTGTCTAGAATCTACCTGGAATTTCTATTTGCCAATTTTCTAAAAGCATGAAAATGAAATTATGATATATCAGCCTACCATCAAGGTTTCTTAATTCAGACATACTGGAAGAAGCATCCAAAGACTGTGTTTCTGTTACTTTATAGAAAGATATTTTCATGATCTTTGGTTGCTTTTAGACACATTAATCCAGACAAACAGTGTGAGATGGTTGCATTTTCTCTTCCCTCATGATCATACCAGTAATGAATTCAAAGCCTTGGTATTATTTTTTGGGATTGTGAATGTTTCTGCTGACAAAACCAACCTACAATCTGCCTCTTCTTGATGCTCTCCAAGAAAATTTTTTACGTAAGTTAGGGCTAAGTATTATGAAGTTTTGATACTACAATGGAGAAACTTTACAATGAGCCAGACTGGTAACAGGAAATGTAAAACACAGCTAGAAATTTCCATGGCATAAAGTCACCTAAATACGTTATATGTCTGGAAGCATAGCCCAAATACCATCCTTTTGCAAAGACAAACTTTTTATTTGCTGCCTAAACCTGGCAAAAATGTTTCCCTAGTTTCCACACTGTCTTGAGTGGAGCAAATTTATGTATGCCTATACACTGCACCAGATGTGAAAAGATTTGTCAAAAGCCAGTGATCTCAAACAACTGCGTTGCTTAAAGACAGAAGTTTTGTAGAATATATTATGCTGGTGCTGTGATACAAGAAGGGTTTCTTAATGAAGAGAATGTGTCTCAGAAATACCTAGAATATTTTCTGCTAATATATTAGGTAGTCAAAAATCAAACCTGAGCCTTTTATTAATTTAATGTGTTGCTGTAGCTGGGACTAGAAGGTTTCAAGGTGATGCATCTTCTACGTGTTGAAACATGAGAAACATTTCTGCTCTTTTGCGCTTCTCCCTACTCTATTTTACCAGGTGCTCCACTTAGATGAAGAAGAGTATGCTGAAATCTATGGAGAACATTTCCTTAGCTACTATATGCACTTTTTCGTACACTTTAGAAATATTACAACAGCACCAAGGTGTCAGTTAAGTGTAAAGACGGCACTGAAAATGAGGAAAATAGGCCATTGAGAGATTTATAACAACATTTTAACAGGAAAAAGTTGGAGATAGACTTATGTTTCTATTTTGCAACTCTTTGCAGATATCTGTTTTAATCCGGCCCTGAGGACATATTTAACTAAGAGAATTTCTCTAAAAAAGGTAAAATGTTACTTTCTAACAACCCTTGGATAGAAGATTTCGGAGAAAAAATGCCATTATCTTCCAATTTCTTAATCCTAATTAAGAAGTGAGGATACTTTGGGCTTTAAATTGTTGCCAGACTAGCTAAGGCAATATGGCAGAAGGCATGTACTAGGAAATACACGAAAGTAAAATAATATGGTGTCATGGTGTGACACTTGCAAAACGCAAGGCAACCATGAAATTCACTCACTCACCCTCAGAGGAGAGAAAAATTTAATGGAGGGTTCATGAGTTGAGATAAGGACTGGGAGAAAACACTCCAAGAGCAAATAGGCTCAACTTAGAGATACAAAGTGACTTTATTGCTAACAAAATCAGAGAAGGAAAATGACAAGCAAAATAAGCTCTTAAAAACACCTTTTCTTCCCTCAGCCCCTCCTGCTTCCCACCAACAGTGCAGGAAGACAGGCAGTGGGGATTTGGTCTGTTCGTCCTCCAAGGTTTTCTTCCACTGCTCAGGGAGAGGAGTCCTACCCCTGCTGCACCGTGGGGTCCCTCCCATGGGAGATAGTTCTCCACGAAATTCTCCAACATGGGCCCAATCTCATGAGCACCAGTCCTCCCAAAACTGCTGTAGCATGGGTCACTCTTCCACAGGGTGCAGTCCTCCAAGGCTGCTCCAGCCTGGAAGCAAGGGCCCTCTCTCTCGACTGAGTCTCCCACTGGATCAGAGGCATCCACCTGCTCCAGCGTAAGCACGTCCCTCCTGGGGTGTGGGTGGATCTCTGCATCCCCTGTGTATCCCCATGGGCTGCAGGGGCACAGCTGCTTCACCATGGTCTTCAGCACGGCCTGCAGAGGAACCTCGGCTCCAGCGCCTGGAGCACCTCCTCCTCCTTCTCCACTGACCTTGGTGTTGCCATGTTGTGTCCCTCACATGTTCTCATCTGCTCCTCTTCTCTGGCTAGAATTAGAACTGTGCCACTACCTTTGTTTTGATTTCTTCTCAAATATGTTATCACAGAGGCATTACCACCATCTCTAACTGGCCCAGCCTTGGCCAGCAGCATGTCCATCTTCAGAGCCATTAAGGATTGGCCCTGCCAGACATGATGGAAGCTTCTAGAAGCTCCTCACGGAAACCACCTCTGTGGCCCACCTGCTACCAAAACCCAACAAACAAAACCCAACCCCTGCAAAACCAACACATATGGAAAGAAATTGTTTCTAAATACCACCCATACAAAAGAGAGAACACATTTTTCTAAATTTGAAAGTTAATTGACCTTAAGAGAAGGGTACCTGGTTACTGGCAGTAGAATCATAGAATAATTTAGGCTGGAAAAGACCTTTAAGATCATTGAGTCTAACCATAAACCAAGTACTGACAAATCCACCACTAAATTGTGTCCCTATCTGCTGCATCTACGTACCTCCATTGCTGGTGACTCAACTACTGCCCTAAGCAACGTATTCCAAAGCCTGACAACCCTTTCCATGAAGAAATGTTTCTCAATATCCAATCTAAACCTCCATAGGCACAACTTCAAGATATTTCCTTGAACCAATAAATCCTTTCATTCCCCAGCCTGTTGGAGGTTGCCCCAGAGGCGGCCCCAACTCAAGTGCAAGACTTTGCACTTGGCCTTGTTGGACCTCATGATGTTTACATGGGCCCTCTGGATGGCCCTATCCTTCAGGATTGTGTCCTGCAACAGTCAGCTTAGTATTGTCTACAAACTTGCTGAGGGGGAATTTGATGTCGCTGTCTATGTCACTAATGAACAGTACTGGTCCCAGCTGAATGGGGGACACCACTCATGTCCACCTGGACATTGAACCGGTCCTTCCAATGAAGACATATCTTTCCAGTTTAGAGCAAAGGATTCTGGGGAGAACATCAAAGGCTTTTCAGAGGTCCAGAGAGATGACATTTGTAGCTCTTCCCTTTTCCAGTCATATCTCACAGAAGCCCTCTAGGCTGGCCAGGCAAGATTTGTCCTTGGTTAAGCCACGGTGGCTATCTAAAGGGCATTCAAGGAGAACCTGGGAAAAATCAGGT
>VZRR01006109.1:0-74167 GCA_013398015.1 Oreocharis arfaki
AAAAAAAAACAACCAACCAAAAGTTTTAGTTCACTAAATGGAAGATAGTTCCATTTAGTTCCACTCCAGTTCCTTTAAGGAACTGCTCTTCCTAGTCAAGCACAGAAGACTAGGCAATGGTTAGACGAAGCAGGCTTGATAGAAGATTTAGCTGGTGAGGGATTTAGCAAGGAAGGAGATTTAGCAAGTTTCCCCTCTGTTGACCTCATTCCCAACTGATTTCTTTTCTCTGGAGCCAAGGCCGCACACAGGGCAGCTTCTCCTGCTGCTACTCACCTCTCTGCAGATAATCTGACCTTTTCTTTCTCCAGTACTGATAACACTTAGAAAAAAAATTATAGATTGGACAGCAAACAGTTTTTTTGATGGTTTAGAGGTATCCCATGAAAACGGGACTGGAGCAGTTCCAGGGAGCGTGGGTGGCGAAGGGGCAGCTGCTGCTGAGGTGTGGTGCCCACTCCTTCCCAGAACAGGTGGGGAAGGCTTCCCCAGCACTGTCACTGCAGAGTCGATGGGGGATGTCATCACATGTGGCCCTTGAGCCAGGCAGGCAGAGAAGATTTCGGCTTAAGTCCCCAACACACTTCGACCAGAAATAATTTTAGTATTCTGCAGGTTAAATCAGAGTTACTTTCTTCCTTCTTTGTGTGTCATGTTCTGATCAACGCTCCTTTGTCTTGGCAGGTGATTGCTATTCCTAATTTGTATAATAAAATCTCTTGTCTCCTTGGACAAGAAGTTTTTCTCTGAACTACAGAGATGCCAATTGTTATTGAAATGTGTGGCATTCATTTTGTATGTCTGTTGTCAGGAAATGAAATGAGCAGATTTTTCATTTTGTTCCTGTGGTTTTGCTAAGCTAGCAGGCCATATTTTATCAACACCAGAATGGTAAGCATCCTCTCTTTTGAAAAATTTGAACATAATTCCTGCTTTCCTCTGTGTAAATATGGGAGCAAGGAGCAGAAACTGTGCATCCACTCTTTATAATGTCTCATTATAAACACTCCGCAATCTCAGACAGTGAGTTGCATCCTGAGAGAGGAGCAGTGATATGATACACATTTCTACAGGTGGGGAAACTGAGGCATGGCTTAGTGGTAAGGCTGGAATAGAGCTGAGATGGGACTCCAAAAGCCCTGTGTTGCCATGTCATGCAGGCCCCTTCACAGCACTTGCATTCACCTTCTTGCTCTGCTCTGTTGGGCCCAAAATGTTCCGTTCTTAATATGGCTGTCATTGACTTGAGGCCCTGCTCTTCAGGGAAATGTGTGGTTCCTTTACTGGGTCTCCCAGGCTGAGCTCAGCAGCCCAGGGTGGAACATGGACTCAGAAACTCAAAATATGGAGTTCCACAGAGCTGTGTCACTCTCCTTCAGTGCTGATGAGGGTCTTTGCTGGGGAGAGGAGTCCTGCCACATCCTGAATTCTGCTCAATGAAGTGTCAGGTGCAATCCCTGTGGCCCGCCCAGAATAGCCTCATTTTATACTTTGGCCAATGGAGCATCTCTCTTCGGGAAGGACTGCTCCAGAGAGTGGAAACCACAAGAAATCTGCAGTGGAGACTAAGTGTGGGAAAACATTTGCTGGTGTCAGGGAGCTGACCCAAAACTTTGAACCCCTTTAGTATCTCCCTGGGGAAAGTAGGTAGGAAAACACCGCTGAAATACCTCAAGAACACCAAGCAGAAGGGTTTCCTCCTTAAATTTCTTGCTGGAGTAAGGCAAGGGCACATGAAGCCATGGATTTATATTTGCAAAGATCCAATAATCTCAGGGCTTTAAAAAGCTGATATGGGAATGTGTTTGCTGCATGCTGAGGGAGAGAGTCTGAGAGCAAGCAGACCTGTAGCCTGGCTTGTGAATTTGTTTCACCCCTGCAAGCATTCCCTCCCCTCATGCAGAACCTGATTTTGAAAAGTCCATATGGCTGCAGCAAATTTCAGCTTATAAATATATTAATTTTTGGGTTGTGCGCTTTGTGCATCATTGCAGTGCTTCAAATGTTGTCTCAGCATGTTGTTCATTACTGAATCATGGAGAACATATAGTAAGAAGTATGTGGGCTGAGAATCATTTTGTTTTTGTAATGCTTGGCTTGAGTCTGTGCAGCATTTAACTTACAGTCTACATTTGAAGCATATAGGTTATAATAATGTTTGACATGGGTGTCAAATCTGTTCATCTAGCTAGAATAAATCCTATTTCTCTTCTACGTTTGTCTTTATCAGTCCAAAACCATGGGAAGATTTCTGTCAAAAATGAAGGCAAGGAGGTTTCTTTCTTCAGAAAAGGACAAAATAGAATATCAATGTATCTATTCTAAGGTCAAAAGTACAAGAATAAATGCAGAGTTATCATAATTTTGACAGCTGTGTTATCTTTCTCATAGTAAAAAAGAATTTTCAGAGAATTTTCTTTATGGCTTTCACAGAATATCTTGGAAATCAGGATACTAGAGGGATTTAAAAAATATTGATATCTTTCTTTTTCATGCCAAAATGTCAAACTACTTTGAGAAAAAAAGGAAAAAAAGAGAAGCAATGAGCAATTAATGTATTAGAAACTGATTTTTAATTTTTGCTAACATTTCTGAAATCTACATGTGCAAGTATATAGGTTACAATCTATCTCCATATTTATGCTTGGGAATGTAAGTAAGAGAATGCTATATGTGAACTTGGCAGGAAAAAAGACGGGGGGAGATGGAAGACTATTGTTAAAAATCTGGCCAGGAGCAGTTTTTCAAGGTATCATTATAACAAAATATATGCTTTCTATTTTGTGATTTACACTTTTCAAACTATCTTGGAATGAAAAGAATGCTGTCAAAATATGTAAAATAGAAATAAAAGTTTTCAAACAAATCTGTTGTTTAGAGTCCTACCCCAAAATACCAAGTAATCAATGCCTATCTAATCTTTAGAATCTTCCCACATTTATGTGACTTCTGGTTATATTTTTCATATTTTTATTAGTCTCATCTTACAGACAAGTGAGGCTCACATGTTCACTGGCTGAACTGCCTGTCTGCAGAGAGAGTTACCAGAGAGGCTCCAGCCAAGCTCATACAGGCATAAAAGGAGAATTTATCTTGGCTTTAATCTGGACTGAGCTCCCTGGAATGTCAAATTGGAGCTGGCTGCAAAGTGGAGACAAATTTTCATTTTAAAATTGGCAAGATAAAAATTGTCACCGTTTTCTTCCTCCCTTGCCCTCAAATTTCAGCGGTGGTAATGTGAGCAGAGGAATTGTCAAGCTGAGAAAATGTGTTTAGAGACTTACTACAAACACAGTCCTGGTTGTTTGCTTTTAAAGAGTGGAAGGATGGATTTATACAGGAACTCCAAAAGACCCTAAAACCACTCCTCTTTCTGTGGATAAGAGCAAATGCCAGCAGTCAGCTCCAGTACTTAAGTTAATGCTGACCTTGGCCAGCTGCAATTTATACAATTCTTCCTTTATACTTCCTAATGCTGGGGAGATTATTGCTTTCTTATGAAAAAAAATGAACAATTTTTTCCCTCAATTTAAAGCTACAGCTTAATGCAAACACAGAATAGGGTTGCAGAGGCTTTCAAGCAAACAGCCAGGGACAATGAAGTGATACAAGCATCTTTCCTGGAAGACAGGTAAGAACCTGTAGATGCTTTAGCCCTGACCTGACTGCTCTCACTGATGTTGCCCCTGCTTTCAATGGGATTTGTTACACTAAAGGTAAGAGCTTTTGTAAATCATGTTCTACAAGTAGAGGCTGTTTCTCCCAGCCCTTCTTTCCCCAAGCCTCTCCCCCTTGTACCCTCATCACTGAGATGAAAGAGATCTCAAGTTGCCAATCATTAATGCCATACTCTGCCAAAGCCCACAGACCTGAATGCAAGAGTAGGATGTGAAATACTAGTGGGGATGGTCCCAAAGCAGTGTAAGGCTTAGCAAAAGGAATAGAAGAGTTAAAACACCTGGGCTCTGTTTTCCACTTGATTGTGAGATCGAATATTGTCTTTGACAGGGCATTTTGGGGCTTTGGGTTCCCTTCTGGAAACTTTCATGTGAACTCAGCAAAAGCAAGTCCTCACTGGGATAATTAGAATCTTCTGGGCCTCAGACTATAATTCCTAATTAGTGTCAGTGGAACTGGTACATGAAAACTGAGGTCATAGGCTATTTCCAAGAGGTTTTTCATATCCAGGAAAATTAATTTTTCAGTGCCAAATAGAAGGAATGCCAGGCCCTAGTAATCAAGGAGAGATTCTTCACTGAAATGTCAAATATCCAAATACAGCAGATATAACTATGGCTGATTTGATAGAACCCTCTTTTATAGGATTACACTGGGAAATCAGCAAATCCAAAAATCAATTAACTTCACAAATTTAGCTGGGCAGGATCAGTTGCCCACCTAAACTTATTTTCCTCATTTGAGTCTTTAAACATTTATCCGTGAAACTCAAAGTGCAGTGCCAGGACTACACTCAGTTCTGACACTGAGCAACAAATTATGAGTTCAGTGACACCTGTCCAGCTATTTTTTCTTCCATAGACAGGCTCAGATGGATCTGGCAGGATATTAGTGAGCAAATCAGTAACTGATGGACAAGAAGGAATAGAAACATGACTCTTAACTTAGAATAAAACTCTGGCACTACAGAACTTCTGGATGAATTACAGTGGAATTTAAAGTGGAGTTTTTTCATCTGTGCCTGGTCTGAGCATTCCAGATTCTGCTGCCTTTCTTGGACAAGAAGCTGTTGCTCTATTTGTTCTGATATCAGTAAGGGTAGTTTTTTGGGAAGGGTTATGAGGAAGTGATACACAATCCATCCCAGTTCCATTTTCAAAAAATCTCTCTCTCTTGCATTTTAATATGTTCACATAAATCACAGTATATTTTTGGAAGTTCTTTTTTATACTGGGTCTCTGTCTTGTCCTTCTTTATGCAATTACAGTGCAAAGGACAAAGATTGGGAGTTTCCTGTCTGGTTTTCTGCCAATTCCAGATCAAGGACACTTTCAATGACAGAACGAGATGGCAAAATCAAAACTGCATAAAGAACATATTTCTTCGTGCAGCTTTTAATTTATGCTTGAACTCATAGCTTCACCATGGCATAGAGGCCAGAAATACACAGATATGTCACAATAAGGATTGAAACTATATAGAGATGATAAAATACAGTGATATGAAATTGTAAAAACTAACATTTTGGAACACATTTATGATTTTTTTTCCCTCCTGGATGTGAGCCAATAAAAAACTGTTCAAGATTAGAAGACACCAGAGGCTGGAGGTGTATTAAAAACCATCTGACAAGTCTGGGGTGTCTTGTGCCTTCTTAAAAATGGACACCATCTCCTAACAGAAACTGAGCTGATGGACTGGAGCACATGGATGTCTGTTTTCCCATACTGATATGAAAAAAATAACTACAGACATTTGAATGTCTGAAAAAATGTGCACAAATGGTCCTGGAAAATTTACTTTATTCATTAATTTATGAACCTTAGAAGCTTGTCTTCGGAGCCCAAGCCCTAAGGTGGACTGAAAATGGACAACTTGCCATAAAGCAGCAAAGGAATTTAGCTTGCTTAATGACACTGCTGGCTGTTTAATTATGCAAAGGAATTATCTTCTCCCCTTCACCCTTTGTAAAAATGAGCTTGCTACATCCAGATTTTGAGTGGCATACCCATAAATTTAAGTTTAATGCCACTGTACAGAGGCTTTCCCAGATAATTCAAAAGCCCATCTCCTTGAAGTCATAGAGACTGTCATTCTGACTAGACCAACTTTATGTTCTGTGTGTAATAGCAGAGATGGATGGTATGTGCTGTGCTGAGAATGCTCTCAAGCTTTGGGAAGATCTGCGTGGATATCTGATTTTGGCTTTTGATTCTTCCACTCTTCAAAATTCTTCCACTGGTACCAGAGGTTTAAGTGCAGCAATGTGACCTAACACCTGCGTCCTACTCTGTTAAAATTAATACAGGTCAGCGTAATTACTTTGAATTCAATAGAGTCACAGTGGTTTATACTGCCCGGACATTCTGCCCTGCTAAGCTGGAATTCAAGGCAATTCCTTGAAAAACTGAGCTGAGCTCTTTTTATTTGTCTGAAATTTCATTTCTGTCTAATTTAGTTACCCATTAATTTCACAAGAATCACAGAACCTATTAAAAGTCTGAATTGCCCCATTCAGTTTGATCAAAATTTCTCTGTCAGACAAAGACGTTGTTGCCCACCTCTTCAGAGTGGGCAGCATTGCATCAGTGAAGTGACTCTCCCAGTTCTATCAGGCACCCTTTAAGGTAAAGACACTGGGGACAATATTGGACTTGGAAAGGCATGGAAAAATACACATAGTAGTTAGCATCTGGAGGAGGAAAAACTTATTCAAACATAAATATTTGTTTCAGCACCCTCTTGTTAATGCTCACCACAGTGCAGAGGGATTTACTTGCTCAACTTCCATCAAAAATATATTAATGGAAGTCGCTTAGATAAATCCCTAAGCTTCTCTAGGAACAGCTCTTCTGTATTTATTACTCCTCTTGAATTTCAATGCCCCTCAAAGCTAAAGGAACCTCAGATTTTATTTTACTTCTCTGCTAGTTCCAGTAACTGGTGATAATATCCTGGGAACATGACAACTGTGACAAAGACTGTGCTTTTTATTGGACTGATCACATCACATATTAAGGGAGAACACTTCTGTTTCTCAAACTTCAGGATGTGCTTATGGAATATTTGCATCAGCAGCTCTCTGCAACCCCCTGAGAAGGGAAGAAACTGTGAGAAAGGGTTCTTAGGTAATTCATTCTTAATGTTGAACTTTTCCAGTACTGGTACGACTTCTCTTATGAAATACAAATTGACCTGTCCAAAAGGATGAAGTAAACTGGGTAATGTCATTAGCTCTCGGACTGCCCGAGGATAGTCGCTGGTTTCTCCAGATACTGTCCCCCAAATTCCTCTTGAGGTCATCTTGCAGTAAGTGGGACCACCCAGGAGTCACTCTGGCAGTCACACTCCCACCTCTGGAGCCTTTCACTGCTGGGATCAAAGCCCCTTTACATGAGGCCCCACTTGGCTCCCCACACACCCCACTCACACAAAGTCAGACCAGGTTTCCTCACCAGTTCTACCCTGGGTTTCCCATAGAAGAGTCTCAGATGTCCAGTTCAAGAGAGCAATTTATTCACGGCACAGTAACACAGAAACAGCTCCAGCTGGTGCCCCCAAGGAGGGATCCCGAACACAAGAATCTCTGGGCTTTTATCCCCTCACAGTCTAAGCTCATGGAAGTCTCACTCTTCCTCCTGAGCCATTGGGTCCTGCTGAGTGTCCAGTAAGCTGGCCAGAGCCACAGGTCCCTGTACTCCTTGCTGTGCAAAGGGTCAGCAATTCATGGCCTCATGCCTTGGGCTCCCACCATGCAGAGCTCCATCTGCAGCTCACACTGCAGCTTGTATTCCTAAACACTGGCAGTGTTATTTCCTTCTGACTATGACCTTTGAAGGTATAGAGTTATCTGTCAAATAAAAGGTTGCTCACAATAGCTGGTAGGCTAGGAATGGATTTTACCTTAATATTGATTAAGGTCATGCTCTTCCTTTCCACAAGCTGCAGTGAAGGGACATGGTCTGTGGGCTGTCTGACTGCTTCACTCCTTTATTACTTTAGTACTATGCCAGAGATGAAAAAAATACTTGTGTTCTTCATGTTCTTTATTCTCTTCCATTCTCATTCATTTTCAACTGAATTTTCATGTCTGTAAAGAATTTCTCCCATTCATCTCTGCTTTCTGGAACTGTTGTGTAAAAATACGTGGTCCGAGCTGTGCAGAAAGATAATTCAGAAACTGCAAATGGTCTCTAACCTATTCATCTACGTACAGTATGTGTAGGTTGAAGATGGGCTTTAAAGAGAAGCAGTGCTTTAGACTCGTTTTAGTGTCTCTTCAGTTTAAACCCACCAGGGACAGATTTCACCTGTTAAACCAAAATTGAATGACATTACATGATAGTTTCACACTTTGCAGCTTGGTTTACCAGCATTCAAAGGCCCTCTCCCTCTGAAGGCAGGAAATGACATGCCACAGGAACAATCTCTTGGAAGCAAAACAGTCTTTGTTTGTCAAAAGGTGTCACACAGAGCGCAAAGAGTAAAAGCAGTAAAGACTTATCTGATGATGATTCTTTCATCCAAACTACAGTTTTTCTCTCAGAGAGTGAAATATCTTCTTAAAAGCATGTAATGCTCAGGATCAGGCAACTGCCTTTAAATTGCCTGGTCCCTCTCTAATCACATCTGCCTGACTTGACTGAATACCCTGTAATCTGAAAATTACATCTATACTGCTAAGTGCATATTCGAATGGGAGTAAAACCTGGCCCCCAGATCAGGTGGTCTGAACTGGTTTTGGCTGCATTGCTGTGAGCAAATTTAGGAGCACATGGGCTGTATCCATCCTACACAATGCCTGACTGCTGAAATATCAGCATGGTTTCCTTAAAGACAAACCCTACTGTAAAGGGAAGTTTTTAAGGTGTTAATTCCTCCTTCCCTTTTCACAGGTGCTAGATTTTCTTTTTTTTTTTCTTACTTGGAATTTCTCCAGAACTACCCATTTTTTTCTAGGCTTTTATTTTATCTCCCTCACTAAAGCAGAGGGAACCTAGAAATAGAGCAACAGAGTAATTCAGGAGTACTGGATACGTTTGAGTTTGCGGACACCTTTGCATGACACAGGACAAAGAAGGCTTTCTCAGCTCGAGTCTGCATGCACCTTAACCATGTTGCCATGGTGCTATGCCTGCCTAACATGGGAGGTTTTCTTACACTGTTAGTGCAAAAAGATATTTCCACACCCAGGCTGTTGTGTAGAGCCATGTGAAATGCCTTACCCCTCAGGAATCCACTTGCTCAAGAATTTCTGTACCATTTTCTCTTTTTCAGGCAAAACTTAGTGTTGAGGATGCAATGTGTTCTCTTGAATCATTACCACTGACAAAGATACACAAGAAAGGGAGATCTTGGTGTGAGCTCTGAGATTCTGAGTAGAGCTTGCATGGAGAGTTGTACAATATTTATAAATTCAGCGTGTTTGATCTGGAAATCATGAGAAAAAGCAAACACATAATTCTGTTGCACCATGTTTTTTTCAAAACTAAGTCACAGTCCCCAGAGTAAAATATCCTAAAATATATTAAAAATTCTTGTTATTAGTACTACAAAATGAGAAATGTAGTAAAATAGAAGAGTCTGCTCAAATCACCAGAAAACAAGAGCATACTGAATCTTCCTTTGTAAATAAAGAAGTATTACGCGATTTTTATTTGTTTCTTGCAAAGGTATTTTTGTAAAGAATTTTATTTTTTTAGCTGTGATGTAAATCAGGACTAACTCTCCTTTTATCACCAGCTGTGCTTAGATATGTCTAAAAAAGTGTTATTATATTTTAATGCTGGAGAGGATCTTAGAAAATTTATGGTCTTGGGAAAAATGTCAAGTGCAAAAATCTGCTTGTACAAATCCCAAGCAATAATAAAAATTAACAAAAACACACCAAATTCTTCATGCCTGCTCCAGCAGTTCAGAAACTTGCAGGAAATGGACAGCCCAAAGTGTATTAATGTGTTGCTACTACTTTAACAGAGGAAGATAGGTGAGCTTTCAGAAAGTCTTGAATTTACTGACCTTCTGTTCCAATTTGAGCTAATTCATTAGCTTCAGAAAAGCCTTTCACCACTCTCTCAATAATTATTTTTTTCCACATAGCTGAGTTCTAAATTAGCATTCAGCTCTCCGAAGAAGGGTGTTATAAACATTCTTTCTAATGGGTGGATCTGAAAATCACTTCTCTTGTTGGCTGTGATAGATCTGTGGGGAATTTTACGTCATTCCTTTGGGGATTTTTTCTATAGGACCTTTCCAAGCTTTTATCTTGCCAAGTGTTCTATGAGGTAACACTAATATAGCACCAGAATAGGTGGCCAGTGCTCTATCATAGCTAAAGGTTTCCTTTTTGCTTTCAAAATTATAAAGTATGTAGCGTATTTTCTTTCCCTGAAGGCAATTTAGTGATACGCTGGGGATCTCCAGCTTGCCTGTATTCATAAAATGGGATCTATGATGACTAATTTTTCCACATTTATGTGCTTCTAAGCTTTCTTAAATGACCATTAGTACTGAAAGACAATTTCTGTTTCACTTCTTTGACATTTGGCCAGGAGATGACATATTTCAGCTGGAGCTGGTGGATTTCTGCATCTTTCTAATGACAAATGTGCCCTCCAGTTGTTGGAAGCTGAACCATAGCTATTCTCTTGCTTGCTACAAAGCCACCATATATTATGGCTATGGTATCCAAACTATTTGCTACCAGAATGTCATTACAGCTGTAAAGGTCCAGTGGAATTTGTTCACTTCAGATATACAAAAGCTGTGATCTGAGCTCTATTGCCTGCAGAAAGTTTTTACTGCCTGGAACAGTATCTGATAAGAAGATGTGTGAAACAGATGCAAGAACCAGAGATGCCTTCCTTATCTCCATGCTGCTAGGCTAGGAAGGGGTTCTATGAAGAGGTTTGTTGCTGAAATAAGCAAGTTTTTTAGGTGCAAATGAAAAGCCTGACAGAAGAATCCTACATTGGCTGAAACTCCATGGATCTGTTCTAGCTTCAGCCTGGTCTGCCCTCTAACAGCTCTTCCTTATCCAATCTTGGACACCATTACATGGCAATATCCTGGGTTAGCTCTAAAACTCTGTCAAGGATAAAAATAAGTTAATTTTGTTAAACTCCTATTCCTACCTTTTCAAATTATGAACGTTTTCAACACTATTGTAAATCTGATTTATTCCACAAGTGTATATTTGTAGTGGTTACAGTATATCCAAAGTAATGCACAAATCCTGCTGTAAATTTCTGTCTCCATCAGTTTAGAGCAGTATTGCATCAAAAGAGAGTAAGACCCTCAGGGTTTGGCCTATGAATCATCACCTTTCCTTCTGTCTTCGAAAAATAGTTTTAGTTTCTTGGATATTCATCAGCAAAAAATATTTTTGTGACTATACCTGATTCTTGATCCTACTCTGCAATATCATTTGTATGTGCAAGTGTCTATGATTGCTTGCATGATTATAATTAATACAACATTAAAAGTAGGAAGATGGGTATAACCAACACCCATATACTTTCCTAGTGATACAATTCCTAAATTGTGCTGTATTGAAAGGAGTTTGCACCTGCATCACAAGACCAATATAGACATATTTAAAGCTGTGAAGTCTATTTCAGCCTCCACTGAAGCTGACTGAAGGGAACCATGAGAAGGTCGAGTACTATAATGGTAATAAAAAGTAAGAAAAGTCACTGCCACAGGAATGGTGGCACCCCGTGGTAGTAAAGCAATAGTGAGAATAGGAAAGGGGTTCCTGACACTGGTATGAATTCAGAGGCTAAGAAATTGTTTGACAAATGGAATGTGTGGGAGTAAGACAGGACAAAACCAGCATAAAACTAGAGAAACAGCTGTGAGTGTATCCCTGAGGAAAAACAGCAGGAAGAGTTTTTAGTGAATGTACCACACTGGAAAAGTAGGTTTGGAAATTGTGAGTTGTGTGTTGTCATTTGCTTCTGCCTATGCAGAAGACAGAGCTTTGTAGATCCCTTGCAAAGAAACAAGGTTGCATCAAAACTCTTGTTTCATAGCAGACTTCCCTTTAAAAGGAAATTTTCCCACAAGTTCCTGTTTACTTACCAACCGCTTTGGTCAAAGTGCAAACAATATTTAACTCTTAAGGAAAAGTGCCAAGGTGACCTGGAGGAGACTCTTGATACTGCCCAGCAGCTTCCTGTGTGTGTGTGTGCTGGTAATTTTCCTGCAATGAGCACTACCACTACAATTGCTCAGTTGCCAGCTTTTGATAAATGAGGTTTGGGAGCTCGTGGGGATGTTTTAAAAGAGCAGTTCCTGCAGGTAACACTTTTCCATATTTCAAGCTTTTGTGGAATGTCTAAAAGGCTTGGCAATGAGCACAAAAGATTTGCAATAAGGCTTACCTTAAATCACTTCTTTTTACATAGATATCACTTTTAAGTAATCACATGCCTCTCATTTAATTGTGCAGTGATTCTCTAAAAAGAAAATGATGCTATTTGATTTACTCTAGTGGCACTTTAACAATACCAACTGGGCTTTATTCCCACTCCATAATATATAGACTTAGCAGGGCAAAGGAAAGGAGAGATTTTTATTTTGTCTAATTATGAACCTTCTCTAACAACATGAGGAGGATGAAAAGGTCGGCTTGAATGCGAATGTTACTGAGTATGTAAAAAGGACTTGAAAAACAAGTGATAAAGACAAAAACTCATGACAATCTAATCAATACAGTTAACAGCACATTCAGCACACTCTTAAGGAGGCAGCAGGAGCTGAATCCAGCTTATGAGATAAAAAGAGGTGTCCAAGGGCCAACTCAAGCCATATTTGTTAGCCCCTTAGGGCTCACTAAAATAGCCAAAAACATGTCAAAGAATTCTGGACACCTATGTTGGGCAACCGGGCTGAGCCTCAGTTAAACTGCTGCATGTTGTTTTGTGAGGAGCACTTTAATTTTGTTCTCCATCAATAAGTATTTCTATCCTCAAGTATTTGAGGTATCATGACTTGCTCTGCCTGGTCTTCATCTATGACTCTTAAAGAGGACAGGTCTCCCACAGGTCTCTTGCCACATCTACCATCCCCATGCAGGTATCTCAGGCAACTTAAGCATAACCTATAGCTTTTTACCTCTGTGCCTGGCCAGCTGAATTGAACACCAGTATCAATATTTTAATTTCATCTGCATCTCACCTCAAGTATCTCAGCTCCTGATCACTCAGGGACAGATGAGATGCCCAGTGCCATCACTGCCAATTGCCAATCACTGGATTCTGCCTTCCTGACGTAGGGATTGCACAGGGATGCTGGGGGGAAGGAAAAGATGGTCAGGTCAATGTACCTTGTGACATCCCTGAAAGAAGGCAAAGCAGTGAATGGTATCAGATGAGGGGAGCTAATGATCAAAATGGGCTGTCATTTAATTGTACATCTCTTCTACAAAAATAAAGTTATGATCTCGGACTTACTGGAGTGGCATTTAAACAATACTGATTGAGTTTTATTCCCAACACATGAATTAAGCAGGGAAACATTCTTCTGAATGCGTTACGTATTGTTTATTTATTTCTTTTCAAAATTCTTTTAATCTTCAAAGCTTAAGTAAGTTTAGGGTGTTATCACAATGAAATGACACATATTAAGGCATAGTTCACTCCTATAATGACCATTTCTGCTGAAAATGTAAGGCATAAAAATATGAGGCCAAGGCTAGGTCTAGGTCCTCACTCCAGCTGTGCTGGAAGCTCCCACTGTTGGGTAAAACTGGCAGGAAAAGGAAGAGAAATGCACAGTAAGACTGCAGAGCTTCTACCCATGGGCCTTCCTATTAACTGCTTTGCAATTTTTTTTTTTACATTGTTCATTTAAAACAGTCCTGACAAAAGAAATCGTGCTTTAAAAATGAAGGCAGTAAATAACAGATATATTACTGGTAGAGCAACACTATAGAGGGTCAGTGTGCCATTTACTTTCTGCAGCCATTTAAAGCAAAAGAAGCACAGTCCTAGACAAAATAGCGGTAGAGAACGTGACAGAAACCATTGCAATTAGTATCACATCAGTCTGATGGGCAGGAAACACATGATTAGGAAGACAATGTGACATTTCAAGCCACACCAAGAAATTTGGCTGAAATGAAGGTGACTTTCTGGAGAGATATTACTGATGTGGAGATGCGATTCTTTGAAGCTGATTTTTCCATTTGGCATATTTATAGTTCAATCAAATATTCCTATTGATCTGAGAATGTGGTATTTTCCTTAGGAAAAGGATAATGAGTGTCTAGGTGTCTAGTAAATCCTCTAGAGATTTGAGCTGCCTGGATGCTGATTAAGGCTGACACTGTTGGAGCACTGACTGCGTTGCTCTGCCTGGCTGCCTACTGTGCCATGCCTTTAAAGAGCAGGTTGTAGACCAATTAGTTAATTTTAATTGTGCTTATATTAATTTCAATTAGCCTATCAGATGTCAGAGAAGCTAAGAGAGCTTCTTTACTCTCATTCTAAAAATCAGTAGAATTAAAGAATGTCTCACAGAGTTTGTTTCAGTGTTTTGGAAAAGATGCAAGGCATAAGTCTTCCTGGTCATAGTCAGGATGGAAATGAGACTTTAATAGAATGAGTCTTTAAAAGAAGCCAATTTTCTTGACTTATGGGTGATTTTTTTCTTTTCTTTTTTTTTTTTTATTTCATTGCAAATAAATTAATTGGAATTGTGTATGTGATTTAAGAACTTGCATCTCAGAGTCACAGAATCAACTAGGTTGGAAAAGACCTTTGAGATCACTGAATCCAACCTATGGCCTAACACCACCTTATCAATGAGATCATGGCACTGAGTGCCACATGAAGTCTTTCCTTAAATACCTTCAGGGACAATGACTTCACCACCTCCTTGGGCAGCCCATTCCAATGCCCAACCGCCCTTTCAGTGAAGAACTTCTTTCTAATGTCAAACCTAAACCTCCCCTGGTGCAGCTGAAGACTGTCCTCTTGTCCTGTCACTGGTTACCTGAGAGATGAGACCAGTCCCCACCTGGCTAAAACCTCGTTTCAGGGAGCTATAGAGAGTGAGCCTCCTTTTCTCCAGGCTGAACAGCCCCAGCTCCCTCAGCTGCTCCTCGCAGGACTTGTGCTCCAAACACCTCACCAGCCTCGTTGCTCTTCTCTGGCCAGGTTCCAGCAGCTCAAGAGACTCCCTAAGGTACAGAGCCACCTCTCTGCCTCTCCTACCTCGCCTGTCTCATCTGGAGAGCTTGGAGCCATCCACCCGCAGCACTCCAGTCACACAAGTCATCCCACCACGTTTCTGTGATGCTGACTATGTCACGGCTTTCCTGCTGTACCATGGCTCTACTCTTG
Source organism: Oreocharis arfaki (assembly GCA_013398015.1). Taxonomy (NCBI): domain Eukaryota; kingdom Metazoa; phylum Chordata; class Aves; order Passeriformes; family Paramythiidae; genus Oreocharis; species Oreocharis arfaki. Next base: position 15,027 of record VZRR01006109.1, read on the forward strand.
CTGGCAGAAGCAGCAGCAATGGCTTTTGACCATTTGTAAAACATTGCTGGATCTATCCAAGTTGCAGGGAAGAAACAACCCAAACCAACAAAACCCCCAAAACAAAACACCACACTCACCTAACACACACCCCACCACCAGTGCCAAGAGTGTGGCTGTGTCCTTCCTGCTGTGCAAACTGCCCCTGTCATGGCTCTGTTTGTCTGCTCCTATTCCTGCACTCCTGGAGCTGTTTAAATCTCCTGCCAATAGTCCTGGTACTGCCCCTTGCTCACCTGAGGAAAGTGAGTTTTGGCACAGTAGAGTGAACGTGGCAATGACTTTAGGGTCCCTTTGAGGATATCTTAGACAAAGACATTCATCTTTGCAAAAGCCCCAACAGGGTATTTGGAAGATTCCCCTTCCTCCAATGTTTTGAGACTATATTCAGTGGCTTGCAAGTCTGGTCAAGTGAGGTTTCTATGCTTTTGGACTGAAGTTCTCAGCTTCTGATCATATGACTCTTTCTGGGACAGTTTGTGCAGTGACATGGATTCTCCCAGAATGTCAGCAAAGTCTGCTTTTCTTTGTAGGAAGATAGTCTGAGACCAAGTTAACTTTGATGCTGTAAAAAGACCTCCCAGGATCAAATTCTGTGTTCTTTGACATCTTATTCCACTGGTTACTGACATATTTTATCCTGTATTTTGCATATATTGCTTACCATTGGAAATTCCAGAGTGAATAACATTGCTGATATCCCGTGGATGGAGAAAATCACACACACCTGCTGAATACCATACCCCTGTAGGTGAGGCATATCTAGTTTTCATTCTGTCCTAGCTGCGTGGAATCCCACGAAGCTAAGCCAGCAAAACTGCCCATGATGTTTAGCTCATTAACAGTGACCAACAGCTTGCTTTGAGATACTTGGGATGTATTTTGTGATAAAAGTTTGTAGTTTCCTCTACCCAGACTCTGGAACATAAATCACAGCTTGAACCAAAAAGCAGTCTGTGACATTACGAATGTACAAATATCTTTCTTCCTCTGTGAAGAGAAAAAAAATTGGTAGCAGTTAATTTTTTTTTTTCTGCATACAAAGCCTCTGTTTATGCTGACAAAAATTATTCTTCTCACTGATAACTAGGTAAGTAAATTTAAAAAAATATCATTTCCTGCCTGGGAAGAGATTCAGTCGCAAAATGCAGTAAATTAATTCACTTACATGAAGATATTTCATGAATTGTTGTGAAAAATAGACCCACAGTGTGAAATGATGCACAGAGTTACTAGAGGATAATTTGAAGACTGTTTTGTACCTGAACTTGACTCACAGGTAAGTCAAGGTGTTTTAACTGTACCTTCAGATTACTTTTTAAACTAGTATGCAGAAAGTCTTTTGCTCAAGTACTGATAAATCTCACTAATGATAATTTTATTTTCAGAAGACTTCTCTCTTGAAATTCAAAATAACAACGGCCAAATCCACTAAAAAATTTAAGAAGCAGCAGTCCAGAAGCATCTCCAAGATCACAGCAGCTGGAAGACGCAAACTTTCAGGGTTTCACATGGACCTTGAGCAATCCTGAAGACTGTGGTCCCAACCCCAGGCTGCAGTACACTTTTACTCAGAATAGTCCAAACACAGGCAAATAAAGCTATATTAAAATCCAGGACTGATTTAATTTGCATGTGTTTGTCAATAACCACCTGTGACAATGTGGAATTGTTGATGTCACACCCCTTTCACAGAAAGCATCAGAGACAGAAAAGCAAGAGGGTCATGCACCAGCTACATCTCCTGAAAGCCCCATAGTTATGGATGCTCTTCTGAGCCAGTGATACTGCTGTGTAATTTGTTCTATGTCTGTTGCTGGAATGGGTTTATTTAAATTTTTCATTTATCCATATTTGTCTGTTTTAAAGCCTGTGCTAAATCTTTCACACTTACAGAACTGCTCTGCCAATAAGGTGGCTATACTGAGTAGGGGCAGTATTTCACTAAATGGAATTTGTGAGATTCTATGGAGGGAAGTTGCTGCAGCTCGAAATAGAAATGTTTCAGGACGATGGTGATAATAAGGTGTGACATAAGACATGCTCTGATACACTGGGAAATAGTGAGGAACAAGTTTATGACTCCAGAAGGTATTATTGAGGAGGGATCCAGTTCCCATATATCTTCTTGTCTATGTGAGCAGAATTCTGTGAGGATGGAGTGAAGCCCAGTCTGAGCTCCTACCAGCATGAGTTGGCTCTGGATATCTTCCCTCAGAGCAAGGTCAAACATACTTAGAATACAGCAGCTCACAGAGAGGCAAGCTGCCATTTGGGCCAACATCCTGGGAAACGGGCCAAGGACCACAGCTTGGTCAGAGGAGGGCTGTGGGTTACCAGCAAACCAGACCACTGACAGCACCATGTCATCTGCATACCCTGCAGATCCTGGATGGCTGCTAAGCTCTGCAGATCTTCTGGAGCAAAAAACCTTTTGGGGCTTGTTGCCTAATCTACAGAGCTAAAGCAACCTGGAAAAAAGAGTAGGCAGAGAGAAGTGAGTGCTTTGCTAAGTCCTGCACGAGATACCTGTAGGGGTTTAATTTGGATGCCAGCTGTAGGTTTTCAGCAGCTACAATTTTCAAAGAAACAAAGCTACAGCAAACTGGTCTGAGAGCCTTGTTTACCCTCAAACTTGACTGTTGTTTTATTTATTTTGTCTTCTCTCTCTTTCCACCTATCATTTTCTCAGGTTTAATAGAGCCTGAAAATAAGACATCAGAAAATACTTGTGGCAAATCTGATCTACGTGTGATTAGCCCTTGGCTACATTACCTGCAAATTGAAACATAGAAACAACATATAGATGTTATGTGAGTGTTCTGACCATAAATAGCTTCAGGTGCAGTAATGCAAAATAAAGCTGGAAACCACCATATGGTCACAGACACAGATAGCACTGTTTGAAAAATCCCTGAAAAAATTTAATATTACCATGCAGTGGGAAGAAAAGGCTTAAAGCAACCTTTGGAATATCAATCTGAAGAGAAAATTATAAACATTTTACATAGCTTGAATAAAAAATGTTGTTCCTCTAAGCCATTTTTCACATACTAATTTTGCATTTGTTTCATTGTGTAACTTTAGTAGGAAAAGAAATCTTGAAGTCTAAAAGTCTATTGATAAACAGCTCAGCTAAAAAAGTAATTATTCTCAGAAGCTTCTTCTTTAAAATATACTATTTACTTAGAATGGCTCTTACATTGTTAGCACAAACATAATGAAATAATGGGCCGTTTAGTGGGCTAATGTATTTTTCACTTGCTTTTTATCAACTTTCTTAAAAAAAATCACTGCTGAGGGTGAAATAGTATAATAAGGTTAATGAGTAAAGAAATAACACAGAACTGCTTTTATCATACTTAGCATCTCTAAATCACAAAACAGGCGAAACAGATGCTTTGGAATGCAGCCGAGGAGTTGATCAGTAGAAGCTGATTATCTATTAATGAGAGGTTTTTAGTGGTGTACCCTGGTGTAAAAATCACTAGACTCCATTCAGGCAGTCATCAGTTGCAAATGCCATGTATATGAATCACTTGATTGATGTACAAAATTCAAAACAGATTTCCCCCGGTGCCCTATGGGTTGTCATGCACTGATGATCTCCTATCTGTTTATGTTAATGAAACAGGGTTTTTCAGTAAGTAAATATGTGTAGTATTTAATTAAACTCACTGCTGAGCTCTGTGTGAAAATGTAGCCCCATTGTTCAGAAGTACTCTTTGACTGCAGTTCTTTGTTTTCACCCCAGCTTTCCTTCCCAGTTGCCTCAGTCCCCTGTTTAAAGAGCAGCTGGGTTTGTCCCACGCCAAGATGTTGTGAGCATCAGGATATTGTGCTGCAGAAGAACTGTGAACAAAGACCCCATTCCCAGAGATCTTGCACCACTGCTCTCAAGAAAGAGGTGCCTTTGACTTCAGTAACAGCAGGAACAAACTCTCAGGTTCCCATCACCATCTCCACAGTTGGCAGGATTGCAAACAGGGATCTTCTGGAGAGTGAAGTGTACTGGCATTCTGCAAACTGCTCTGCTGCTGATCCCCTTTGGGGTCTGTGTAGTGACTGGGGAACTGCTTTTTTTTATGCAGTTCGTTGCCACATTTAGGAGATAAAGACTTTTCAAAGTATTTTGAGACTGAATGGTTAAAACAGTTTTATGGAAATATGTATACTGTTAGAGAAGGAGTGAAGCTCCTGGTTCCTACTTCAAGGCCCTACACGTAGGCAGGACAATGCAAAAGAACCATGAAAAGAATAAAAATCAGCCTTAAGGTAGAAGCCTGCAAAAATATCTCCCTCCGCTCGAACAAAGATCTTATGACTTCTGCTAATAAGGAAGCAAAAGTAATATTTACATTATTATAATTATTTCATCTCAATACATTTTGCTCCTTTTTTTTTTTCATTGTGATGATTACTTTCCTGCACAGAAATAGAGCAGTTGCTGATACGCTCTGCAGCACTCACACTGAGTCCTGGCATGATTCGTGGCTTTTTTTATTGAAGAGCTGGTTAATGGTTTGCATTTATTAGTGGCTGCTTGCCCTTTACTGCAGCATGTGTTTGCAACTTAATGCTGCCATGTATCAATAGTATTTGCATGTTTGGTATTTTATTAGGCACCAGCAGTGCTCATGCATTTTATTTAGGCCATCCTATAACTTTCCTCATCTGCTTGTGGGACTGTGCATAAGACAGGCTCAGTGTAGCAGTTCCCTTCTTCACATTTCCAAGACTCTAAAAGCCGCAAGGGCCATATCTAGTTCGGATTTCTCTTCTTCTTCTTACCTGGTAAGATATTCAGTATCTTTCCTGGACAAGGGTTAGGAACACTTTGCTGAATATGATCTTTTCTGTTATGGAACCATTAATCTACTGAGAAAGCAATTTACATGGAATACTGGATTCTGCTTTGGCTCTTTTATCTGTTTTTGTTTTTTTTTCCCTGAGGTTTGATACAGAGGGGGGCTCAGAATCCTGTTGACTGAAGTTATTGTTATATTCATGAAGAGCTGCACTTTCTGCCGTAGTCTCACTAACATATAAATAAGTGTTTCAGAGATCCTACTTGCTCACAGCTTTTTTTTTTTAACAAAATCAACAAAACAAAAAAACAAAATCAACAAAAAAGATTTTCAGTGTCATTCCAGATCAGTGATACACACATGACCAAGGGAAGCAGAAAAGCCATCTCTAGCCATGGCTGTGCCTACGCTCTGTCAATATGTATGAGAATGATGGCTTTGTTCCTACAGACAGCAGACCTTTCCCCTAAATGAATAAACATGCTACCAACAGGTCCTTCTCTTGTGCTGCAAAAGTTCTGCTTTCACAGAAGTGGAGGAAAACATCTCCAAAGGATATATATTCTCTTTCTGGAAGTAGAGTAAAAGCACCAAATTTAAGATTAGCATCACTTGTTGAATTACTGCCCACCATCAGATTTGTGGGAACTTCGTAATTTGCTTAGAGATTGCTGAGCAGAGGTGGAGAAAATGTTTGGAATATTACTTGCAAAATAGTCTTCAAATTGAATTCCCCAAATTGCCTTTTGCTGTGTTTTTTTAATCATCTACTGGTCTTGTTTACAAACCTTCATGCAAATGGCATATCAAAACATGGTTATTTATGAAGAAAACAAATCATCCAAACCTACAAGTTCTTTCATATAAAATGGAATATTTTTTACATATTGAATGCATTCTCTATTTCCAGGCCCTGAGCTGTCATGAGACTGGCTTACATATATTAAGTCTGTGGTGATATTTTGTTTGAAAGATCACAGAGTTAGTGTTCTTTAGTGTTCATTTTTCTGAGCTCTCAGAGTTCTCTAGTATTCACAATTCTAAGCTTTACTTGCACCTGTGTGCGTTGCAGAAAGAGAGACTCTCCTGGCCCTCTCGCCCCTGAGGGTCAAAACTCTCAAGGTACCAAAAATAGTGTGTTCTTAATGAGGAAATAAATAAATTTGGCAATTTCTGAAACCTACTGAGGTCAATAGCAAAACCTCCACCAACTTTTTCATGCAGCCCAGATTTTGCTCCATGTGAAATCAAATATTTAACCAAATTCTGTATTGCTGTAAAAATATAGCCAAATGAGAACAGCCATGAGTACCTCTATAAATGTTTTTGGTACCGGATGGCCACATTCTGCACCCAAGCCTGACATCGACTTCTTCAAAATTCTTGTGTAACATCTAAGTCTTGAAAAAGCTGAAATCATGTTTTTTCATTTTTTCTAACTCAGTCCTGCGTAGATTTACAGTTTAGATGATTTTCCACTATGAATCTTGAATATAGAACCTGAACAGAGAGATAATAGTCTCATTTTCTGGTTTAGGCCTTAAACAAAGGATAACAGCAGAGGCACAATAAGTAGTCATGCAACCATTACAGTGTTTAAAAGCTTTGATTTAAATTCAGCCTCCAAATATAGTCTTTCTGTGTTACTCTTATGACAACCTTTCAGCTGAGTGCCCCAGCCAGCGCCTCACCATTCCCAGGTGGTCTCTCATCTCAAAAGTATTTCCCATCTAACTAGTTTAATCATCACAGCACAGGAATATGAGCCACTGTGAGAATGATGATTTTTCTAGTGGAAAAAAACCCCACGCCTGTGGTGATGTTGGGCAAGTGGGACCAGTCCTTAGCAAACCCATTACCTTGAGAAACTGATTTTTTTTCTGTTTTATTTTGGGTTTTTTGTTTGAACTTTTTGGTTAATATTACACAGAGCAAAAATGAATTTACTTTGTCTTATGAGGAATAAAAACTTTTGTTGCAGAAAAGAGGCAATTTGTTGAGAATGAATAAGAGTGATTTATCCATCTCCTCAACAGAATACTGCTTTTATAACAGTGAAAGGTCTTTGGCACCATTTCCTTCATCATTGCCTGTAATGGAGATAGGGAAATTTGACGCAGGTATTAAAAATGCTGGGTCCTCTATGGGTAAAAGCAATACCACTGGGAAGAGAGAGTAATTCAGAACAGACTACTCAATTTCTTACAAGTTGCCTTAAGTCAATATGGTAACCAAAGATAATTTTCCATGAGTGCAAGAGTAGAATCATGAAAACATTGACTGCATTTTGATGTGCTTATATATTATAGGAGCCTGGTTTTCTAACAGGTCAAAGTATGTAGGAAAGTGAAATTAAATTACAACCCCATAGATGTGTCCTTGTCTGACAAGGTGTTGCCAGTCAGGAGATGGGATCAAACTCTACTGTTGTTCACTATGTATTTATTGGAATTTTATACATATAAGCATAAAAGCATATATACACTCTGAAACACTGTTTTTTTAGGTTGGGCCTTGAAGAATTATTTTGTCTCTTTGATTTGGAGTAACATGAGTTGCACATACAGAAAGAAAGGGCAACCTGTATGCCTTTAATCTCTACATTCATGATGGCAAGGAAAGGTAAAATGGTTACTTGAAGAAGTGCATTGTTGAAAGAGGGAGAGCAAGAGGAGATTGGTTTAGACCAGCAGAGATGTTCCTGTGCAGTGTGGTCTGTGGCTTGAAGAGTTTGCATCTTAAATAACTGAATAATTAAACCCTGCCTCTAGCATTTAAGGTCAGGTACACAGGGATTGACAATTGTCATAGGTGTCCTAGGTATCCACAGGACATGACTGGGTCTCTGGAGCGCCTGTCTGGCAGCGGCACCACAAAAATGATGAAGAGAACTCACATGCTCTGACTTCAGGAAGGAGAGACAGGAGCTGGCCCAGCTCTGTTAAGTGCTGCAGGAAACCTCGGAGGCTCCTGATGGCCCACAGGATTGTGCCCACAGGCAGGTGGAAAGACAGCACAAGATTAAACATCAAAGACTAAATTGCATTACTTTTCCTTATCAGGAATACAATACAATTGCTTTGGATTTTAAAAATTTTTAAGGCAGTTGTGAAGCTTTGGAAGGAGAATTTGAGATTATGGCCTGCTGAAATATTTTATGTTAATTAAACAAATCATTCTTCTAAATTTACAGTCCTCACTGAATCACTCTCCTAGGCCTTCCATAAAAGGTGTATCACAATAATCTTAATTTTTTAGTCTTTATTTGAGTGGTTTTTCATCTGATAGAGAAGCCACAGCTTTTTTAAGAGCACCATGAGAGAAGTTATCTCTTTCAGACTGTCTGCATTAGAGGGCAGTCCCAAGGCACCAAGGAAAAGAGAGATGCTTTAACTGTTGCTGGTGGCTAAGGTGCAGCCTGCATCTGTCTTTACAGGGAACAGATCATTAGGTTTGTGAGTCAAAGCAGGGTCTGGGAGCGTGGATATGTGCACAACTGAGAGCAAGGGACCAGAATGTGCACAGAATGTTTCATATTCCCCACATAACTGCCAGCTGCCAAGCATCCTCTTGTGTATTGCAGAAACGATATCAAAAGAAATATTCTCCACCTAAGTCTCTGGTGTACTGGCCTGTCCCCTCTGTGATGTTGCAGCTACTCCTGACCAAGTCAGTAGAAGTGAGAAGAAATCTAATTACCTTCTTTAACTCAGAATGTATCAAAATTGTCAGAATTGGAAGAATGTTCTGAAAAAACAGCTTCTTCTAATCATTCTATTAAAACCAAAACTGTTTAGTTGGAAAAGGTCAGAACAATTTTAGAAAAGTTCTCCCAGATGATTTCAATCTTAATTTGTTTTTCTGTATGATGTTCCAATTTGAAGAATGCAAATACTTTCTTTCAAAAATTAAATTAACTGTAATAATTAGCAGCATCAACAAAGAGTAGTCAAGGTGAAACCAAATATTTGAACTAAACTCAAGAAAAGTATTTTGGGACAAGCAGGAGTTTAGTTTATCTTAAATTTTGATCTGTGTAGTAATTTGGAGAGATTATCGTGTACAAAAAGAACTTGAAACACAGGAAAAGTGTTTTTTGTCCAAATGAATATGTTTCTGAATACTTCTTGCCTAGCTATTTATTTTGCGGGGTGCCCCTAAAACCATTCTGATTAAAATGCAGATGGTACACAACCTGGATGCATTTCTCACTGTCTTTTTACCTGTATTCAGTCTTTGTGATCCTTTTAGCTGATTTGCTAGTATCTTTCTTCATATTTGGTATGATCACATCAACCAGGAAATTGTCTGTCAAACTCAGTTTTAATACAGGCTGCTTTTCAGGACAAGCAGCTGGAATGTACATAGTGCAAGTCCAGATTTCCCCAAACATTGTTCAGCTGCTTTCAATGATGCCAGGCTCTTTTGAGGCTGAGCCACAGAAAGCTAAATATTGGCTTGATAGTGATGCTATAACAGGAGACTGTAGAAGTAACAGATCCTTTCACTCAATGGACCCGTACTATATCTTGTGAGATGCTGAGAGTCAAACTCCAAGGAAATGCCAGGCTAAGATATTTGTAGAGAAATACCTTTTCACAAATGTTGGGCAGTAACCTTGATTCCTTTGATTCCCCACACAGAGCTGAGCTCTTTTAGGTCCAGGTTTCATGAACTGCCTCTGAGTTTTTGGGAACTTTCTATGGCCTACTTCTCCACAAGACTCAGAGACACAGACAGGGTAAAATCAATTTCAATTAATGTTGGGTGTGAGGTGTAGGTGTTTGTGTTAGAGCTAATCACTGAGTAGCTTTTATAATCAATGCAGAGAAATGGGTTCCTCTAGTGCATGATCCATCTTATCCCAAGATAAATACGTAGAGTAGACTAGTTGCACCTTGCAGATGCCTATTTCTCCCCATTGACTGTAGGAAGAGGTTAGATGGCAAGATGCTCTAAAAGTAGAAGTGGGTATTGCTGAAGGAGTCTTCCAGCACTGCAGTGAAGACAGGTTTTCTCCTCATCTGGCTTTGGCAGTACTCCAGATGTAGATTCACACCTCACATTTGATGGTGCAGTGTGAAGGGAGGTTTTCACGAAAGTCTTGCAGCAGGAGTTATCACAGCATGGTATTTCCAGAAGAAGTTGTAGTACATTTTCCTGGCCAGAGTGGAGGTCTCCACTGTGCAGGTGGACTAGGTTATAAACCTAATCTGAATACAGTACTATCAGGGCTTTGAATTTTAAGTCAATGATATTAATACCTTATTTTGTAAAGTTTATTATAAAAAAAAGTTGTGGAAGAAGTTTGAAGCCTAAGTTTGACTTAAAAGGTTCCCTTAATATTATGTTTTTAAAAGACATAAAATGTGAGGGTGAACCCATATACACATACACACAAATTTGAAAGAAAAAGGGTTTTTTAGCATAGGTACTTCTATAGCTGAACTAGAGCACAATGCCTGAGGAAATCTACAGTCATTGGGTTATATTATCTGAAGATACTTTTCCACTGAAGGCTCATTTATTATAAGACCTAATATAAAATAATGAATATTTGCTTTAAGTCAGGTCAGGACCAGAACTTATCTCCCAGGGAATATGTGTAATTTTTGTGATAACCAGAAAAGACTGTCTTCCCCTGGAGTGAACTCCACTGGATTTAGTGCTGCATTAGTAGGCTGAGCATCTGAACTGCGCTTATTGGTAATTTAGCTTCTCTTCAGCAGAGCACTAGGGTGTTTCTTTTCTTAAGCATGCACGTAGTTACAAAGATTGATTTCAATGGAACTACTCAGGAAATCAAGATGAAAATTATTTCTGCTTATTTCACAGATCTAATACTTCTGATTTTAGAGGGATAGGCTTTTCTGAAAATTGGATTTTAGGACCAAAATAATAATTTTTGGTTCTAACAATCAATCCCAACGTATTACATAAATATTAGTACTAACAGAATTAGTATTAGGAAAATGAAGGTGCCCATCAAAATTATTTCATGAGAAAAAATTATGCCATTTACACTTGGATTAAGCTTGTAAATTTATAGAAGGGCTCTTGTACACTTAAGATTCAGTATACCTAAAATTTCTTTCATTACACTTTTTTCTATACTGTAGCCACAGTATAAAAAAACCTTTCAGGTTTCAGTTTTTGCTCTAGTTCAATAAATCACCATAAATGCTCTAACCCTCTAGGTTGGTTTTATGCAGCTTGAAGAAGAGGATTCTCGCACTACAGATTTGGCACCTCTCACTTGGAAAAAGGCTTTTTATGAAGGTCTTTTGGTGAGTCCTTTACTGAAGAAAGCCAATGGGGGTGATGCCTAGGGGTGGCCACCTAAAACACAGAGGCTAGACAAAATAAGAGAATAAAGGTAGGTATTTATTTGAAGGGCCTTCAAAGGTACACCCTGGGCAGTCAAAAGGCCACACCCAAGATGGACGCTGGGTCACAAGTTCTTCACACTTTTATAGGTTTGGTCCATTTGCATATCAGGGTTAATTCTCCAATTATAACCTCAGTTAATGATGTAATTACCCCAAGTTTGCCCCTCCTCTCAAGGCTTTAGTTTACACATTTTGGGGCCTGGTGTCCTTGAAGAGCAAACCTAGAGAGGTTTGTTATGTCTAACCAGCATGAGAGAACACTAGTTAACAGGCCACACAAAACTTCAGAGTTACACATTACACAGTATAGGATTTGAAAAATATAAAAGTTAAAACTTAAGGCATCAGAGGAAGACAAACTTCTGCTTTGTCTTCCATTGCTTCTACTCAGGGTTTGGTCCTGGGGCTGAGATTGTTTAATGTCTTCACTAATGAGGGGGGAGGTTGGATAGACAGACAGCAACCATCTCCTCTAAGGAGATTGGTGATGTCAAACTGAGGAAGAAATCTACATCTGAAATCAGACCTTCTCTGAATATGGGGTGAACCCAGGCACCCCTCAGGGCATCCACCCAGCCTGATTCATTCAATGACTCTTATTTTTGCAATGAACTGGAGAAGTGTTGCGCTTTAGTAAAAGCTCTGGTGATATTAATCTCAGTTTGACTGCAGAGCTCCTATGACACAGACTTTTATAATTTACTCCCTCTCTATAGCCCATAAAAACTAGACAAACAGCTTAATGTCCTTAAGCTGATTCTTTTTGCCTGATGGACTGTAAAGTCTTCATAGCACCTTCAATAGGACAGGTCTACCTATCATTTGCATCTCATTCTACAGCTGGTGATTTTAGCACCCCAGGATTTCATTGTCATAGAAGACAAGCTTCTGTCTGTCTTGTGCTTCTCAAATGTCATGCTCAAAATAGGCTTTAGCTTTCTAAAGATGAACAGATACTCTTGGAGGTAAGCCATGACTGTAGCAACAACCACAGGTTTGAGTTAGCCAAATAACACACTTCTGTATTCAGCACCTCCACCCCACAGAATGTGGTGATCACTTATACTAACCTGTGCCTCACATGTGAGACTGACAGGATTTATTTCCCATATTTCAAGTTCATAAATTGCTTGAAGAGTATTTTATCATTATAATAATCCCTAGGACAAAAATTATTCCAGTGAAATTGAGTCACAACCAAAAACACCATTACGTGCTTTTGGAAACACAAGGCCTAAAGACCTCGAGCAGGATATGTAATTTAATGGGCAGATTAGGCAAAAGCAGGTAATAATGAGGATATGACAATAAATACAGAACATTTTTGTAAAAAACTGTGAAGATTATATCTCAGACAGAAAGTGCCTAAAATCTGTATTCTACAGATTAAGAAAATTCACAGTTTGAGCAGATTTCTTGTTCATCTTACAGAACCTCAGCTTTAATTATAATGAAGCTGATGACTTTTGTGATGTCCTGAAAGTCTCCAAAACACAGACCTTCAAACAGAGATGCAGAAAGAATAGTAAGTGAGAATGTCTCCTTTTTCTCAGCACTGATTCTAAAGCCCAGGTATCTAATTCTAACATTTAGTTTACAATCACAATGGTAACTGTCCAATAGTTTTGCACATTACAAGTAACAGGATTGTGCTGCTTTTAGTTATATAGAGGCTAAAAGAGTTTGCAAAAACCTAACCCCATATATTTTGATTATTAAAAAACAGATATAAAGGCTGGTGAGTGTAGAGACATAGTTTCTTGTGTTAGAGAACTCCTCAGGTTTTAATGTGCCACAGCAATGCTATGAGGAAGGTACGGAGAAACTTTAAAATCTCTGTTGACATGAGGAAAAGCACCAACAAAACCTCAACTCTGGACATGAGGAGAACAGACTTCAAGATGCTCAGGAAACTAGTAAATAAAGTACCCTGGGAAAACATTGACTGCAACACTGGAGTCCATCAGTGCTGGTCACTTTTTAAACACCCCTTCCTTAGTGCACAGGAGCAGCAACTCTCAAATGTCAGAAATTGAGCAGAAGGGGCAGAAGACCGGCTTGGCTTTTGCCTATGGAATAAGGCAAAAAAGGAAGGTGTATGCTCAGTGGAAGCAAGGTTAGGTGACGTGCAAAGAGTACAGAGATGCTGCTTGCCACTGGAGGGAGAAAAATCATGTGGTCAAATCTCAACTGGAAATGAAGCTGCCAGAAATGTGGGGGAATTTTTTCAAATACATTGCTGACAAAAGGCAGTGCAGAAATAGCATTGGCCTGTTACAGGCCGAGGATGGTCACCTCACAAGCAGGGACATGGACAAGGCAGAGGTGTTTAATGCATTCTTTGCTTCTGAATTCAACATGGGTGATGGACCAAGGGGGTCTCAGTGTCCTGAGTTTGAAGACTGTGGCTGTGAGATTGATCAACTCCCAGTCGGTCTTGAACTTGTGTGGGATCTGTTGCTCCAGCTGGATCCCTACAAATCTATGGAGACTGATGAGATTCATCCAAGAACCCTCAAAGAGCGGGCTGATGTCATCGCAAAGCCCCCCTCAAGGATTTTTGAATGGTATTGGGGGTCCTGAGAGGCTTGAGCTGACTGGACACTAGTGAACGCTGTCCCTTTTTTCAAAAAGGGCAAAAACATTAACCCTGGGAACTACAGGCTTGTCAGTCTCACTTCAGTGACTGGTAAAATCATGGAAAAGATTATTATTCTGAGAGGTATTAAAAAACACCTGAAGGACAAACACAGTCATTGGTCTCAGCCAGCATGGCTTCATGAGGGGAAAGTCCCACTTGTCAAACCTAATTTCCTTTTATGACAAAGCAATCCACCTAGCTGATCAAGGGAAGCCAGCTGATCTATCCTTTTTGGATTTCAGTAAAGCTTTCCACACTGTCTCTCACAGGATCTTCTGGACAAAATGTCCTGCATACAGCTGGATAAACACATCCTGAGATGTGTGAGCAACTGGCGCGTGGGTCAGGCACAAAGGGTTGTATTGGATGGGGTGAGATCAGACCGGGGACCTGTAACCAGTGGGGTTCCACAGGGCTCCATCCTTGGCCCAGTGCTCTTCAACATCTCCATAAACAACTTGGATGCAGGCCTCGAAGAAATACTAAGTTTGCTGATGATACTAAATTGGGAGGAGCTGTTGATTCCCTTGAAGGCAGAGAGAGCCTGCAGAGAGTCCTCAAAAAATGAGAGTAATGAGCTATCATGAACTGTATGAATTTTAACTAGGGCAAGTGCCAGATTCTTCATTTGGGACAGGGCAACCCTGGTAGTATGTATAAACCAGGGAATGAGAGCAGCATTGTGGAAAGAGCTCCCCAGGGAAGTGGTACCAGCACCAAGCCTAACAGAGTGCAAGAAGTATCTGGACAAAGCTCTCTGACATGTGGTGTGAGTCTTGGTGTGTCTTGTGGAGGGCCATTATTTGGACTTGATGATCCTGATGGGTCCCTTCCAGCTCAGCATATTCTGTGGCTCTATGATTTTGAAGTGGATATCTAGATCACAAAGGTGTCAAGTTGGTGAATTACTGTTGAAACTGGATAGAAAGTGCCTGAATATATTTGAAAGCTTGGAGTGTAAAGACTTGTGTACCAGGCGCCTGCAAAATAATACAGGTGCTCTACCTGTGTCTCCCAAGAGACACTCACAAGTAATTGATTTCTCTTTTACTTCTGCTAGTAATAGTGGAAAATTGTAGAAAATTGTGCTTAGTATGGCCAGTTTTCAAAATGCTTGCTTGACTAAAATTAATTAGATATCACAGCATCCTCAGAATAACTTACTGTTCTCCGTTTATTAGCTAGTAAACTGAAAGGAGGGACTGAAATTACTTTGCTGAAGCCACACATCAAGTCAAGATTAGAACCTGTATTTCCACATTCTCAATTTTGTGCTGTAACAGCCTGATTATACTGCCAGCAGTTTATCACCTCACCAGTGCAGTACTGCTCCCCTAGGTCTCCTTCTTCCTAATAGTGGTTAACTTTCAGACCCTGTTAAATGCTCACTGGAAATGTGGATCAGGGGGATTGGCCAGAACTGTTACCCTGACTTTTTTTTACATAGTTTTTAAAGCTAACATAAATTTTTTATTCTGTGGATGCCTAGAGCTACATTATATGCCCAAATTAAGGGTAGACCTGATTTCTTCAGAGTTGTTAAGCACCATAATGCCTCATTAAATCAGTGGGTGTGTTTATGGTTGGTGAGCATCCCTGAAAACCAAGAAACTTTTATCTAGCTCTCTGAAGGCAGGCACTTAAGTCTAAAACTCAAGACCTGATTTTTAAGTGATAGGATACATTATCAAGTGAGAAAACATTTTTCTATACAATATGTTTCAGAGTAGTGCTGGGAGAATTTCTTTTTTTAAAAAAGAAGACAGATTTCCAATATGTAGTGTCATATTCGTAAATCAGTGAACTAAGAATAAATGCGAAGGTTTTTTTAGATTAATTTAGTTTGTCACTAGACTTGGTAGGTAATACAGAATGCCTGTTCTTATGAGAACAAGGAATATATATGAGATATATTCTCTGAGATGCAACAAGGCCCTTTGTTAACACTTTACCAGAAAAGTTCTGTAACCTTTATCAGTGTAGGGACTGGCTTTCACTTTATTAGCCTGACCCACTCCTAATACAGCAGTTCAGTAAAAAGGAAGAAACCACATGAATGCAATGGAAGTTCAAATTCAGACTTACAGCCCCTATGTGTTAATGAAGAAAAAAAGATAACGCTAAATGAAAAAAAAAAAAAAAAGGATTATTTGGTTTTTGTTCTGTACCTGCTTAGGAAATCTGAGAGCTGGCACTCCAAAGCTTTAATGCAGAAGCACTTCTAGACTATTATAAGTGGGCCCTCAGCTCTGATGGACATGACAAGGAAAGAGTAAGCATTCTTGAAGTCATTAAAGAAAATTCTGTTAAAACCCTCACACACCTTAGGGCTGTGGGATGATGGTAGTAAATGTCATCCCTCTGCCTCCTGCCATCAGATGTCCAGGTAAGGACCTGACAGATTGTCTTTCACAAAACAACAGGTTAACTATGTGCATTTTACTTGTGTTGAAATTCTTTCTGAGAGGCAGTTATCAACAAAGGAGTTTTTTACATGTTTATCTGTCCCAACCACACCAGGCACTATTGCTGAAAAAAACCCTGAAATAGTAAAAAATTAATACAAACATGGTTATGTCTGTTAGGAAATTAGTCATGAAAAAATCAGGACCAGCACCCAAAAGCAACTACACCACAACTGCTGGTACAAGTGGCACCAATGGAGAACAGCCACGGAACTCAGACCTGATGAAAAAGTAACCCAAGGCTCAGACAGCTGTAGTGCAAGAGAGCAAGGGAGTGGGAGGAGGAGAGACTTGTACCCACAAATCCAGTGCCGGGCTTTGAAAGAATGAAAAAGAGTTTATGCCATGTTGTTCTTTGTTGTGTATTACTCTCCCCCTGTTTACAGGACCATATGAAGTGTCTGTGCTGTTAACTCTTCCTTCCTCTGGGCTATGAAAGGACAGCTGTGCTTAACAGAGATTAAAGCAATGGTGAGACCTCTCCATCGTGCCTCAGCTGCAGAGAATTTCCCCACTGGCAGTGCTGGCAGCCCAGTGAATGGCAGCAGCCCCCATCAGTCCATGCCCCAGGGACTGCTCTGTGTGTGGAAGCAGCAGGAAGCCTGGAAAACAGCCCTGCTGACTGATCTGAAACCAGGGACAGTGGCTGCCAGGCCGGTTTCACCATATTAGAATGGGATTTTGCCAAAGACAGAATCTGGGATGGAACCTTCTCCATTTCTCTGTGATACCTGACCTGAGCCAGCCAAGCAGAGTCCATGGGCTTGCTGCAGAAAAAACCTTTTCCACTATCACAGCCTTGGCACAGGTGCAAGTAGGGGAGATCTGACCAGCACAATCCAGCTTTTTCTGTCACCCTCTTTCAAGTAGCATTACAATATAAACACAGCTATAAGGAGAGCATATAAAGCAGCCATGTAATTACAGTGACTTAGTGGTCCTTTGCAGTGGGGATATAATTAACTGTTGGCACACAGTAGCACATCCCCACTGCATGCAAAGCAGTGAGGCAGAAGATTGTGAAACATGGCAGCAGACTGCGGCTGCCCCAAGGACACTTACTGCTGTTTCCCAAAGCTCCTTCCTTCCCAGCATGACGGCTAGTGAGCTCCTGACGCCCGCCACTATAGAAATAACTTATTTCTCAGCATTACTGAAATAAAGGGAAATCCAATTATCTAACAGTTCCTTCCTCTGCCCTGTGTTTTAAATAATATTGCACATAGGGATTTTACCTGTTTCCCAAACCATTGTTAATACAGTCTGATTTAATTTGAAAGCAGAAAATTCAGTGATTGGATATACCAGTATTTTAAATGAAATCACATCCATATCTGTGCCTTCCTTTTAGGCTTACTTACCGTCATACCTAAATAAACGCGCCTGGATATTGCAGACAAATGAACATCCAGGTAATGCTTTACATCCAAGGTCTCATTCCAAAGGGTCTTCTTATTCAATGAGGTGTTACAATTAGATACCTGACTTGTCATGGCCTATCAAAATGTGTCAGCGTAAATCCTGAGCTAACCTCAATCAGCACAGTTCCATGTTACCTGTGGGCCATGGACCAAAGCTGACTCCAACAGCGGAAAATCTGTCTCACTGCTATTTCAGGCCTTGCAATAAGTTGCTTATGAAAGAGCTCCTAGCCAGGAATTATTCATAGGAATCAGAAAATAACTTCAAACGTAAAATAAATCAGACAGAATAGAAATCTCTCTGCATTCACTCTGTGAACACAACTCAGAATTCATCATTTCTGAGAGGTTTGCATTAGGCAGAAGTGTCTGCCAGAGCACTATCTCTGCTGAGTAGCAATATCATTGCCCCAGCCCAATAACTCCATGGTGAGGGCATTCTTCTAGGTGCTGGGAAATGTGGATTCAATTTCAAATGCACTGGGGACCACAGTGACACAGTGTCGCAGCCTCCCTGTGACACAGCCAGCTGTTGGACAGGTCCTCATGTGTTCCCTCAGCAATACGATGGGTTGGTTTCAGTGTGCTCTGTTAAAATCTTTAGCTGCGTGATGGTTGACTCACAGCAAAAATGGGAACCTATACTCTTCTACTGAGATGGTGAAGCATTTTACAAAAACGTCAGAATTGTCCTTGTTAGTCAGGATATTTGGCAACTCTGCCTGTAGCAGCTGCCTCACAGGCTTTGGTCCCAAATGCACTATCCAGAGATGCCCAACTCCTACTAAAATCTGGGTCATCCATTCTTGCCATTGGCTTCTTCTGTCCACACTGCCCTTCAAGGCCATTGTAACATTATTTCCACGTTACTATAATTAAAAAATCTAAGTCGACTTTTCTTAAAATTGCTATAAATCCTTCAGTTGGTTTAGAACAACTTCACCAAGGGACCAAAACTAAAACTATTTGAATAAGCAGGTTTCTCATTTGCAAACTAACCTCTCCTTCCTCTACCACTTTGCTGAAGTGAATCGATGGCTTTTGATTTTCACCAACACAAATAATCCATTTTTTAGCCAACCACATTTATTAAGTCTATTTATACACCTACCACACATTTATCTGAAGCCAATGGCACTTCCTCCTTATTGTGAATTTTAGTGTGCAGAGAAAATGAAAGAGACTGATCTAAAGCTTAGAAAATCCAAACTCTGAGAAAACAAATTCTTTCATGGAGGGCCATCTGATATCTCAAGAAATAAATTCTATATCTCTTCATTCTGCTTTTGTGCCCATGTCTAGTGCTCAAGTCACTTTTACAGTGAACTTTCTATTTTTATACATGACTAGGCGTTTTCTTCATTTCTTTCTTTTCTGATGTCTTATTGTGAGGCGCCAGTTAAAATTCTCTTAAAAATCAGAAACTCAAACCATGTGTGACCTTTCTTTATTTTCCATAACAAGGACACCTGCCGTTTGACCTTGTCATCTAGACATTTGTCGCCGTCAGCTTGGGATTCCAGACTGGTTTTCATTTTCTTTGAAACACTGTCCTTCTCACTTTGGCAGTGAATCAACTCTTGAGAGGTCAGCGTGGGCTGTTGACACTTTCACTCACCACAGACCAAAATCGCAAATGTTTTTTTGCAAATCAAATACTGCATCAAATACTGCAGCCGTCTCATGATGTTCTACCTCCTAGGGAGAATACCTACTAATCTTGCAAAAAGTAGAGAGCTAGATCAAGTGAATCAAGAGCTTTATCAGCTCAGCAAGAGTTGCTACATGGAATTTTCTAGCCTGCATTATGCAGGAAGCCAGATGGTCTAATAGGTTTTTTCACCTTAAAACTGATGTCTCTATCAGCCTTTTCATTGGAATCATCTGAAATTGAATCAGTTGACATTGTGACCCATTTCCTTCTTTTGTTCTTTTTTTTTTCTGGGGAAGGAATTGTTTCTATGCCTGTAACTCCATTTAGTAACTTTGATTTTTTTCCTTCTTAGAGGAAAAAGTAAAGATCCCCATACTCTGATACACTAAGATCAATTATTCTCCAAAGATCAGTAAGTTTTTTGAAAGGGAAAAGAAACAGAAAAATTAAAAGGTCACAGATTTATCCTGCATTGCCTCTCACAGAGCTCACAGTGTGCCTGACACCTTCTGGAAACTCTCATTGTGTACTCAGTTAGTATGTTGCACACATTTAGTCTCAGCATTTCTTTTGTTCAGATTATCATAGTATTCTGTTCTCAGTTGCAAAACTGTGATTCTGAAATGGTTTATAATGGGATACTTAGATTTATTTTTAACATGCTTAAATATTTCAAATGCACTAAGAATTCTAAATCAAGAAGTAGCTAGACTAGCACAGTTATTCACAAAGCATTTGAAAATAAATTCTTCACTCCGTAGACTTCCAGAAACAAACACATGCACACAAATATGTATTTTACATACAGTAAAAATAATGGAATAAATTTGAAATCATCATTTAAAAATACAATTTAAGATGAGAAAAAAAGTTAATGTTACAGCTGTCCCCTAAACAAATTGCACAAATTCTGTAGTCAAAGTTAAATGTAGAAGAAATGAAAGGTATGGAAACGTACAGTTAAGGCATCCAGGCAATCTTAATGTGTGCCAGTGTAATAAGAAAAAATATACATTAAAGTCAATCTACTTGGGGTTTTTCCCCAGTTTGTATTATTTTAACGTAGTAGACTAATTTTTCCTGTTTTTTCTTTTCATGATGTCACTCAAAGGTAGAATAGAGGTTGTTTTATTATCTTACCTGCATAAAGTGTGGTTCACCATGTTTATTTCTATTTTTTTCAGAGTAAAATAATTCATCAAGTTTAAAGAGTAAATGACAAGTCACTCAAAGGAGAAAAAATTATGTGGAGCAGAATGCAGAGAATGGGAATGAATACATGATACTACACACTGATCTACTTTCCCTTGTTTTGTCTTCTCTTGATAACAAAATCAAGCAGCTTTATGGACTATGATCAGATATAATCTAAATACCTAAAGATATTTAAACTGGGGTTGTTCACTCTGGAGGAGAGAAGGCGCAAGGGAGCCCTGATAGCATAAACCCATATTCCCTAAAGAGGGCTTGCTTATATGAGAGCAGGAGAGGGACTTCTTACAGGGCCACATAGAGACAGGACAACGTAATGGCTTCAAACTGAAAGGGAGTAGGTTTAGGTTAGATATTGCCAAGAAATTCCCCACTGTGAGGGTGGTGAGGCACTGGAACAGGTTGCCCAGATAAAATGTGGCTGCCCCATCCCTAGAAGTATTCAAGGCCAGGTTGGGTGGGGATGTGAGCAATCTAGTCTAGTGGGATGTGTCCCTGCCCATGGCACAGGGGTGATTTTCATCATCACCAAGGAATGATTAAATTAATTATTTGTATACAAGGTATGTACAAAATAACTATTACTTTTTTTTTTTAATTAGGTATGGAATAGTAGGTTGTAATTTAGACATTTTGCAATTTCTGAATCAAAGTAACTAATTAAATATTACATTACAGATTCTGGGAAACATTACCTACATTGTAAGTAGAAAGAGAAAAAAGTGTGAATATATTAATGAGGAGGTGCAAAGATTTATACCTTCACTAAAAGAAACAGTAAACATTGCCATGATCAGATAAATCTTTTTTATCTAGAAGCATAAAGAATGGGACATATGCATCTATTATATATAAATTTTTAATAAATCTTGGCATATTTCACCTCTATGCATGCAAACACCTTGTCATCTTCTTGCTGTATTGTAAACTTCAAGATGGGTTTTCTAGCAAGTTGTCACCTGTTGAGCACCAACAGAAGCCATTTATTTGGACTATATTATAAAAAATACTGCAGTTTACGGCTAAATTAGAATTATGTTAAACGAATAATTTGTGCTTCCCTAGTTGCTTTTGCGTCAGTGATTCAACAGCAATTTGCTCTTTCACTAGCTAAACAAAATTTTTGTCACCAGGTGCAATCTTTTGTGTATAGACTCATAAATAACATGTTTCTGCACTGTAATATATAATGTAAATCTATAATTATATATTTATAAATATATAATACATACCTATTACCAGTTAGTCAGCTAATTCTTTTTTCAAAGTAAGTTTTGGAATTAAGTTGGTACCACAAACATTATCTGTTATGAATAAACCCTGTGACTTTATCAACTGCTGTTCAGACCTCAGCATTAGGACATATGTGGCTTCATTTTTCCAGGGGTAAAACTGAAGCATAAACATTTGCATCATAAATCTCAACACTCTAGATGCAAACTTATTTTTTCCTTAAAGTATATGAATGTGCAGGCTGCCACATCTTATTCTAATTGTATTTTGGTTCTTTGACTGTGCTGAGTATTTCAGCCTCATGAGTTAAGCAACTACACAATAACTTAATTCTCATTAGTGATCAACTGTGTTGCTTGTTTAGTTGCAACAACAGCAACTACCCAAAAAAAGGGAAGCTTAAACCATAATTCTTCTTCTTTTGTTCTTGTTTTTCTTTCATTTCTTCATTCAGTTTCTAGTGTTTTCTTATGTAATATACACCCCCTGGCCTGAAAACCTATTCCCCATGTCCTCTGGTTTGAATATTGCAGGTGCTCTGAAAATAAATCAGCATAAGGGAAAATAACAAAAAAACCCCATACTCCAAAATCATTGATAGCATAGTCAAGTATCTCTCGCTGTTTTTTCTAGAGGCCCTTTTTAATATTTAATAAGCTTACTGCTGTTCCTGGTCTTTTGGACTACAGTGCCATTAGTAAGGAAAACTGCCATTTGACATTAAAGGAATGTAAAGAATAACCAAACAAAGAAATAAAATGGCCTGTTATGAAAAAACTGTGAGCTTTCCAGAATAACACTGGAAAAAAATTCGCAAAACCATTTTTTCTGCTCCTTAAAGAACCTGAGTAGAAATGGACACTGAATTCTGAATGTATATAAATAGACATTTTTTGTGTATAACTCTTAATTTGCATCTTGTCTCCCTTTTACAATACTAAAATACTATTTAATCTAGATAGGTAGCACTGAAAAAAAGAATCTCTCTTGTCTTAGTTACAACTCAAGTGGAAACATCTGTCATGAATAATGACCATGATCTAGGGCTCCTCATTATGTGAATGAACACTTTTACTATTAATGTTATAACGATTGACTTATGGATTCTTCTTTGCATCCCTGATGATCCACTAGTGCTCAGTAAATACAAGTTTGCAGTTTCACACATGGTTAATACCAAAATATGAGCACAAAATTCTGCTTATCAGCCAAAAAGAAATATATTTAGGAATGCAGAAAAGAGAACATTTATTGTCTCACCCAGTGGTAGCACTTAGGCATCCCTTTTGTGACCAACTATTTGACTGTGATGTACAAATGAAAAAAGAAATGTTATTTATGACAAAACTCTTACAACCAAAGGACAGCCCCCACAGCCTTCACCTAATTCTCTGTGGAAGGAAAAACGTACTCCCGAGACATGTATAGCTTGATATAAAATGTGAATATATTGTCTTCCTCTGTTAATTCTAAGAGACATAAACATGCTATCTAAAAAACATTATTTTATTAATTCTTATCATCATTTAAGTCCAGGTATTGCAAAACCTTTTATCTTCTTAATGTAATTCTCTTCCTTCTGAATACTTTGATTTATCTAATGCACTCTTGTGTCAGGCAACACTGAGAGACTTAACCTAAAGGATGTTAAGATATGAGATATAACTTAAGTCAGGAATTTCAGTTCTGACACAGAGATAACCTTGGAAAGTGAATACTGCATCTTATTTATCAAGTTTTCTCACCCAAGGTCTGTCTTTAGAGAAGAAGGGCTTTGGTTTCTTAGTGGGTGAGGATGATATGTGAAACTGGTGAGTAAAACTCCTAGGTCAGCGCAACCTTTGTCTTAGGTTGGATCAAAAATAGCCATTATCATTCCACTTATTACCACTAAGACATGCAATGAAAACCCTGTGTGTCAATAAATACAGAAGCCAGTACTTCCCTCGTGGTCTTGACATTATAGCAACAGCAGCTTTAGAGCAATCCATAAGCCAGGAATACCTAGAACTTTGAGGCATCTTGAATTTCAAGGGTGCCATCATCTGCACTTCAGAGTAATTCTAATCTAAATCATGTTTAGTTTCTTACATTTCTTCCCTTTGGTCTGGGTCAAAAAACCTGCAGCATCTGCAAATACACAGTAAGTGGCAGGATATTAGAGAACTTGGATCCATCTAATAGATTTGTGAAGGGCTCTGGGTTTGTCAGCCCAAGTGCCAACAGTATTTCACTGGAAGCCTTGAACATGGACATCATGCTTTTGTCATTTATTTGGGCTGTTGTGTGGGTTTGGTACCCACAACAGTCGTTTCCTCACTGTTGGTGTCTCGTGATCTGCAAATGCTCCTTCACTGATGATCACCGGCAGCACCTTTCTTTGTCTGCAAAGCCTCCTGTGTTCAGATACCAGTTTTTTCTTAGGTTTTTTTTTTGTTGGTGGTGAAACACACTTTGCCCCCACCTCCCGCATGTAACGATGTGAAGAGGCACATCTGCTTTTGTTTATTATACCATTCATGTCAGCTGTGTTTTGCTGTACACTTTCTTGCCTTGGCTGCATCCCAGCCTTTGTGTTCACAAAGAGGAGTCGAAGGGAACCTGATATGCACTGAACCAATTATAGCCATGTCTTGGGGACTCAGCTGGCAGTTCAGCTGCAGTACATGGAGCACTGTATAACCCTGAGAAATGTCACCCACTTCTTCTGCAGGGCAGAAGAAATTGCCAGTATAATGAGAAAATGTCTGAGCAGACACCAGAATATTCTGAAGTAATTTTCTTGACTGACTTTTCCCAGTTCCTTTCATGAAGAGTAAAAAGTTAAATTCCCATAAAAATTATTCAAGGCACTCCAGCTGGCTGTCGGTAGGATCAGCTCAGCACCGGTCCAAAGCAGGAACATATTCATTTTGCACTGGGGTATGTTACAGGTCCACAGGAAACAAACATCAAGGCTACATCCCTTGGGGTCGTAATTGCTGTTGAATTTGGTCACCACACAGTGGTCTTTCAATTTACTCATGAAGCAGGTGAGAGGTATCCTACTCCACAATACCTTCACCTGCCCCTGCTGCTAAAAAGTTTGCAGAATCAAGCCTGCTTTGCACACAAGTATCTCTCTGCAGAGAAAATGGTGGTAATGATTCCCTGCATGCTGCTTTTGGTGCCCACACAGTGTGTCATGGTCAAACGTGAAGTCAGGTGAGAGCAGATATTATCCAGCATAAGGAAGAAGTGCCAGACTCCCCCATCATTGCACACCTGTGGCACCAGCCCATGACATCTCCCGGGCATGTGATAGGGCTGGCCATGATGATCCCACTGTCTGGGTACTGCACCCAAGCCTGGAAGCACCACAGACGAGTCATGCCTCTGTTTTAATGTACCCATTCCAAAACCTGCTTCTTCCAGGGAAATGGGGATGAGAGTTGATTGCTTTTTAGAAAAATCATGTTCCATGCCCTGGTTTTTGCTGCAGGAGAGTGGTACTGTACACCCCGCTGACCCTCTATCTGAGGGGACCAAACACATTTTCCAAGAATGAGCTCATGTAATGCTACCAGGTCAAAGCATGCCTGGTACTTAAATGGTCTAAACATAGAAATTAGAGATGTTAAAAGCCAGATTTCAAGTAATGCAAGGAAAATTTCATCTGGTTGCTTTTTATATTGTAAGTGTATTTTAAACAGAGTACTAACTGCTTCATAAGGATTAACAGCTTTTTGCAGATGTGAACAAGTAAAATTATACCTGGAGGATAAAATATAGAAAGCCTTAAGCTTGGATTACAGCTGTAACCAGCTGAATTTGTAGAAGTAGGAAACACCTGCATCCTCATTTCACACCACCAGTTTATAGGACCTATATATGCATGCATTTGACCATGTGGCTCTCTTTATCTGTCTTTGAAAAGTACAAATGTCTTTTTATAGCCATTGCTCACACCACAGCCAGGTAGTTGTCTGAGATATCTGTCTGCCTGCAAAACGTACACCCTGTTACTGAGTTGTGCCAAGAAAAAGAAAATGTGGAGCTCACACCAGGGATCTGACTGGCTAAGATGAGAACTTCACATACACCAACACTATTTTGGATTTCAGGTAGCTTGAATTTCACACTTATTGTAAAAAGAAAACAAAGTCATCTCTTAATGATACTTAGTCAACAGTCTTATAAATGTCTTCTTACCAGAACGGTTTGAACTTTTTGTGGCCACTGTTAGAAATGGTGATGTGTTTTTAATAAAAAGTGTCCAGATGTCAGAGATTCTAACATCAGACAATTCCATGTCACATAACTCTCTGCTCATAACACCTTCCTGTCCTTACGTCTGGTAAACCACAGAAAGAACTTCACGGGTCTCCCCATGGTCTCCATGAAGTCAGGAGAGTAGACAGGGTAAGGTACAAACAGAAAACATATGCAGACACTCCAGAGATGCAGTGGCTCACAGCTGGGTACCAAAAATAAACAGCATTAGATAGTTTCACACAAAATCTGAGAAGTTCAGCAAATTTGGCTGTAGAGAAGAGAGGGGAAAAAACCCCTGATCCACATGATTCAGTACCAGACAGTGACTGTAATAATAATAATGGATAAGCCATAGGTAAATGCATAACATCTCCCCAAGTATTTAGAAACAATCCTGGGCCAGGGATTTCTGATTAGAACTAAAAAGTGCAAGTACAAGTAATACAGATGATTTTTTTCAGAAGGAATGCTATTTCCTATTAGGTACTTACAGCATCTCCACAACATTAATCCCAGACTATCGACAGGGTCCACTCTACATTAAAACCAGCAGCTTGGAAATTAGAAAAAAAAAATGCTGTGTCGGCTTGCAAAGGAAATGTGATTTGTGAAGCTCTCAAGGTTTCAGTCCAGGAGTTTTGTTCTAAATGTGCTGCCTCCAACACTTTGAATACTCAGATGAAAACAGAGTGCTCCTCTAATGTGACATGTCATTTTGCATAGTGTTTTGTTGGGTCCATTGCTCTGATTATTGTCTTTCTAGGAAATAATACCAGTGCCTGCTTGAGATCTGGAAGATTAGCATTAACAGGATAGAAAAGAAGAGGGCAGCTGTTTCATGATGGCATTTAGACAGATGATCTGTCTGCTTCCTAATCCACATATCATCTGCACATCCAGTCAGCACAATGCAAACTGCTACAAAAGTTTATGTGAGAAAACACTCCAAACGTAGGTGTGTTTGCCTATCATGCTGCCTCTCCCACAGACAGAGATATATTTCTGTTTTGTAATTTTAGTAGCCATACTGACAGCCTCCTTCGGCCTCTTGATGTAGGATAAAGTTTGGTTCTAAAAAGACAGCATCTACACATGTGTTTATTAAATTCTGTAATAGTAATTCTCAGACTTCTGAGGCAGAGAAAAGGCCTTTCTGGTTAAGTTTTCACACTTCGGGGTACTTATTTCTAATGACTCATTCAGGTCTTGTGAGATTCTCTTGTTGTGATAGGCATAGTCACAGTAATCGTGATACCAAATTGTGATAGCTGTGAAAGGCTCCCTAGGGATCAGGAGCTCAAGTATGATTTAATTGCAGTGGGGTCTGTAAATCTCAGGAACTCTCTGTAATCTCAGTTTATCATGAAGTCTGCTGTCTCTTGCTTACCACTGTTGGCAGGTGTGATCATGTTCTCCAGACAAAAAACATCTTGTGATTGAGTAATGCTCACATTTTGTTGTGGTTGTGGTTTGTTCTGTTTTGTTTTTCTGTTTGTCCTAATAAACCCATGTCAATAGAAAACTTGAAGTAATCATAAGGGAAAATGTAGCCAGGTAAACAAGATTATTTAGGGCAAAGTAAAGGTCAGTAAAAGAATGGAAGGATAGGAGTTTTCACTCAACTGGAAAACTCTTAATTATACAGCATATTTCCAGGAAAGGAGACTGGAAGCTATTATAATTTACCTGCATTCAGTGCTTCGGGTCCTATACCAGCTGACATTACCACGCTTTATATCTTTTCAGAATATAGAATTTTGCCTGCTGAGAAAGCGTGTAACCTGGATTGACTAAAGTGTGGGGCTGCACACAGACACCACTCATTCCTTCTTAACGCCTTGCAGCCTTTCTGAGAATTGCTGAGAATTGCTGCACTTCAAAAGCCTGTGTACCTCTCTTAAAATCCTCAGCCCTCTTTCTTTTTACTGCTTAATCAAGGTGAACGAATACACTAATGAATAAGAATTGTGAGCCTAATGAGTAAGAATTGTGTTTTCCTTTCTGTAATGATTCGTTTACTTGCAGCTTTATACAAAGGGCTCCTGGCATGAAAAAACCCTGGTAAACAAGGCACACAAATCCAGGCTTCATGCTGTGTGGAAACCAGGTTGTTTATGCTGGTATGCTTAGTAGATATGTTGTTTAAAGCATACCTTTGGTTTAACAACATTTAAAATTCTGTGTATTATGATATTCTCCTCCTGTTCTTTGTGCTTTTGTTAAATTTTAAGAAGTTGCTTGAATAATACATGGCATCATATGAAGCACAGAGTAAATCTGTTAATTGATGAGTATGAAATTAGAGCTGAAAACATGGTAAAAGCACCTTTTCAGTTATGTACTCCATATCCCCGTCAGAAGGTGTTTTTTTTCCCCCTGCAATCATCAGCACTTTGTCCCATTCTATTTTCAGTATAGTAAGAACTGCGAATTTCATCATTGCATTTGTGGGAATGAATTGGAATTTATTCTTTGTACAAATCCGGCATTTTGCCATGCTTTTTGTACAGTATTTAAATGAGATCTCTTTTGAATATACCTCCAACAAATGACATTTTGTATGGTTTAATTCTATAGAAATGGGTCCACTCTTCCACTGGCATTAAATTTCTTCAAATGCAATCGCAATCTGCTATTTACGGTTCAGAAATCTGTGCGAGTTTTGCGTCTACACACAGTAAGAAACTCTAAATAATTAATACTTAAAATGCTTTTCAGAGAAGCCTTTGGAATCACATCTGTTATTTCGTGTAGGAATTTTCCCTCACAGATGTTTCTTTTTTCCTATTTCTTTTAGGGTGCTAATGGCAGTATAAGCTTTTCCTATACTAGACACTGTTAAAAAAAGGCAAATCTCCATTATAAGCTTGTCTAGTCACAGGAAGACAACTGTGACAAAAGACAGGATGTGACAGATGCTCTGCCCCATCTTCCTCTGGTGAGCACCATTTTCCTCCAGGTGTTTTTGTACTGCTCTGACAATGGCTGGGTGCCATCATTTGAACCCATCATAGAATAATTTGGGTTAGAAGGGACCTTAAAATCACCCAGTTCCCAATCCCCTGCCATGGACAGGGACAGCTTCCACTTGATCAAGTTGCTCTGATCTCAGAGTACCCTCTGACTGCCTGTTTCCTTTGGATCAGGAATTGCTCATATATAAGTATATATACTTTTATGTGTATTAAGATACACAGAGGCAACACCATCTGTGAATACAGAAAATCAGAACAAAACAGTCTTCAGAAGCGTGTGGTGTATGAAGACAATGAGATAAAGCCTCAAAAGCATTCCCAAGAAAGGCAGCCCAAAGCAGAAAAAACAGGCAACATGACTGAACTGAAAACTGTATTTTAAGGAGTTTTGTGCAAGTAGTGGGGAACTCCCCTTGGCACAGCTCTGGCAGAGCACACTGTAAGGCAGTTCTAGGGGCTGGTGCTCTATCAGTTTCCTTGCCTTAGTGTTGATGATCTCACAGAAAGTTCCATGAGCTCTGGATGAATGGCTAAAGAGAGAGAAGGTAGAAGTGCGGGGTGACATGTCCTTGTCCAGACCTGCTGTAGTCAAAGAAGGGAGAACAGGCATAGAAGGAAGAGTGGAATTGGTACTTGAGAAGGAAAAAGAGGCTGCAGAAGCCTGACCAGTGTTTGACATCACTCACACTCTGTGGCCATTCTCTGGCAAATGTGTCCCTGAGCTCTGTTCCTACCCACGCTGCTGGGGCACCACCTCCTCATACAGTCTCTGTGCACCTATGGCACGTCCTGGGTCTACCTGAGCTTACCGTGGTCCTACGTGGCTGCCCCACGGAGCCCTACACACACCCTCCCCTGGGTGAAACCCTGATGCCAGACAATCTGGTCCTAATCTTCAGCCTCCCTCAGAGAGGCACCAATCTGGGGTGGGCTCCTGTGGGAAGGCAAGTGGGCAGGATGGACAGGGTGGTTATTTTGAAAACAGCCTGAGATGAGCAGCTGCAGTTTTAGGCTTTACTGCAGATTTCTTTCATGTCCTGCTGGTTCCAGTGACACCCTATGTGTTACCAGAGGGGAGCCCCAGTTGGTGTGCTCTTTTTTTTGGGTATCTGTTTAGAACACCTATTCCCCCAGCATACACCCCACCTGGAAGTACTTCCATGAGGAAAAGCAGGTGTCTCATTCAGGCCTCTGTTACCCCTGTGCTCACTCTTATTTGAAATACCAGGTTACTTAGTGTAGACTGGCTCCTTGCACCTGGCAGCAGAACTGTATGGGTCCCTGCTGCCACTGATTTTTTTCCTCTTCTCTTATTTACAGGCCATCCCCCTTTCACCCAGCACTTGAGTACTTGTACAGACTGGATGCTGGAGAGACCACTGGCCTTTGGTGGTGACAGTTTCTGGAATTTTTGCCAGACTTCAACATTAAACTCAGTCAAAGTAATTGTAGGAAGCACAGGGCAGTCACTAAAGTACAACCAGTAACACTTTTACTAATAACAGCTTCTTGTGGGCGTAAGTGTCCCAGGGACAAAATCCTTTCTTAACCTCACCGCTAGTGCTGCAGTGCAAGGATTACTGTCAAAAGACTAATACCCTCTTTGAGTTGGGCAGAAAAGGGAACAATTTGATAGTGGCTTATGATTGAAGAAGAGTGTTTTTATGAAAAGCTTTATTTCAGAAAGAATATACTTAAACATCCTTCTGTATCTCAGATATTTCCATATCCATTTTCTCCTGTAAGTACTTTTTCTCTCTTGAAGCTCTCACTACAATCATGTCAAGCTATAGAAACTGCCCAGTACAAAACCCTGGACAGCACATATTCTTTCACCCAGCTCTTCTCCTTTTTTACTTGACAATGACCTTGCAGCAATTTTCTCTGTTCTTCTTGCCTCCTTCCCCTTCCCTGAGCACCCACTTAAACAATAACCCTCTTCTAACTCTCCCTCCCTGCAAGGAAAGGATACTTTTTTTTACTTACTGACCAGGTATGGAAAAGCAAATACAACACAACAGCTAAATGTAACAAAGATATGACAGCTTGTCTGCAGTGCCACATTCCTACCATTGTAAGATGCCTTTGGTAATTAGACTGTACTCATTTGGGCATATGTGAGTCCAAATGGTACCTCCATTACCTAGCATGCTTTGGAGAGTGTCGGAGTTTTAGGAGTTCTTGGTTTGTCTTTTTTTTCTCTTAAGGAATTTTCCCCATATGTGTTGCTAGGAGACAATAACGACCGGATACTTAAAAGAGACAAAAGACCTGGCCACAGCTCGGTAGAGCTGTCCAGCTGGCAACTCTCTTTTACCCGGGGCTCTCTCCTCTAGGGCAGAGACGCCGTGAGATTTGGACTGGGAAAAAGGGGTTGGGTGGAGCCCCAGCTATCTTGGTCTCTCGGCGTTCGGAGGGCAGAGAAGCTGTGGTCGCTGTGCAGAGAATTCATCACCACTGCGGGGTTCTGCCTTCTGCTGCCTTCCTTCTGCCGTGAGTGGAGCTCTGCTTGCTGGAATGGCCATTTCATTGGGACCCTATTTAACACCCTACCTCACTAAAAGAGGGACTTCACCGTCTGCTGGGGTGCCTCAGGGGAAAAAACCCAGGCTCCCGCGCTCGCTTTTCCCTACCGTGCTGGGAGCCAGGCCGCCGCTGCCCCGCCCCTGCCGTTCCTTTGCTACTGCTCTGAGCCTTCACTACACTGCAGCTCCTCACTCCCTGCCTGCCGAGACATCCAGGGGTTCTCATTTCAGCTGTGGAGTTTGATACAACTCATCTACCACCCGGGATTTTGTGCTCGTTCCTTCCCTTCCAGCCTGCTGCTCCCGAGGGTCCTGCTGGACACCGGGGTCGGCTGCCGCGGGCGGTCCTCAAGCTCCTCGGCCGCCATCACCGCGTGAGGGCCGAGCTCGCTCCGGAGCGCCCCCTGCAGGCGCGGGGAACCATCGCACCCGCCCTGCCCGCCGGGAGCCGCCAGCGCCCCCTGCCGGCCGTGAGCGGCACTGCCCCACAGGGGAAAGGGCCTGAGAGCCGAGAGAGGCCGCACTGGGGTCTGGCTCTGTTTGTTGTTACTGCCGTAGTTATTGTTGTCTGTTTGCCTTGTTTTATCTGTATTAGTAAAGAACTGTTATTCCCAGTTTTCATATCTTTGCCTGAAAGCCCCTTAATTTCAAAATTATAATAATTCAGAGGGAAGGGGGTTACATTTTCCATTCCAAGGGAGGCTCCTGCCTTCCTTAGCAGACACCTGTCTTTCAAAACAAGACAGAGAGCTTTTTGCAAGATGTGAGTACACACACTATGGTAAATGTGGAAAACAGAACAAGCAAATGTGTCTTTAGGCTGCTTTCTGCCAACCCCTTTCATCTGCGCTCTTCAGACAAGGATCAGGTCATGAGTTGGTTAATTTCTTCTTCCAGCCCACCTCCTCGTGCCCTTCTGCCTCCCTGCTGCATGGGCCAGAGCATGTTTGCATGACCAGGTGTTGTAAATGTTTTTAAAAGTGCCCTGGCAGTGGCGTGGCAGGTCGCGTCTTTCCCGGGAGCGTCAAAGGCGCTCGGAGCGTTCACGCCCCAGCAAAGCATCAGCTCCTCGATGCAGCGGTGGTAAAGGAGGCGAGGAGGGTCTCCGCATGGCTTCCACAGAAAAACTTTATTTCGATGGCATTGGGAATCCCAGGGGCCATGGCCCCAGGAAGAGCCCAGAGGCAGAGGCTCCCAGGGGCGGCAGAGACCCCAGAGGTGGAGACAAGGAGCCCAAAGGCGAAGACTCCCAGAGGCGAAGACCAAGACACATGGGGGTCATGGGGTCTTATATGGGGACTTATATGGGGACAGGGAGGGCGGAGAGAGCATGAGAACCAATGGTCTCAGGGCACAGGGGTGGTACATGGGCGGGCTGAGGTACAGGGGCGAATAGGGGAAACCCAAAGGAGAGGTTAGGAACGGAGGCCGAGGGGAGAGCTGGGGGCGGGAGAACAACCCGGAAGGGGAGGCACAGGGGAGAAAGAGAAAGGGGGAATACAATCTATAGCAATAACAAAAAGAGGAACACACAACAATGAAAGAACAAAGGACCTTGGGAGGAGCCAATCCATTCACCCTGTCCTTAAGCTACTAATTCATTTACCAGCCACCACAACCAGGCGGTGTAGGAGTTCCTTCCGTGGGACCTGCTCATGTCTAACCACAATGACAAATGTTTGCACAGCCCGTCGCCCGGCCCGCTGCAATCTGCACGTCTATGGATTCCTGAGGCACCTGAAGCATCTGTGATAGAGGGACATAGGACAGAGGAAATTACCTCAGTGAAAAACAAAGACAGCTTAAAATATTTACATATGTTTACTTGATTCTACAGGCTCTGTGGCTTTTGTGGGATTTTGGGCTTTTTTGGTCTTTTTTTTTTCTTTTTAAAATTTGATTGTGACTATTCACTGTTTAATTGCAAAGGTGAAAATATTACTCAAGGTAATATCTGTAATACCCATTGTCTGGTTATGAGCCCATCACTTTGCAAAAGTACTTTTGTGTCTCTGCATTAAATTGCAAAGAAGGTACCTTATAGAATTAGGATAGCCCTTATGTGTTTATTAAGATAAGCTTGTTGCTAAAAATTACCTCCTAGTGAATAATAATGCAGCACTAGGAAATAAATTGAGAAGCTATTCAAATTTTTAATCTCCAAGGTGACTGTGGCACAAGATACCAGCTATTTTTGAAGAGTAACTGGAAGCTTTTTTAACTTGCTGGAATGCACTGAAAACACTGACGGAAGTGGTGGGTGAAGGAGAATGGATGAGTATAATAAAATTGAGAACAAAAGACTCTGCTGAAGGTCTTCACAAGAGACTATTAAGAAACTTTGGTGGTCAGAGGTTAGATCCTGCCGTGGATTAAATGTGGTTAAAATATAGACAATGAAATCAAAATAAATAACCAGCTTTTCAGAAGAAAAGAAAGTTAATAATGGGTTGCCCCAGAGCTGAGCATTAGGAACGACCAGTCTTTTATGAAATAGGTGTACAAGTGACCTGGAGGAAGAATGAATTGGTGCATTAGTTGCACAGCAATTGCACAATTGTTTTAGATAATCAGAAGAAGATGGGAGAAGTCTGGACATTTTCAAGACATGAAACACTTAAACTGGAAAGCTTTAATAGGTAAGCCATTAAGCTGTGAGTCAGGAGGTGCTGGTCCTAGTGTATAGCCAGAAGAAAATCAGTGAAAGTATTTCAATTCACATTGCCAGTATGCAGTTATGATTTTTCAAACTGTGCATAGATCTGCTTGTTCTGAGGAAATTTGTTTGGAAATATAATAACATGGTTTAGTGTTAGGATTGAATTTCTGTTGTAATTCAGGGACTTATGCAGACAAGAAAATAACCTCATGATTGAAGTGACTGCCTAATTTGTAGACATTCTTTTCCTTATTTGGATTTTTCTTTGTCTTTATTTCACAAGAAGATGAAAGAGTCATCCTATGGTTTTTTGACTTTTAAACTTATTTTTTTTAAATTGATGTTTTGTGTTTTATGTCTAATGTCAGCTACAAATATTTAATTTTTTTGCGGTAGGAAAATTTTCACAGTCTTGGTATCATTATTGTGAAAAGTCAATTTTTGAAAATTTGGAAAGTCTCAACTTAAGAAATAGCAAATGTAGTCTTTGATAAGCAATTTCCAGCATTGTTTTTTTGTCTGAGTTCCAGGAGGTGTCTAAAATCCTGTATTGATCTTTAGGCACTTTTCAAGAAATACTCATTTTTATAGAAAAAGTTTCAGAGATGGGGTTTAGCATGAATAAATGGAAAAAGTCTCTGCTGTTGCAGACCATAGATTCGAGATTTAGCTTTCACCTGGATCATTCTCTGGTCTGATTCCTTGCAGCTACATGAATTTATGCACACTCTGAAAAGGGAGGAGGGCTGTTTATCTCTTTTGAAAACTGCTATGGTTTCTACATAATTGGAACACAATGAACACAGGGCCTTAGATCACAAGAACTTGTCTTAACTAGATCAGAAAAATCTGATGATTTTTCTCTGGGGATGAGAGAAAAATAACTATTAAAAGTACT
This sequence comes from Oreocharis arfaki, assembly GCA_013398015.1. Lineage (NCBI taxonomy): Eukaryota > Metazoa > Chordata > Aves > Passeriformes > Paramythiidae > Oreocharis > Oreocharis arfaki. The sequence goes on from VZRR01006109.1 coordinate 50,200, forward strand.
GCTACAGGTAAGAGTTGTCATGAGAACTAATCATATCTGACTAAATTTAGATGATTAATTAAAAGACTCTCAGATTTGAAAACCATGGTAGAAATCACCGAAGAGCAAGAATGTGCTGAGGATGGAGCCTGGAGGGGGTCTGCAACCTCAGCGGAGACAGTGAGGGTGCTCAGAATACACTGCAGTAGGGAGCCAGCCCCAGCTGAACCTGATAGGTAATGGAGAGGTGCCTTTCCTGGGAACCCTTTCCTAGGACTAGGTGCAAGTTCTTCAAACCAGGGAAGTGCTGAAAATTTTGGGAAAGGAGGGAAAGCCTGATTGAGGAAGGACACAGTGTCAGAGGCGCTGTGTATGAGTGTGTGTGTGTGCACATACACGTGTGTGTGCCTGTGAAATCTGTACTGCGCACTTTCATATTTCACCACAATATCGATATTTTTCTAGTTAAAGTGCTGAAACTTGTATCACATTGACCTTAAGATGAAGGCATGGAATTCCTCCATGCTTTGAATTTCTTGGAATCTGGCCATGCCTCCACAAGATGCATGAGGCAAATCATGCAGATTTTATTTCTGGGTGTTGTTAACAGACTGTGTGCAACCTGGCTTCCACACAGATAAGCTTTCCTTAAACTTATTTTGTGTGAGACAGGATAACCATTCTTCACTGACTTACTCTGCCAGTTCTCGTACTTTTCTGTTTTGGATCAGCAATTTTATGATCTTAGGTCTTTACAATGGATCATCTTTTACTATGCATTTTATTGCTTGCATCAAAATAGGTCAGTAAAGGTTTTGAGATGTCATGATAATTAAAATGATCAAAATATGGAAAAGAACTCATTATGTCTACTGATATGCTGTCAAAGCCAGAAAGCTAAATTAATAAAAAAGGGAGGACATAAAATAGCCATTTAATGTAATTACATCCATTAGTGGTATAAGATGTCCTTCGCTTGACACCCATTTGATGTTGGTCTCTGGTCCTCCAAAATGGACTAAAAAGCTTGAAATAAAAATGCCCAATGGCTCAGATGAACAATACAGGCCTTCAAAATGAGCAAATATGAAAGAAATTTAACACCTATGGTGTGTGGTCCTTAGTTACTACAGAGATTATAAATATGTTGTATTCGGCTTCTTCTACATAATCCCATGTGTTTGAGTATATTTACAAGTAGATCACAGCAAAAAAATACTGGTCTGGGTAGGAAAGGGTCTCATTTGGAAGTGATAGGAGAGCTTCAGACAATGGATGGTGTAGAGAAAGATGCAAAGATGTGGAAAAGTGTTCATTAAAATGAAGTTTTTTCTGATATTTGGAAAATTACCTGTGCTTAAGCATTACCCTTTTCCTATGGACAGCCCTACCTACTGATTCTTCCCATCTCATCCCCACTGTGCAGTAAAAGAGGAGGCTAAAGAGCCATGAATCTCCACTGAGCTTTACCTATATGATGTCTGAAATCTCTTTGAGGAAAAAAGGAAATCAGCATGTCATGAAGCCCTTCCCTTGGCAGGCAGTTAATGCCTTCTTGTACTGACAACAAAATAATATACTTTATATACTTTACATAAGGAGTATCTGGTAGACCAATATAATGTCAAAATTTTCAAACCCTGCTGATGAGATGGGCACCCAAGCCCCAGAGAGAGACTGCCTGGAAGGGAGGGAGGGAGCAGTGTCGCAGTCTTTGATGTTGAGATGGCTGCCTTGGATTGCAAATGTGCTTCTGGGACCCTCCAAACACCCTCTGCTCTTCTGTGATTCCTCTTTGCTCTCTGTCCACCCCATGTGCTTTGTAATAATTCTTTTACATATCTAAAAGTGCTCTATTCCCTTTTTCATTCTAGTGAAGAGCAGAACTGGAGATGGGGCAGGCGCTTGGCAAAATCACGTTCTCCTTTGGCTTAAAGTGGCTTATTCTTTCATGTTGCTGTTGATCTTGTACCTAGTATTGAACACAGAGGGTAAAATTCAGCTTGTACAATGGCCCTGGGAACTTGTCTTGAGGGAGGCATTCCCAGAAACACAAAAATAGAGAAACCCCCCCCCCCCCCCGCCTCTTTCCTTTAGAGGTTGTTTGCAGAACAGCTGGATACTCAAAATACTCAGATACTTCAGTCAAAGACGTATCTACCCTGGAAAAAAGTTAAGGGGATACTTTTTCTAATATTTACATAGAAACTGTAAAACTTCCTACTGCAAGTTAAAAGCTTTGCAACATTTCTTAAGAGTTTGGTAATTTGAGTACTAATAGTATCTCCAATTTCAGAGACAAATAACATCTCATCTCTGGCATATCTTCTATGAAAAATGATACTATATTGGAATTTCAATAGATCTGAGGTGTCACTATTCTCAAAAGCTTGTTTGGGAGTAAAGCTCAGTGTAGGTTAAAAGTAGCCTGGGCCTTTGCAGAGCAGAAGGTCTGCTAGCATGGGTTGTTCATGAACAGAAGTTGTAAAAAAAATTTTTAAAACCTACAGTAGCAAAAAAAAAAAAAAAAAAAAGCTCTTCCTTTTGATTTTCAACTGCCCTAGTCTTCCCCTCTCATCTAGTATTTTTCTCCTCCTTTAAAGCCCTAATATTTCAATCTTTCTCTTCTTGTTCTCCTAAGATGCAAAGATTTCTGCTCCTGCCATCAGGTCTGTAGATGTATTGGTTTTGTCCATGTCAAACCTAAATAGGTGAAGACACTTGCTTTATCTTCCTCTAAGTATGAAATCGTCTCTGTAGGAGTAGCTGTCAAAACACAGGCTCTCTACTAAATTGGCTTCTCAGAGAGTTTTTTTCCCTTAATGTAATTATTTTAAAGAAGCTATGCAAGCAAGCAAAAAATTGCTATCTCTGGTGGTGATTGGACAACTTACAGGAAAGTATGAATGGCCCCTGTCTGAGTAAACTTGTCCAAATCTTGTGCTCTCGTTAGGGGCACATCTCCTCCTCTAAGTTGATCACCTTGCTTCTAGCCCTGCCTCACAAATTTATCAGGAGGCCTTTAGAGAGTACTAGATTTGAGGACTAAAATGAGGTGATAACATCTTTTCTCTCAGAAAAAGACATGCTCTCCTTTTTCTCTTTATCAGCTTGATTTGTTAGCATAATAAAAATCTGGTTTGGCTTACTAAGAATAGAAGAGAAGCTTATAAAGAATTATGAGAGGTGAAACTTTGAATTTCGGTATAGGCAAAACTGAAAACGAAGAAGGACTGAAGAATGAGAGTGTGACAACACAGTGAAGGAATTATTCTGGCAAACAGAAGTCTGTGTAGCCAATTCTTTCAGCAGGTTTATTGCTGATATTTTTATGCAGTAAAGCAGTTTCATATCACTGCTGCCTAGTCATTTTTCTTCAGGAATGCATGAATCAGAATGACTTTTGCTGAACCTTTTAAATGGGTGATTATTACAGAGTGTTGCTAGGGGTCTGAACTGCAGTGGGAGAGTGTGAACTTTATGGTATGTTATGTTATGCAACGATAATATATGGGCTTTTCCCTCCAGCTTAGTTGCTTTTAATGAAAATAATTAAAATACAGGTGATACAGTTGAAGTTATATCCTATTTGGCAGGTGTAAAAGCCTTGCACTAGCACTGAGATACTGGTAACTCATGACTTTAATGTACTGCACTAGAATAGCATATCAGTGGGTTTGTTTTTCATCTGTTTTGTGTGGGACAACTAGTTACGTAACCAATCCATTATTTCTTACATTGATTGAGCATTTTGATATGACATTTTCTTTTATCAGTCTCCTTGAGCTGATAAACAGGCTTGTTTGCAATAAAGGAAGGATTCCTGCTTTATTGTAGTGACTAATTCTCTGTCTTTGGAGTTGTCAGGAATTCCTTCAAGCTAGTAAACAAAGTAGACAGAAAATTCTAGAGCATCCTACAGCATTTATACAACTGGCCACATTAAAAGTTCTGCTTCCAAAAGATGAGTTGTCATCTCATCGCATATAAATCTTGTACATGGGAGCTTTGGTGTCTTTTCAGAAGACAACAGAAAAAGATATTGAGTGATGTAAAAAAATCCTGTTCTGGGAATTATTTTTATGGGTAATACCTGGACTACTCCCCAGGCTTCTAGGTATTTCCAGTCCCACATCCACTTCTTTGTTCACCTCTGTGCTTCTGATCCTCTCTTTCATTCCATCTTCATTTGCTCCACAAAACATTTGTAGGTGGGCAGGTGGTAAGCAGCAGGTATTGTCCTATGTTTTCCTTCCCTTATGATTTTTTTCACTGCTTTTAATCTCAGTAAATATCCTTCCCTTTCACTAAATGCTTTATATAAACATATACATAAACCATCAACCTGGTGATGAGTTTGTTGTCATGTTCCTCATTTCAGTCAAAGGCTCAGTCATCACTCCTAGGTCTGTGAAGAATTTTCTCATCTTTGTTCATACAAAACCTGTAACAGCAGTTTCTCCTTTCCATTAGGAAGCTATGAGTGGAAAAAAATTATTCACCGATTAAGATAAGAAGACATCAGTCCCTGCCCTACGGAATGCACAGTCTGAGTTCATTCCAGGACTGAGACGGGCGGTGATTAATGTTTGGGACTAGAGAAGGAAGTTGAAATAACAGTAAATAGCATGGGGACTGGCAGACAGGTTTGTATCTGCCCATCTCTTGTCATCTGGAAATATCCCTGACTTGAAGAAATGAGAGTTGATTGGGGGTGTAGGATTTGGGACTCATTGAGCTAAGGGAGATTTGTCTTTAGGGACAATTTAAGGAAGCTTGGGAATGCTTGGGTGGTGTCACTGGAGAAATTTTGTAGATTACAGGTCTGCTTCAGCCTGTTTGTATTTCATTTACTAAGTGAAGGTGGAACCTGGGTAACCATCTTCTTAACACAGACATCTGAGTGTGAAGAAAAAACAAATCCTGCTAAGCTCTTAGATTTGGTTATAAAATGGACTGGTATTCATATACACAAAGTGGTTGTGTATTGTGGGTAAAATATTCCTCTGTCCTAAGGGCAGGCATAGAGCCTGTGAACTGATGGAAGTGTCAGGAAAGCTCTCAGGGTAGGGAGTGACAGCTAAAGGAGAGCCTAGGCCTTCTGCTGACTTTCTACATGGGGTAAATTTCAATGTGCAAAAAAACTGCAGTCTTTGATCCGTTTTAATCATGCTGCCTTTGTGTTTTGCTGAGCATCTCTTCTTTTTTTTTTTCCTTTGTTTTGGTGGTGATTTTTTGTTTGTTTGCTTTTATCCTGAAAAGGATTTTTTTCTCTTTTGGCATGCACAACATTTGTTTTTTTTTTCCTAAACCAAGAAGTCCTAACCTTTCCCTTAGGCCTAGGAAGTGCCTCTCTATGTTTGTTTCTAAAGAACTTATTTTTCTGTTGCATCTATTGCCAAGGTAGAAAGAGCAGCTCTGAGTACAGTTTTCCTAGCAGGGCCGAAAACAGGCAGATACTGCAACTTTCCTCTGAAACACTTGCTGCTGCGCACCAGGAGATGCTGAGTACCTCAGGTATGATCCAGTATGACAACTGCTGTGTTCCTGTAGAGTTTTCAAATTTGCAGGATTCCTTACCTATTCCTGTAAGCTTCAGGTATAGAGTTCTAACTACAGTTGGACAAATGAATACATACAAATTAGCTGACCTTCCCTTTCTCCTCTTAATGGACCACTTTTGATTTCAGCTCATATAAGGACTTATGGAACATCCCAGAGAGCCACACAGGTTAATAGTAGATAGTGTCTGCAACTCATTTTTCATGAGCTGCTTGTTTTGTCATCTGCAAATGCTGCCTGAATCACAGTACATTTTTTATAATCTTTCATTCAATAGCCATGAAGGAATTAACACAAATAAAAGGTGGGAAAATAATGAATAAATGTGGAGAATATAAACATGGAAAATCTTAACTAATGCAAATATCTGTGAATATTCAAGGGTTGTAGGCACTAAGGGATGCATTTATTAGCTGGATGAATTTGAAGAAAGATTTGCAAGCAACTGATTTTCCTAGTGAATAGCTAGCTCAGCCCTTCAACCTTCCAGAGAAAGAGGTGAGGCAGAACAAAGGACCTCCTGATGCAAAGTTTTGTGACAGCTTTAGCTGGCTTTAGGAAGCTTTTGAGCAGCACATGGCATCATGCAGCAAGAGGACGCCAAACATATGTGCTTTGGAATATACGTCTCTTATTTGAAGAGAGTTGCTCTACATCGTAAATCATATCCTGGCAGAAATCAGAACGAAGGCTAGAAATAAACAATTCCAGAAGGAAGTTAAACTTGTGTATTACTTGTTTGGTAGCCAAATTTAAAACTATTTATTGAGTGATGACTCAGGTTTTTACCTGTGATGTGCCTTGAGAAAGCTGGAATCTTATTGAAGTAATTTCTTTATTGGAAGAAAGATGGTGCTATTATAAAATGTGACAGTTAACAATATCTTTGGGTGGGGGTGAGAGAAAGAGTCTGCAACAAAATTACTTGACTTTGCACAAGAAATTGCTGGCTCATTCTGAATTCATAAATATAAACTTGCAGGGGGGCTACCTCATTAAATCAAATAAAAGCAGTGGGGGAAAAGAAGAAAAGCACTGAGAATCACTTTCCCTACTTCAGGCCCACGGGAAAAACAGAACCATATGAGGTGGAACACATTACACATTCTAGTTTTTGCCTCCTTTATGTGTGTGTTAATAATTTAAATAATTTTGAATGCATAAAGCCAAAATTTCAGTATTAGACAAAGCTGGCAAATAATTTATCAACTGCAGAACAAATAGTTGCCTTTAATTGAAAGGAATCTTTCTGCATTCTGCAGCAATAACCTAATGACTGGGGCTGATAATAAAATTACCCGACTTCTTTAAGCCAGATCTCTAGAATAATGTAATATTCTAATATTTACATTACTAATTTGTTTATTCTTAAAATTCATTTTTATATAATTAACTGAGAGCTACCTAGTTACTTCTTTTTCTCCCTCCTTCTTAACTGTTGCATTGATCTGCATTTCTGTATGTGCACACAGGCAAGGACACATGGCTGTATTCCCATCTCAGGACACCTCTTACTTCCCTGGTGTGAATTGTGTTATTTCGTTACATTGGATTGTAAGCTCCTGCCTGTAGATTTCACTTTATGACTCTATTGGCAAATGGTACTCAATGAGAGTGCCTGAGTTCAGTGACACTGCTCGCCCTTTACTAACACTAAGCATGTGCATAAATCATCACAAGATTTAGCAAAAACGACAACAAAAAATAAACACAAAAAGGAAGGAAGAGAGTGGAAAAATGGTGATATTTAAACAGCAGTCATGCATCTGCATAAATGGTTTTTTGGAAGAAGCAGCTGATCATTGCCCATGGCTATAGCTGTTGAAATCTGCAAAAAATTGCAATTCTTTCCTAACAGTAAAAATAGGATTTTGATTTTTTTATTAATTTATTTTTTGTTCTGCACTGGATTTCATTGTGCAAGTGGCACGTTGCTTTTGGAAGGACAGGTTGAACTTTGCGGGATACTGGAGACCTCTCCACCATTGAGCACTGCACCAACCCAGGCAGCAGCAGTCCAAGCTTATGATTGTCCCTATGCAACCCTGAATGGGAGAGTTAATGTCTTAGCACATATATCCCAGTCTGTGAGCAGCTTTATGCCTAATCTCTGTGGTGAGATTGTAAGAAGGATGCTAGGACGCTCATTCTACTGTTTTTTACTCTGCTACTGCTTGATATATATGATAGATGCAGTGATATATACCTGCACATAGGAGCTTACATCCACTGGCATCTGGGTTGAGGCTACCAAATCTGACCATTATGACATGTCACTGATTTGTTCCTTCATCACTCCTATGGAACTAAAACCTTCATTTTCTTCTAAGGCAAGAGTGATTGGCAGTTCAGATTGATTCTTTGCATGTGAAAAGCAGGAGATGTAAATGACAGAAAGGTTAATGACAGGATAGATGATCTTTTACAGCTTTCAGCTATTAGCATTCTTTCAAACTTTCTATCATGCTTCAGATAAATGATTCAGGGTTTTTTAGTTGCAGTCACAAGAACAGGACAGCTTTTCTGATGCTTACTGACTCCTGTGTAAAAGCTCCAGGCATTGCTGGGGACATGTATTCCTCTTGTGTTTGTTCTCTCTGGAATGATGTTTTTCCAACTGGGCAGTAGAGGATATCAAAGGGAGCTTAGGCCCAATGTTGTGTCAGGCTGGCAGCCAGTAGTGTGATGCCAGTATTTCAGTGCCTGTGAGATGGATGGCAGATTGCTGACCCTTTGCTGAAATGGCACTGGCAATAAGAAGGACCAGACACAGCTACATGTCTCTTTTACCAAAGCAGCAGGGCCTAAGGTGGATGGAGCCCAAAGGCACTGTTAGAGCCAGCTTGTTCTTACATAATTTGCCATGAGGTTGGATGCCTTTCAGAGGAAGCTTCTTTCCAGCCCAAGGCTGCAGTAACTGTGGTAGAGAAAAAGAACAAAACACAGAAACAATGTCATAGCAAGGTTGGTGTAGTGGCAGAATCTCAACCAATTATTAGGTGGTGTTTAATTATTCAAGAAATGCTCTAAAAGATATGTAGAGGTGTGTCTTTACCACCTCATAACGAGGTCCTGCTGTGGCAGTGAAGGATGGTGGAAGTTACAGTAATTACAAAAGCAATGTGTGAAATCCTGATTGTAGCTGTATGTTTCTGCAGTTGTGTGGTTGCTGCTGCTGGTGATGCTGTACAAGTGAGATACAGTACAGAAATTGGTCAACAGACATAAGATAGACACCTCCAAAGTCAACATGCAAAGCTGGCATTATAGTGCTTATTCAAATGTTTCCTTCTGTTGCCATCTTTCTCAGAAACTATTTCTTTTCTAGACACATTTCACTTTGCAGACTTTCCCAAAATTCATATTTCTCCAAGTCATTCCTTCTTTCTAAATGGTACTATCTTTCTGTCTTGGGCCAAAACGTGGCTTGCTATCTTACTGCTAGCAATGTGGACTGTGTATTATGTGAATTCACTTGTGGTCTGAACATTGGAACCATAACTGTAAAGTTAACATAGCAAAATAGGAGAGTCATCTATGGCAGATATCTGTGGTGTTACAAAACCAGAGCCCAGCTTTTTGCTCAAAAATACACAATATAGTTATTTACTGTTTGTCTTCTGTTAGTAGTTATCTAGTGGTTAACATATCAACAATCGTAGGCCAAATACAGTGTGGTTAAAATATATAGTTCCTCTCCCTCATTTAATATTATTTTCATTTAAATAATGAGGTTCCAACTTGAGCACGTTGGTTAATTCATACTTAAAATTTCAATGCAAATAAAAAATTTAAAAATGACTGAGGGAGTAATTCCAAACTAAACTACATGATGCTATGTGAATATTGGGCAGAAGAATGTCTTATATCCTTCAGAAATAATCACACTACCTGTGGAAATGACTGATGAAGGATATTGTTTCTAAACAGTGTGATAAAGTAGCCTCTGGGGCTCAGAAAAGTTTCCAAGCTGTTGAATATTCATAAGGAACTTTATTGTTCTAATGAACAGATGTAGTGGTGTAGCCATGTAAAAGCCATTGGCTTTGTAATCCATGCTGCATGATGACGTTCATATTTTTGTGATAGTCTAAACACTCCTGATTCCCTAAGGCTGTGACATGAGTGCAGATTTTGCTGAGATTTAGAAAGAAAATACTGACTGGATTTTTTTGCGTTTTTTCCCTCAGAAATTAAAAAACTTGTCAGTGACATGCAGTGTAAAATACATCTACCATGAAGATGGCCAGGGGTGCAAAGAGCCCTGTAAAAAACTTCATTAAGATTTGAGTGTAGCAGTTATACAGGAGCACATCTGGACTTCACCGAGAAACACAAGGTAATTAAGAGACAATGCATGTAAAATAAGCCTTTTAATGATAATTCACACATCTGAACCCAAAGTTCTCAATTAAAATGATGGTAAGATATATAGTGAAACTTCCTTTTAAATTTGCCAACCTGCATAAAAAGGAAGAGACATTTGTCAAAACCAAGACCTTCTCTAAACAAACTTGGTTTATTCCGCCAGAGACAGAGATTACTGATGTATCCTAACAGAGGTGTCATTTCTTCATAACTGAGAATAAACTGCAAGGTTTATAGAACAGCACATTTAGAGCAATATGTTAATAATACTGTGCTAAATTCTGTTTGCACAGAACACCTTTGAGTACAGTAAGATGCGAATGAATATGAATAAATATTGAAAGGACCGCTCTTCAAAACTCCTGTTAATTTGGCAACTGTTCTAGATCAACCTGAATCATGCAATTAGATGAAGTTATCCTCTCTTCACAAAAGGAGCAAATGTGTTCAGTCCTGACCTAAGACCTAACTCCAGTCTCCTAAAATGCCGGGAGTTTTAATGTGTGTTCTACTGCTCTGACTTTTTAACTGCTGCAGCACTTCACTAAAGCACAAAATCTTAAGCTGAGACAGATATTATAAATATTTGGTTACATAACATTAAAATCATAGAATCATAGAATCGTTAAGGTTGGGGAAAAAACCCTCTAAGATCATGAAGTCCTACTGCCAATCTACCATCAGCATCATGTTCACCACCAAACCATGTCTCTATGTGCCATATCCACACATTTTTGGAACACTTTCGGGACGGTGACTCCAGTCACCAGACTTGCCTGGGCAGTCTGTTCCAATGTTTGACAACCCTTTTCATGAAGAAATTTTTCCTAATACCTAATCTGAACCTCCCCTGGCAGGAGGCTAAGATTAGACATTATTAACTAGATTCATGTTACAGAATCAACAGCCCAATGGAAGTGCATCTGCACCGATGCACACAGCACGGGCAATGAACAGGAGCAGCTGGAAGCCATTGTGTAGCAGGAAAACTGTGACACGGCTGTCATCACGGAAACATGGTGGGATGGCTCACACAACTGGAGTGCTGCGATGGATGGCTATAAACTCTTCAGCAGGGACAGGCAAAGGAGAGGCAGTGGGGTAGCCTGTTGGTTAGGGAGTGTTTTGACTGTCTAGAGCTTGATGATGGTGATGAAAGTGTAGAGAGTTTATGGGTAAGAATCAGAAGCTGTCCTGGTGGGAGTTTGTTACAGACCACCCAAACAGGATGAAGAAGCAGACGAAACACTCTATAAGCATCTGGGAGAATCATAGAACCATAGAAAATGTTGAATTGAAAGGGACCCATCAGGATTATTGAGTCCAACTCCTGGCCCTGAACAGGACATCCCAAGACTCACACCATGTGCCTGGGAGTGTTGTATACACACTTCTGGAACTCTGATAGGCTTGGTTCTGTGGGTACTTCCTTTAGGAACCTGTTCCAGTGCTAAACCACTGGGTGAAGACCTTTTGCTGATATCCAACCGTCCCCTGACACAGCTTCACACCATTTCCTTGGGTCCTGTTACTGGTCACAAGAGTGAAGAGATCAGTTCCTGCCCCTCCACCCTCCCCCTTATGAGGGTGTTAACGATTCGGTGATCCTAAAGGTCTTCTCCAAACTAAATGATTCTATGAGTCTATGGTTCCATGGCTAAATACAAAATGTTTGAGAAGTGATTTTTTTTTTTCTTTTGAGAATGTGCTTCACACTGGAAAGCAACAGGAGACTAGAAAACACTAATTTTATTTACGTCACATAAGGGAAGAGTCTGGGAAAGATGATGAAAATTAAGTTCATTAAATCCAACAACAGTATTAAGACATTTTTGAGATAATGTTCACAGAGAGTTTAAAGCTTCATTTGGAGAATGAAAATGTAATAAGAATGAGTCAGCATGGGTTTGGGAAGAAGAAATTATGAGAAACAATTCTGATTGCATTTTTAAATGGAGTAATGATTGGCTTACATAGAAGGAAGCCTGGTAGACATTTTATAGATGGATTTTCAGGAAAGCTCTCAACAAGGTTTCACATGATGGATTACTGCATAAAGCCTTCTAAATATGGATTAGGGGATGAATGCTTAAGATGTCTAAGGAATTTCTTAGAAGATAAAAATGGAGGAATTAAAAGTGCATTTTTGTTCACCCAGGCTGGGATCTTTCATGGGAGTCCTTTTAGTGTCTTCAGCAGGACTTATATCAGGACTGTCATGTGAAGCAGAGGCCCACAGGGCCCTTGACGGATGGCTGTGTGCCCTCATATTGATAATTTAGATGGTGCTGTAATACAGGAGAGAGACATTTCAAATAGCTGACATGGGCTGTTTTAATACCATGTGGTGGAATATAATTCAAAGGGCTCTGAAGCAGTTCTGGCACACTGGTACTTCTACATTTTTAGCACAGGAGCAAGCAGAGCTCATAGGTAGAGCCTTTGAAGGGGTAAGCCAGGCTTGCCAGTGATAAGCAATGAGATGGCACACTAAAGCTTGAGGAAATGAGTGCTAGTACGATCCCACAATCTGCTCCATGAAGTGTTGTCTGCAATGAAACACACCTGAAATGCTTCTATACTAATACACTCAGCATGAGGAACAAACGAGGTGTTTGAAGCTTTGGCCTGGTCCCAGAGATTTGACATCATTGGCATAAGCAAAATTCGGTAGGATGAGTCCTGTGACTGGGGTGCCCTGTTGGATGGTTATAGGCTCTTCAGGAAGGGACAGGCAGGGTGGGCAAGGCAGGAGGGGGATGTTGGATATTAGGAAAAGGTTCTTCACCCAGAGGGTGGTTAGGCACTGGAACAGGCTCCCAGAGAAGTGGTCACAGCCCCAAGTCTGACAGAGTTCAAGAAGGATTTGGACGATGCTCCCAGGCACATGGTGTGACTCTTGGGGATGGTCCTGTGCAGGGCTAATTGTCGGACCCTGTGATCCTTACAGGTTCCTCCCCACTCAGCATGCTCTGTGATTCGGTGATTCTGTGAAATGAGCTAATATGAGAGAATCAGGAATCTGAATCTGTTATAAATGGTTAATTCACACTGGGCTTGTAGAATTCTGTTTTAAGAAATTTGTATTTCTGTCCATTTAAAGTTTAGGCCAGTAGGCTGTATTTCTGCTTCTTCAGTTAAATCTCTCTGGGAAAAGGCGTTCTTGGTCTGGCATGCAGAAGAAAGATCAATACTTCAAAAGACTATATCTAAGGCTCATCAGAATCGATCATTACCTTCCAATACAGCTAAGGGAACTAATTCATAGAGAACTGAAACAATTTGCCCCACAGGTCCACTGCAGAGCTGGGAACAGAATTAATGCCTTACAAAGCCGGATAAAATGCCCCATTCACTACTCTAATTAGAAAATTGTATTAGTTTAAGAATGATGAATGATACAGGCTTGAAGATGGTGAGACAAATATGCACATTTGGCATATAGCCCCTTCTCCAGAATGAAACTGAGCTTGTGAGAACTGGTGTGACTTTATTTTGCAAAAAAAATTTAAGTGATGGCACAATATTTTTGATCTACTTAAGAACTGGTACAAATTTTGGAAGTTTTGAAGAAATCTGAAAGAAAGAAATCAAATTATCACTCTAATCTGTTCAATAGTTTTTACATAGACATAGGAAGTAACTATCTTTTCTCTTCTTGTATTTTGAGAAGCTGCAAAATGCAAGCAAAGTATGTGGGAGTGTCAAAATTCCTTTGGTTTCCCTTATGGAGTTCTGAGCACATTGGCATACCATGAAACTCGTGCAGGCTTTTTGAAAAGGAGTTTATTTTACTAAAAGGTGTCTCTTGGTTAATCTTCTTGTTTGCCTGTTCGGTTACTTCTTTAAAGGTGTTGCGTAGTTTGGGGGTAGTTTTGGTCTGAAAGCATGTTTTATTAAAGGTGTATTAAAATACTTCACATCTAGAGCAGATGGAAATGTGATAGAGCATTTTGGAAATATGAAATCTAGCATTTCCTAAAATATAAAACAAAGATTAGTGGGAGCAGAGATGGATGGAGAATTGGCAGGTAACCACCATAAGTGTCCAGGAAAATTTAGGGATTAATTTGTCCAATGTGCATTAACTTAGATTCAAAGTAATGTGGAATAGGAACAACTGAGAATACTTGCAGAGAAAATAAGTGGGGAAATATTGACAGAATAAAGAAGTGTCCCTTTGTTTCCCTCTTGTTACTACAGTGGCAACATTGCAGACAGAGATTTCACTTTGCTGTTGGTATTTTTTTGGTGTATAGTTTGTTTGATTTAACGACCAAAGACTTGAGCCTGTAAATGCAAAGCTCCATATTTTACATCCTCTTAGAAGACCTGACTGTTTATTATATAGATCCAAACTCTCTAAATACCTTCTAACATAAATCCTGCTTTGACTTAGCCTGTACATATTTTCAGGCATTGATGATGACAGAAATATGCTTTTTGGTTAGAGGAACAAGAAAATAATTCCAATGATATCCAAACTCCTCATGAGTTTAGGAGAAAAAAAATAAGAATGGTGCAGCACTGGATGAGGTACCCAGAGAGACTGCATAACCTTCATCCTTAAAGAGGTCCAAAACTAGTCTTGCCATGACCCTAAGCAAGACCTTGATCTAGCTTTCAAGGTAGTCCTGCTTTGATCAAGAGATCTACTCTGATAATAGTCTTTACATGTTTCTGTGACCCCTGAATTTTTTTTTATTTTTTATTTTTAAACATATCAGTGTATTTGATTCAGTTAAGAAGAAAATGATGGTAAAAACATTTGTAGAGTAATGTTGACAGACAAATTTCCTCAGGCTTATACAATTTAAAAATACTTTGAGATATTTCTTTATCACAAGATAAAGAAATTTAGATAAAGGGTTTATCGGATAGTAGCCATCATTAAATTGTCTTTTAGTTTGATGTTGAAGGGTTATGAGTTATAATATGATCAGTAAACAGATTTACCTTTTAAAGCTTTGAGCTAATCTAACATTTCCTTTGCATGCAAAGACTTTCAGTGGGATGATTGTAATGTCTTTGCCTTGCAGTAGTGAGCTGAGCCATAGATAGTGCTACCCCCAGCAAAAACCTGGTGATGCTGTGAGTGTGCGAGCTGAATAATGAACTGGCAATGAAAATATAATAGCTCATGGCCAATGGCACATCTCCCACGATATGTTCCTCTGCAATGGTTAAGGTTGTACATATTTCAACTTCTATTTTAAAATGTTCATTCCCTATTTTCCCATCTTTCTTCTTCTCAAAAGTGTTACCCAGTAATCTCCAAATCATTTTTGAATAAGTGCATCCATATAAAGAAGATGAAGACTGAGGATCAAATAGCAAAAATGAACTTTTTCAAGTCAAATGACTGTAGAATTATCTATACAACCCCAGTGTTTGAATCCCCACAGACAGGAACTTAAGCAGAATCTCTTGCCAAATTGCAGTTGTGATAAAAGTTTTAAATGATACTCAGTTTTCACCAGCTAGCAATAAATATAGTGCAATACTGTGTGTTGACCTTGCAAAGGCATCTGATAGAACAGACTGTAGTCAGCTGTAGGGATTTGCTTCCAAACTGTAGCAAACTAGACGTGGAAAAGGCAGTGCTGTAGCACACACTCCCCTCTCTAGCTTTTGAACAGATTGAAAGGGAATACAGTGAACATTCAAACCTTTCTTTGTTGTCAGGCATATTAAAAGCCCAGGATAAAACTTTGCATTTTTATTCCTGACTGTGTACATAGATAGTACTATTCTCCATCCAAATGTGCAATATGAAAACTTGTCTGCATCACTCATTTTGAAATAATTGCTTTAATTTGGGTCTGCGGCTGAAAGTGAACACAAGACTGGTGTCATCTCCTAGCAGTCACTCTTCCCAACAATTTCCTTTTTTCCAGCTTGACAAATAACAAACGCTTGGTGATAGCTTTAAATTTAAAATTCATTGTCGCCTAGCTGATAAGAGACATATCAAATATTGGGTTTCACTATATAAATAGGCATATCCAGAAGTACAAAGAAGATTCCAATGACTTTCATTTGTTGTACTGCCTTGGTTATCAAATTTCCCACTAATCAAAACTTTCACTTCTGTCATGTCCTTGATAGCTTTACATATCATATTTATTTATCATACACCTCTGTTTATCAAAGTTCTGTTTATAACATATCTCCTGTGGAGGAATGATACCCTGCACACACAAATGCACCTGGTATTTGAGATTTTGACTTGCAATCTTGTGAGTTTTAAGCCAAGATTTAAAGGATAAAAGAAAATTGCCGTTGTTTGTGAACATGAGAACAAAATGCCTTTGCTTACTCTGAGAGGTTATGCACAATGATGGAAGAGACTGTAATGCAATGTACTTAGAAATCACATTTGGTGAATGCAAGAGCGCTAAGAAGCTAACAAAGGAATTTGATTGCCCACATAGAATAGATGTTGAGTTTGGAGCAAAAATTTGATACTTGATTTTTTAAATGACTTGGTGTCATTTGTAGGATTAACAGCACCTTTGGAATATTTGTTTCCTTCTTTTGTTTCTCTGAAGTCTCATGTTTTGTTCTTTCATATGTCTTAGGATGGTCTCCTTAGTCCTTGCCCAGTCTCAAATGTGGCTCATGGGACAGCATCCCCTATAGTAACCAACAAAGCAAATGGGTTTTTGTGGTTATATGGGCAATGACCTGACAGGCCCTTCATAAAAATAGTTGTTTTGGCAATGGAAAGAAGACAATTAAAGCAAAAAATGTTACACAGGTTTGTCTTGCCTTGGTTTACTTCATTCCTTAATAGAATGCCTCATTTTCCATCAGTTCTCTATACTGGCACTTGCACTTTCAAATGACAGGTTCCTGAAGATAGTGAAAATAGATAAGAAACAGATGCCTTGTTTCTTTCTCCCTTTTGAAAAATTTCCTGTAAGTTTGTTAAAGTGAAAAAAAAAAGTTTAGAATTAATGATTTAAATAAAATTAAAGTGTTTGCAACTATCTTCCTTGCTCAAAACTGGAAGTTCTAAACTTTAGAAATGATAATCTAAAAAGCTGGAAAATAAGAAATGTCTGACAGGATTGACTGTTCTTTTTCAGAGTTGAAGGGTTACTCAGTTTTCTCATCTCTCTTAGGTGAAATCTCCAGTTGTAAACACAAAGAGCCTGGCACTTGAACTGGCAGATGTCTCTAATGTCTGCAAACAAGCCCTGCTTACACAGCTTGCTAAGCCTGGGTGTTGAAAGTGAATTTGATTATGAAGATGGTAAGAAGACCTTGTGGAGGAGTTCAGGCAGTTCCTACAAGAGAAGGAAGCTGTGTGGCAGGGGATGTGACATTGGTAACATGGGGGTTGAGTCCCAGTGCAGGAAACCAGCAAGGACATCTGCCCTGCTGGGGTAAGTAGTGCTGACATTCATCCAGGTCTCATTTTTTAAAGAGAAACTAAGTTTCTCTTTAGTAATGCAGTTTTCTCAGAAAGATGTTCTGGAATTTGTTCCATTGCAGAGATTTAACTCTTACACTGCCCACCAAGGCGTACACAGTCCGAGGAAAGAGCAGAAACTTGTACTCATGTAATACATTTTTAGTAGAATTTCTGTGGTGATAAATTATTTATGTGATTAAAACTGAAAGCAATAGCAGATGTCTCATTACTTTTATGCAGAGATGGATCTGAATCAGTATGAAATTTTAGTGATTCTTGATCAGCCCTGACCATAAGCTGAGAAAGAGGATTCTTTTAAACAGGCATTTATGGCTGCTTAGAGTAGATTCCTCAGGCAATTTCTATTAACTGGGAGATCTGCAGATCTTAATGTGGGCTGGGATTGAATCTGAATTTCTTATTTTCATATATGATTTTGTAGAACTATAGTTCCTGGAAGACCCATTATATGATCTGGGACTCCAAGTTTTCTAGTGTAACATGATGTGGCTGTAGCCTAAAATATGGTATAATAATTTCAGCTGAGGAAATTGCATTTAAAAGTTAACTTCATTCATTTACACCCTTTTGGTCACTGGTTTCCATGTGTTAATGGATATTAATGGATTTTGGTGGTTGACTGTATATATTTTTAATTTTCCAGTACCATGTTTGAGCTGGTAGCTGTTTAATCCTGAATTACCCGCACATCATGGACATCCCTCTTTCAAATTTATTCTCAGATGCAATTTTCAAGACATTTTCTTTCTCTGTTAAAAGATCAGTCTCTAATAAAGAAAATTTTTTTTCATTCTTAAAGGTGTCTCAAATTCATTATAATCTAAGACAAGAGAAATTTCCTTTCTTTTTCTAGCCTTTCTCTTGTTCAATATAGCTGCTGATCAAACAGAAATTTGAAGGAGCCCTCATTTGCAACAAACTCTTTAGCTTTGTACTGCTTCTCTTTTGTTTTGCTACTTTATTCCATCCTTTTCTGCTCATTCTAGAGGCTGTAAAACCATAGCAAACAAATTACCGTTTATAATGCATGATCATTTCTCTTGCATGACAATTATGTTTTATGAACAAGCAGAGTGATAGTTTGATCTGCTGCAGAAGAGAGGCTAGTGAAAATCAGAGTGAGAAGCTCTTGATCCTCTTTGATCTAAGTTTTATAGCATGTACATTCACTTAATGGGTCATTGAACTAAGAATCAGGATTTATTCTAAATCAGAAGCCACTTTATTTTACTCAGCTGTGTACAAAAGTGCAAAACAGAGAAAGAAACATTACTCAAAGAGTAGTGGTCAGTTGTCATTTTCTAACTGTAGTTTTCCTGAGAACAACTACATTGATACCTTTGCAGAGGCCAGTGCTGTTTAGTATTTCCATAACAGTTTGATTAACAGAATTAGAAACGTTAACAGAACTAAATACATCCTGCTAAAATTACATAAGATCTGGAGCTGGTAAAGGAAATTAGAGACCAGATCAGAACTGAAATTAATCTTGATGAACTGGAGGAATGGTCTCCAAAATAGGGCCCAGAGAGTGGTGGTGAATGGTGTTGCTATCAGCTGGCAGCCAGTCACCAGTGATGTCCCCCAGGAATCAGTGTTGGGTCTGGTCCTGTTTAATATCTTTTCTGATGATCTGGATGAGGGGATTGAGTCCACCATCAGCAAATTTGCAGGTGACACCAAGTTGGGTGCAAGCATCAATCTGCTGGAGGGTGGGAAGGCTCTGCAGAGCGACCTGGACAGGCAGGATAGATGGGCTGAATCCAAAAATATGGGGTTTAGCAAGGCGAAGCACCTGGTCCTGCACTTTAGCCACAACAACCCCTGCAACGCTGCAGGGTGGGGACAGAGTGGCTGGACAGTGGCCAGACAGAGAGGGACCTGGGAGGGACCTGGGGTAGACAGGAGGCTGAACATGAGCCAGCAGTGTACCCATATGGCCAAGAAGGCCAAGGGTATCCTGGCCTGGATCAGGAATAGTGTGGCCAGCAGGACCAGGGAAGGGATTCTTCCCCTGTACTTGGTGCTGGTTAGGCCACACCTTGAGTGCTGTGTCCAGTTCTGGGCCCCTCAGTTTAGGGAGGATGTTGAGATGCTGGAATGTGTCCAGAGAAGGGCAACAAGGCTGATGAAGGGTCTGAAACACAACTCTGTAAGGGAGCTGGGGGTGTTTGGCCTGGGGAAAAGGAGGCTCAGGCTAGACCTTATCACTCTCCACAGCTTCCTAAAAAGAGGCTGCAGTCAGATGAGTGTCGGTCTCTTCTCCCAGGCTACCAGTGACAGGACAAGAGGACACAGTCTTCAGCTGCATCAGAGGAGGTTTATGTTGGACATTAGGAAGAAGTTCTTTACAGAGTGATTAGGCATTGGAATGGGCTGCCCTGGGAGGTGGTTCAGTCACTGTCCCTGGAGGTGTTTAAGGAAAGATTGGATTTGGCACTCAGTGCCATGGTCTAGTTGATAAGGTGGTGTTAGGCCGTAGGTTGGACTCAATGATCTCAAAGGTCTTTTCCAACCTAGTTTCTTCTGTGATTCTGCAAAATTCAACAGTTCATGTGAAAGACATTGAACTTACACAGGGAGGACAAACTGAACAAATACAAATCACACAGCTTGGTAACAATTCATCAGATCATCAGGCCCTTGGGGCAGAATGGGGGTAGAATACAGGTAACAACGCACATATCAATACAAGGTGAATGCACATAGTGTCATGTTATTGTAAATAAGGTGAGCACCGCACTGAGATGTATAAGCAGAAGGGATACAGCCTGCTGGAACTGTAGAGAGATCTTTTTGCACTTTCCATGTTGATAAGAATATCTGGAGTACTGTCTTCATCTTTGGACACTGTGCCTCAAGAAAGATACAGACCAGTTTAAAGGAAGATTGCAATAAGAACAGGCAGAGGTCTAGAAAAAATTAGCTAAGATAGAAGGGTGAAACAAATAGAGAAAATTAACAAGGAGAAAATTAAGGAACAGAAGATAAGTCTTAGAAAATGCAGGAATATTGCAGAGGGAGAAATTTGTTTATTTTCCATGTCCAGGATGAATGGGTGAGATGCGCTGGCTTAAACTGTAAAACTTGGGAAAATCATTCCAATAGTAAAATTAGTCAGTCAATGGCACAGGTGGAATGAGAATCTCCATTGCTAGAAATCATTGCAGACAGTGCAGGAATACAACTGTCAGGATGTGTACAGACAGACTACTCTGCTGTAGAGCACAGGATGGCCTTGACTCCCTTCCAAGTCCTTCCTTGACACAGCTTCTCATCATCTTGTGGAAAGGCAGGAGCTGGAATAGATAAGCTGTTGTGAGAAGGAAACATGAAGTCACTATGAAATCAAGGACATGATTTACTCAAGTTTGCGTTGTGTAGGATTTTATGCCACTTTCTTTGCAAATTGGTATAAAATACAGCCACACAACTACTAGTACACCTCAAGAGCTTACCACTGGGATGACTGTGGTGTGTATTATGGACTAATGAGAAAACTGTGACACAACAGTGACTGACTCTAGAGCTGACAGTGCCATCTGTGGAACTGCGACAAACTACTCTGAATGGTGACTCAACCTAAAAGGAAACAAGGACAGACCTAAGACTGCCAATCTGATTGGGGAAAAGTGACCACTTTGTGGATGTGGAATCTTTTAGTCAGGGAAAGAGTATTTTTTAAGTTCCTACCAAAATGTGCATCACCTTGGATACAGCTTATGGATTTCTCTTTCCTTGCCAGCTGCACCTAAGTCACCTACTCAGCCTGAGTCTGGGGGTTTGGTGCGTGGGTGTGACTGCTTTGTGCTTGCTTTTTTGCAGGAAAGGTTCTGAAGTGTTTGCCAGCAGCTCTCCTTTTTTCCCAAACACTGAAGAATCTAGGTGACATGCTTGTTCTGGACAGGCTGGAAAGTCTCAGAAATCACATGCGAATGAAGATCAAAGGGGAACAGGACTCTTACAGGATAGAAGTGCAAAACCCTGAAAAAAGCTTGCACTTAAACTAAGGGCTTGAGAACAGTAAAGGCAGGATAACAGCCACCTGTAATACTGTTCCAGTAGCCCTTTCTGTGTTACTTCTTCATCCAACACAGATAACACAAAGTACGAAGGCTCTCATCAAACAAACCTTTCCAGATGATCAGACCCAGAACTGCCCTATCTGTTTCTGGAGTTGATTTGTAACTGCTAGATTAGTTGAGCAATCCAGAGGCAGCTGAAAACATCTCAGATGTTGCTCTGCTGCATTCTCCAGCAAGGCAGTATTTTCCACTGCTACTCTAAGGGGCATTCTCGATACCCCATTTGCAAAGCTCAGCCTTTGGGGGCTGGACTGGAAAGCAACTTCTGCGGCACTGAATTGATCTGACCAGGGATTTGAGTCCAAGCAGCATGGCAATGAATCACCTCCATATGCACAAGCTTGCTCCCTTTATTCTCAAAACATGATGTCCATGTCCAAATTGTCGCCTGGAAACAGTTCTTGGCATCTGGTGTCTCCTGAGCTGTGCCTGGGTGTTGTCTGGACAGTGCTACTTGGCATGAGCCAAAACCGTGCAAGGCGCTGTGCTTGCAGTTAAAACAGAACAGATGATTGTGAACCACTGCCAGTGTCTGTGCCTTGGCCCTGCTTTATTTATACTGAAGTAGCCTAAGAGAAGATCTGCTAATAAAATGACTGTTCTATACAATACAGTAGGTCTGATTAAAGCCATACGGGATATTTCAAGAGGCTAGGGTAGCTGCATGTATAGGTCAACATATGTGGATTCCAGAAGGCAGCTGCTTTGGGAACTAGATCATCAGATTTGAAATGACCAGACACCAGGTAATCACTTCACTGTTTGCTTTTGGTGAGAATAAATTTTGCAGGTAAGTTTTCAGCCAAATTGACTGTGGTGTGTTGACCTTGACTACATGCTTAATGCCCACCAGAGCCACTCTATCACTTCCCAACCTCAGCTGGACAGGAGAACAGAAAAACACAACAGAAGGCTTGTGGGTTGAAATAAAGGCAGAGGAAGATCACTCACTGATTACTGTCATTGGCAAAATAGACTCAGGGAAATTAGTTTAATTTATTGCCAATCAAAGAGCAGAATAATAAGAAATAAATCCAAATCTCAAAACATCTTTGTTCCATCCCTGCTTTCTTCTTGGGCTCAACTTCAGTCCCAGTTTCTCTACCTCCTCTCACTGAGTGGCATGGGGGGATAGGGGAATGGGGTCTGTGGTCAGTTCATTACACATTGTCTCTGCTGCTCCTTCCTCTTCAGGGGAAGGACTTCTCACACTCTTCTCCTGCTCTAGTGTGCATCCCCCACAGGGTCACAGGTCCTGCCAGCAAATCTGCTCGAGCATGGGCTCCTTTTTCCATGGGGCCACAGTTCCTGCCAGGACCCAGCTCCAGCATGGCCTTCCCATGTGGTCATAGCCTTCTTCAGCATCCACCTGCTCTTGCATGGGCTTCTCCATGGGCTGCAGGTGGATCTCTGCTCCCCCACTATCATGGGTGCAGTGGTATCTTCAGGCAAAGTTTGTTATAGAAGCCCTGCCACTGAGCCATGAGGTGCAGAAAGGACCCCTTTGCATTCTAAACTTCTCAGAGAGGAGCCTCGGGTCAGTTGTATCCAATCCTAGCCTCAGGCTGTCAACAGTTTAAGTAACTTTGTCCCACAGGTTTTAATGATGGCAAATCATATATATTAATATAAAATTAATTATTTGCTATGAGAAATGTCTAGGCAAAAGACCTTAATTGGAATTATTTACTATGCAGTAAAAGCTAAAACAACTGATAGTGTATAGTATAATATAGTGCACTATATTAAAGCAATTACATTAAAGCTAGCAAAAAGAAACGATTATTAAGTAGAGATTGATGTAACTCACCCACACTTGTGGGTAGGTCTCTTTCTCTTAACCTTGAGTACCCTTGGTGGGTGTCCTTGAAATCCAAGGGAGGAATCTCCACACACTCTAAAGAGGAATATATTAGAAGAACCTAACTGTGTGAAAGTCGACTGGACTTTTACAGTATAAATCGACTGACTGTCAGTCATATGTCCCCAGGTCCTCTGTGTCAGCTTAACATTTTAAGATAAGGATACTTTACCATATCTGCCTCACTATCAGGATGAATCAGACTGGTTTTAGGATAATCCAACACCAAAACGTGCACGACATCCCCTCTCAGTCCACCACCAGTAGCTTTGCAAATAGGGCATTATTTGAGTTGCTTGACCACATTCCAGGTAGAGAATCCTGCTACACCCGTGGGCCTCCATGGGCTCGGGGCACAGCTGCCTCACCCTGGGCTGCGCAGTTGGCTGCAGGGGAATCTCTGCTTTGGTGCCTGGAGCACCCCCTTCTCCTTTTTCCTCACTGACCTGGGTGTCTGCAGGGCTGTTTCTCTCGCATAATCTGACGGCTGTCTCCAGCTGCTGCCACCATTGCAGATGGGCTTGGCCTTGGCCAGTGATGGGTCCATCTTGGAGCTGCTGGCATTGGCTCCATCAGACATGGGGAATCTTCTGGCAGCTTCTCACAGAAGCCACACCTGTAGCCCTCCACTGCCAGGATCTTGCCACCCAAACACAATGCAGTGACCAAGCT
>VZRR01006109.1:76592-93461 GCA_013398015.1 Oreocharis arfaki
AACTTCTCAGAGAGGAGCCTCGGGTCAGTTGTATCCAATCCTAGCCTCAGGCTGTCAACAGTTTAAGTAACTTTGTCCCACAGGTTTTAATGATGGCAAATCATATATATTAATATAAAATTAATTATTTGCTATGAGAAATGTCTAGGCAAAAGACCTTAATTGGAATTATTTACTGTGCAGTAAAAGCTAAAACAACTGATAGTGTATAGTATAATATAGTGCACTATATTAAAGCAATTACATTAAAGCTAGCAAAAAGAAACGATTATTAAGTAGAGATTGATGTAACTCACCCACACTTGTGGGTAGGTCTCTTTCTCTTAACCTTGAGTACCCTTGGTGGGTGTCCTTGAAATCCAAGGGAGGAATCTCCACACACTCTAAAGAGGAATATATTAGAAGAACCTAACTGTGTGAAAGTCGACTGGACTTTTACAGTATAAATCGACTGACTGTCAGTCATATGTCCCCAGGTCCTCTGTGTCAGCTTAACATTTTAAGATAAGGATACTTTACCATATCTGCCTCACTATCAGGATGAATCAGACTGGTTTTAGGATAATCCAACACCAAAACGTGCACGACATCCCCTCTCAGTCCACCACCAGTAGCTTTGCAAATAGGGCATTATTTGAGTTGCTTGACCACATTCCAGGTAGAGAATCCTGCTACACCCGTGGGCCTCCATGGGCTCGGGGCACAGCTGCCTCACCCTGGGCTGCGCAGTTGGCTGCAGGGGAATCTCTGCTTTGGTGCCTGGAGCACCCCCTTCTCCTTTTTCCTCACTGACCTGGGTGTCTGCAGGGCTGTTTCTCTCGCATAATCTGACGGCTGTCTCCAGCTGCTGCCACCATTGCAGATGGGCTTGGCCTTGGCCAGTGATGGGTCCATCTTGGAGCTGCTGGCATTGGCTCCATCAGACATGGGGAATCTTCTGGCAGCTTCTCACAGAAGCCACACCTGTAGCCCTCCACTGCCAGGACCTTGCCACCCAAACACAATGCAGTGACCAAGCTTGTGGTATGGCTCTGTGAATTCTTGTACTGTCACAGGGCAGGCACCTGGACTGCATATCAGGGGCAAATCTGAGATGACTGCTCCCAGTGGAAACATGGATTTTGATAATTTTAAGGCAATCATGAGATGTCAATTTCAAAAAGCTGTGCGTTATCTTCCCTGAAGATCTAATTTTTGCCCTGGCTCCTTAAGAGACCAACCAGCTTGCAAATATTCATTCTTTCAAGTGCCTAAGCATGAAAGCAATGAGACTTGTAGGTTGAATGAAGTTAGATAAGCATGCCTAATTAAAAACACTTATTTTATTTTGAAAATGTGCTATTATATGTATTTTATCTGTAATTATAAAAACGAAAAGCAGAAATATCAGAACCAGTATTCTAACACCAATTAATGCTGTGTCTTGGTTTTGAATTAATTTTTGTATTTCTCATTTAAAGTATCAACTCCTGAGGTTGCTAAGACCTTCTGTTTGTGAGTAGAGGGCTTGGTGAACTTGTGTGTCCACTTCATTAATACAAGTAATTAAAAAAAGTAATATGCCACTAAAATAAAGGTTAGCCAACTAGTTAATGAGAAGAAAGCTTCAGTTCTTTAATTCCAATCTGTGGTTGGCATACTGGCTTTTTTCACTACTTATTTGCCCATACTGTACCCTCTGGCTTAGTTAGGCTTAGCAGCAGAAACTACTAAAAGCAGCATGTGTGGTTTTTTGATTCTTTTGACTATGTGCATTTCTCATAACTATCAGGTGACTGTTTTGACATGTCACAAATCTGCTTTCTTTTACCCTGCTTTTAAATCAATGCCTGCTCTGAAGTCAATTCAGTCAATAGAATATTATTGCCTTCCAGAGAATTTGGGCTGCGTCCTGAAAAACAGATAAAATATAGTGCAGTTCCTTTAAATAACAAGAAGAAAGAGGTTGGTTTGTGACTGCAGTTCTGTCAGCTCTGTTAGTATACTAGTTTCCTTCATCTTCCAAAATTGTAAAACATATAGTATGGGAAGAAGAAAAGGACAAAGGTTGCAAACATTTCTCAAAACAGTACAAAAAACCTGTTAATAATGCTCATTAATATATTTTAAATAGAAAAACTAAGGTTGTTTATTTGTTGGTTTTTTTTGTTGTTGTTGTTGTTGGTTTTTTTTGTTTTTTTTTTTTTTTGGTCACAAGAAAGAAGCCTAGTGCAGAATTCCAGTTAGGTAATTTTCCTATAAATTTATTAAATATTATAATGTTTAAACCCAAAGGTAGAAACACAGAGAAGGAAGGAACTCTCTAGTGTCAAAAAGTCTATCACAAGGCAAACCAAAATAGATTTCTTTTTACGATTGAATTTGAAAAGATTTTCATGAAACTCAAGCTATGATGATAAATCCATGTTCCCAGGGGGTCTATCACCATAGCACACACAATACCTTCTGTAGTTCATGGTGACAACAGGGTTTTCAGTTTTTCTGTAGGCATGCCTCAGTCACAAAACCCCACTGGTGCAGGGAGATTGTGGTACAGAGGCATCCAGTGAGCAAGAGGAGGTCAGGGCTGTACAGAGGAGCCAGATCCAGCTGAACAAGAGCTCTGAAGCATTGACTGTCTAATCCAACCATAATAAGTCCTAAAATGGCCTTGGTGTCACTTTCAGAGTCTGGATGGACATGTCATCAAATAGATGCAGAGCTAAAAAATAAGCCTGTTTATCTGAGTCATAAATAAAGCAAGATTTCATTCAGCAACATATTTTTCCATTTCCCTGGATGAACATAGCAGCACTTTGGATTTCGTTTTCAGAATTTGTGAATCTAGCAGTTTTCATGATCCCACAGATGTAGTGAGGAGTAGAGGTGCCCTATAACTTATAACATCATCCTGAGATGGTGGGGGTATTGTATGACACAGCCTGACAAGAGACACTAAATAGAAAACCATACATCTGACACTCCATTTTCCTTGGAGATTTGCAACTTGTACACAGTCCATGATCATGCAGTGCTGAGAAATTTCTTGCTGTTGCTGACATATCATTGAAGCTGGGGCAAGATACTGTTCTTTAATTTCCCTGCTTTTCCTCAGTTAGAATCATAGAAATCTGTCTTTTTGGAAAAAATTTCATCTGCTTTCATATTGATATTAAACTGATAAATAACAAAGTAAAAGCTACTATTTTAAAATGTGAAAACTTCCACTACAGAGTAGGTTTTCAGTATTACTGTGGTGGTCTGAGAAGAGAGGATCGGTGGGTACCATCTGAGATGTGAGTTTAACTACTGATGAGCAAAACTGGGCATGACCTTAGCAGACCAAGACCTTACTTGCTGTCAAGAGTTTTGCAAGTGGTGCAGAGACGAATTCCTCTGAGATCTGCTTTGCAAGGTGATAAGTGGTTTGAGATGTGTTCATGAAGATTTCCTCTCAGCAATGAGGACCAGCATAGGATTCTCCAACTCACAAGTGCTCTGGTTTCAGAACTGGGATGTGGGTAGTGAAGCTGATTGCGAAGAGATTATCAAATATGTGACATCAAGAGAATGGTTGGCTGTGTCAGGAAGGTACTCCTGATTAATTGGGCCCCTGGAAGCTACTCAGTAGTGAAAGAGGTTCCAGAGACAGTAATTGTGGTGGACAAGATGGTTGTCATGGATAGCCTGTACCTCCTGTAGAGGCCGTGGTGAAGGACAGGGACGAGCCAGCCATCTTCCATAGAAGAGAGAACATCCTTAGGACCCTGCCACTTGGTGAGGCAGTGAATTACTGAAAGCAAAACCCTACAATGGGGTGGGGAAGGTGCAAACTCAAACCTTTCTCTTTATATTGCATTAGATTTCATTGCTTTGAGTTTTGTTGACATGAAAAAAAATATTTTTCTAGCTTTTATTATACAATATATATTAGTTTTTAGTGGGATGAAACCTATTAGGGAGAGAAAAGGGTATGTTTGCATTCTAAAGCTTGCTAATCTGAGGAATCTCAGTATAAGGGACAGGTTTACACCTATTCATCTCGTTGCTGTGACTGACTTGGGCTCTCCTCACGCAATCATATTGAACACAGACAAGAGGTGATATAATGAAAAATGAAAGGCAAAGTGACAAAGATCCCTGACCTAATGATGTACAAGGGAACTAGTGGGGGTAGAGGTGCTGCTGTGGACAGATGAAAATACAAGTTACTATACCAAAGCAATAATCCAGTAAGAGTAGTTTTTGTGGTAACACTCTAAGTTTCTTTGAGGTAAGGAAAAATTGCATTCATCAAGACTAATGAAAACTGATGGGCCAGACAAGAAGTTGTGAGCCTAAAGTGTATCAAAGTTAGATAAGGGGATGTCTTACTATCAGTTGGGACAGTGAAGCACTGGAAAAGATTTCCCAGGGAGCTTGTGGGGTCTCTGTCACCCAGAACAGATTAGGAACACATCTGCTAGGAATAAAATAGATATATTTGATCCTGATTAAGGACTGGGTAAAGCAGGGCAGACTACCTGACCTCTTACAGGTCTGATTTGTTGATTGCAGCACAGGAGGATAAGAGCTCGGATGGAAAGATGGTGCTGTTTGGATAGATAAGAAAAGCTGAAACCCAGAGATTTTCTACAGTATGAAATCTCAGTTATGACTGACATGTTAATGATACAGGGACAGGAATACACCTTCTGAGTTCCAGCAGGGATGAGATTTTGGGAATTTCTGGGTACTGAGGGGGACCCAGGCTGGGGGGTTGTCGATGTTTAAATTAGAGAAGGTTTCAAACTGTAGTAAACAGAATCAGAGGGAGAAGATGGCAAGATGCAAAAATAGCAAGAAAGAGAAATGGAGAAATTCTGTGATTATAAATGTAATCAGGGTGTTCATAAAGGACAAATACCAAGAACTGGGGGAGTGGGCTTGGGGGTAAGAAAATGTAGATGAGTGACTATGTTGAAGTGAAGATAACCAAATTATCAGTCCCAAATTATCAGTCCTTAATGGCAGAAGAAGAAGGAAGGAAGGGTAAAAAAAGAAGGATGTATTCCTGCAAATGCAGTTTCTAAAGGCTGCCTTCTCATTTCAGTCTTCACTGGGACTGCTTGGAGTTTCTTACTGAAAAAAAGCACATTAGAATCTGGCATGTGAAATGTTCTGTAAACATAATGGACTGTTCAGGAAGGCAACTGCAAAAATTATTTCTTTTTAAAAGGCGTAATATGTTGGTTTGTGTTTCAGAAGTGATACAGGTTTCTGTAAAAACAGGCCTAAAGCAGCTGCTTTTACGTCAGCTACAACTGTCAAGCCTGGATTTTAGACTGATTTTTTGATACTACTGGAGGAACTACCAAAAACTATGTCTGTTTTTGTAGAAGCCCTTTCACAATACTCTAAGTTTGAAGAAACTATCTGATAATACTTGTACTTGCGTGACAATCCACCTTGTAGATCTGCCATGGGCTGTTAAGGGCATGTTTGAATCAGGCATGTTCAAGCCCAGCATTTAAACATTGCTGGAATTCTGTTGGAAGTATCTCCAAGGGCTTTCATTTGTTTCTTTTCCCCAGTGAAAAGAGTTTTTGATTTAAAGGTTCTCCTCACAGTATGTGCAACAAAAGATTACCACCAAATGCACAGGGGGGAGAGACAAACTTGTGAGACTTTTGTACAAGGTAAATGAGGTTGCTGGACACAGACACCTGCTACCTGCCCCAGCTCCATGGTCTGACCTGCTTGGGTGGAACCCTCTGTGCAAATACAGCTGAAGTAAATGAGCAGTGTCAGCACAAGGTTGCCTGAAGGACAAGGTCCTAATACTGAGGAAACGAAAGCAGGTTTTTAAATCCTTCTGGCACAATAAGCAGCTTTTACAGAGCAGGGAAGACTATGTGGGCTTTTGTTTTTGTTTTGTAAATGGGGGTTGTGAACTCCATAATTCTCGAAGAAAATTATTATTGTGTGGAACTAGTTTCAGCTATGCACATGAAAAATCCCCTTTCTGCCCATGCTTGGAGGAACCCCACGGCTTTTCTACCTCTAGAAGCCTGTCTGAGGGTTCCACAGAAGCAGGTTAGATTGAGCAGGATAATAAACGTTTTTCTCCCTGTTTAGATTCCCCAGGTACTCCTAAGAGGCACATATGTTTTGCTGAGCACTCTCTACTTCTTATAGCTATACTGTGCAATTCAATGGGAATCACTTTAAAAAATCGTCTTCTTGGAAACTTGGCCTTAACCTTTCAGTAGGTGCAATATGGATCTGCAAAGCAGGTTGTTTTACACTCTTCAGATAATCACTCATGTTAAAAATATGGGAAACAGAAAACCCTGAAAATTGGAAGAAACCTCTTTTATGAAACAGTCAGTTCAGCATGTACTTCATTGTTGAAGGAGCAAAAACGTTTATTAGAAAGGAGATGAACTTTGGAGAGGAATTAAGAGGAGAATCCTTAGACAATTATGGCTAAAATTTGCCCAGTTCAGAACTCTGCTGAGAAGCTGTATCAGTGTGCTACAAGTCCAGTGGCACCCTCCCACTGTACTGCCCAGGGCACATCAATAGCACACTGGTTCTGTGAAAGAAAGTGACCTTGAACACTGAACCCCAGCTACTTCACCTCTTGTCTCAGTTTGGGAACAGTTCCAGCCAACCATTTCCAAGCCAAAGGCTCCTCTAGGTCTGAATCTCTGCACCCCCATGGGCATGGGGTGGCCTTGCTGTCCTGCCTCAGTAAACCCATCTAATGGAGTACTGGGGGCCTCTCATGAGTGTCATTTGAGACACTTGTAGTGAAAAAAGCATCCAATATATTAGCTCTCTCTTAGTGTGAGGGGGGCACCACAGACTCAGAGGAGATGGAGGGCCAAAGGCCGTGCAGTGAGGATCTGGCCTCTGCGCTTGAGAGACACTTTGTTTCAGGCCTCTTGAAGCAGAGAATATGCTGATCAGTCCTTTAGGAACAAGCCTTGGCTGGGGCTGTTAGCTTGGTCACAACATTGCACTGTCCAATTCTAATGCCTTTTACACTGGAATTGCCTCAGATCTACCCAGCAGAGAAATCTAAGTCTGTGGGTATCCCTGTGTCCAAGTCATCGTAGATGGGGCTAGAGTATCACTTAGTATTTTGTTCCCTAACACTTCCTTTTATGAGAGTGTTATTTTAATTGCGGATAAATCTGCCAGGTTTTTTTGAGATTGTGTTTTATGTGCCAGTATCCTAAAGATTTTAGCCAATGTGGTTTCATTGCGCTGCCCATTTTCCAACAGTCTGGTGTTATTGTTATTGGACTGATAATGTTCATGTTTTAGTTGTAAAAGGGAAACTAAGGGCAGTGGTGTGTGGGGGTGTGTGTGTGTGCGTAATAGAAAGAGGTGTATTTATTTTTTAGAGGGAATGGATGTAAACAGAAACTTTCTGCTTGCAAATCAGAGAATTTTTGGCCATTTCAGATGCGGTTGTAAGTTAAATTGCTTCATGTTTATAGAAACAATTATTTATACAAATAATTATAGTTAAAATTATTTTATTTATGCAGAGAATAGTTACATGGTTACTTGTAATAAGAGACTTGATTTGTTGGCTCAGGACAGCCCTTCTATGAGTTTGTGTTTTCAAGTCTTTCATTCTGTGTTAATGTAGTTCATCTTCATAACTGTACAATTTCATCCATTCCTGGGTCTTGACTGGTTCAATTATTCCAGTAGTATTCCGGTCCCCAAGACAAAAGATTTTCTTATTTATTTACAGTAGTAGATCTGGCTGGAGAATTCTATTCTATTCTTTTCTAGTCATTTCTGTGTAAATAGAGGAGAAAGAACATCAGGTTTGCATTTACGTTTTTCTACAGTTTTAAATTAAAACCACAACTCTGCCTTCCATTGTGTGAACATCAGCAAATACCGTGTGTTTTCTTTGCGGCTGGCGTTTTGAAAGGATATTAACTTGTTGTGGGACTGCTGCTTGAGAAATAGACTTCCAGCAAAATCATGATGTATGCTGTTTAATGAACTTCAAGGAGCTTAGAATCACAGATCCAAACCTCTCTGAAGAAGAAGAAAAACATTAAAAATTGTCTCAATCAATTCAGTGTCTTACATTTACACTAAAGAAAAACAAAAGGATGAACCTTTCCCCACTCAGTCTCAAAGAGTACCTGTAATGCAGCTCTATGGGACAACTCTTCTTATCTATTAGCCACTGTTTTAACCCATTTTTTTTTTCAGTGTTGATGAGATTAATTATGAGAGATCAAAGATGTATTTTAAGACCAGCTAAATGGTGTTTCTCTTTGCTTGTCCTCTTGGCCTTTAGGCTTATCGGACTCGAGCAAGGCAGATTCCGTCACCGGGAGCTCTGTTCCAGGGATGCACTGGTCCTGCTGTATGCTGCACCTTTATGCATTCCAAAGCTGATGCTGATACTGCCACTTCAAAGGCTCCATTTTGCTTCAGGGGATTCTATCTTTAAAGCACTCAACATCAGTGGGAGGATTTTCACGTCATGTCACATCCCACTTTTGAAGTTTCTTGTTAATAGGGGTCGCCTTTGAAGACTTCCCACTCCTGAGAGGTTCTTCTCCCAGTTCTTCTTGTTGCAGGGATGTCTCTCACAAGATCTTTTTAGCATCCCTCCTGAGGATTTTCTATCTTTAGGAACATCCCTTAAGAGCTTCTTAGTGTCTAGGCCTGAGTCTTCAGAAAAGTTTTGATATCCTTTAACAAGTTTCTGCTTGTGGGACAAGCCATGGAGCCTCTACTCAGTGTGCAGTTCACTGTAAGCAACTCACCTAAGAAAGATGAGCGTGACCTGGACAAAGCTTTTCTTTATGAGCAGCTTTTATCTTTCTCCCATTATTCAATCCTATTTAAAAATTGAATATCTATTATAAAAATGAATACATATGGCTTGTGATAATTATGGTTTTATTAGTGATGCACAACTGCATTTTTATCAAATCAGAAACTAACTCATGCTCAAATTCTTGACCTTTTTGGAGTAAAATCATCTTGGTTTTGTTTTCTTATGATTTCTTTTCTCTTGGTGTTGCACTTCCTCGTCGAGACTTGAAAATACCACTCCATTTAGTATTACAGGCCTTCATGAAACAAAAGGTACCAGAAAACGTATTTGAAAGTCTCTTATGAGATTCTGAAACCCCAGAGGTCTACACAGAAAACTAAACTATTGAGCATGTGCATGAGGCAAATTTTGAGCTTTCTGAGTTTATCACATGGCTTAGTATGAGTGTTGTCAGATGAATAATTTCAGAATGCTGGTGCATGATTTGAGACTACTCTAATTTTTATGGGAAGTTCTGTCTATGAAAGGAAAAGGCAAACATAGAATTTTAAAATTTAAAATTATATGTAAATTGCATAATTTTTTTACAAGTTCAGGCATTCCCATCATCCCGATTTTCATTCCAATGAATTGGGAATGTGGTTTTAGAATTTTTCTCTGTCAGTTGTCTTTCTTGTTTTGTGTATGTTTTGTTCGTTTTTTTTTTTTAAGTTGACCTCCCTGGTGTTGTGACCTTGGAATATGTGAGAAAGGTGGAAGAGAAGCTCCTGTGGAAAGCCACAAAGAGGAAAGATTTTACAGTAACATTGTGCAAGTCAGGCTGCAAAACATGAAAATACTTTTGGAAAGCATTTAATGGAGAAGCAAATAGTTACATGAGCATGGGAATAAAGTCAGTCTGGTGTCCAATGTGCTTGTAGCCTCTGATGGATTCACATGTTAACTGGGAGAAAGGACAGCAGGTGCACTTTGGAGACCTTGGGGACCTTGACTAAGACCTGGATCAATGCTGGACCTTTCACCTGTGAGATGACCTAGGGAGAGATCTTACTGGAGCAGGGAAGGATGTGAGCTTGGCTGAGATGTCTTTTGAACTACTTGAAAGAAGAGAGAGAGCAAAGTAGCAGCTCTAGGAGATGCAAAGCACAGGTGTGTGGAACTGCTTCAGAACAAAAAGCTCAGATGTAGCTAAATGCCAAAAATCTTTGTGGGGAATAATTTAGTCCCTTGAACCAAAAAAAAAAAAAAAATTGGGACANAAAAAGCTCAGATGTAGCCAAATGCCAAAAATTTTTGGGGAAAAAATTTTAGTCCTTTAAACAAAAAAAAAAAAAAAAATTGGGACAACAGGCGAGAAGAAATACTTAAATCAATGAGGAAAGAAGGTTTCGTAAATGAGACAATCCATGGGTAAATTATCTTCATTTTCAGACAAGAAATAACTTCCTTTGGAAGCTCACAGATAAAAACTTGGTGTGAAAGTTTGTTTTTATTCTAAAATTCTGCATTATTGGCATGTCAAAAAATGGATTATGTGTAATAACTGGTATTATAAAATTAACAGTACATTCTTTTGAATAGGCTTTCATTTTAAAATGCATTCTACTTTTTACAGAGAACATTGTATGTGCTTATTGAAGAGAGAACAAAGCAAGATTATGTGCTACAACTTATACATCTACTGGCATGTCAAGAAGGTCTTTATTTTCTTCTGGGGATATTAAAAGTTTTGTGAAGAGCTATTTTAGTAGAAGGTTTCATGGTGTTTCAAGAAACATAAGATGCTTTGAAGAAGAAAATAGAAGGAGATGTTTTACTTGGTAGTATAGTAAAAGCTGGTTGTAATATCCTGGAAAAATTGTTCCTGGCAAAGAATGGCAAAGAGAAAACCTTTACTACTTGTATATCAATTGGATAAAAGTAACATAAGTGTATTGATTACTATATCATGATATAAGTTGAAATAAATACACGCTTCAAGAAAATTCTTGTTTTCACAAAACTAAATTGTTTTTCTCTGGGAAATTGTTTCTTCAGGTATTCCAACACTGTCTAGTCATGTCCAGTTCCCAAAACAAAAAAAGCCCTTAGGCTGTTTACAATAACGTTTTTAGTCTGACCAATACTTGTGCTCTCTCAGCCTCTGATAGTCAGGCTTATGTTGAAGTATGTGTTTTCATTATAATCAGTTTTGTTTGATATCTCTTACTTAAATTTTCAAACACAATTTTTTAGTTCTCCTTTCAAAGATACTAATGTTTTCATCAATAATGTCAAGTTCTAACTAAAAATCAATAAGATTTTTTTCTTGTCTTCTTCTGAAATCAAGACTCTTCCAATCTCAAATTACTCACATTCACATAGTGTGCAATAAATTTAGTTTTCCGCTCATAATGAGAGACTATTTTGATAAATATCAAACATGACTTTGAATGAAATGCAGAGTCATGCAATCCATACTTAGTAAGAGATACCATCTTGAATAATGTCAGATTCATTTTCGAAGCTAAGAAAGAAAAGATAATTTGGAGCAGAAATAGCTAGTTGGGAAAAAACCAAACCCTTGCCAAACAAGAAAAACCCCAAGAATGGCTCCTCTCAGTGTTATCGCAAACAGAAAATCTGCTTGTTTAAGGACCTATTAATCATAGTGTAAAATGCTGCCCAATTTACATAAAGGAGCAACAGAATATAAAATTTGACAGAGGAGAGTGAACATTAATTAGGCAGCTCTTGTAAGTGACAATGAGCTTCCCCGTTTCTCCCTGAATTTTCTAGTACATACCCAGTAATTTCACGCAGGATTTGGAATTCCTTGCAGCAGTTAGCTGGCACTTGTGTCTTTGTTTCTTATCTCTATCATGACCTCATGTTGCATGGGACTTTGCATGGGACACAGTTCATCTTTGAACCAGCTGGCAGGTGAGCACTGGGAAGCTCTTCTCCCTTCAAAGCTGTAGGTTGCAGCTGTCTGAAGCCTGGTATGTGCCTGTGATGATTTAAAGCCCACACTGCCAGCAGCAAAATTGACAGTCCCAGGCCCTCAGAGACTGGCCCCATTCCCAGGTGCTCCAGTGGATGTGTGAGTTTGCAGAGCACTGACTGCACCTGGCACGGGGATGGGAGCACAGCGCTCTTTGCTCTCCTGCAGCCTGCTTAGATTGTGTTTGCTGCATTTCATTTCAAGCAACATGATAAAAAGTCCCCTGACATTTCACTGGTTGCTGTACATGCCACAGCCACCTGGCACCTCCAGGTACCAGCAGAGGGATGACCTTGATCCATGCACTCCACAAGGACTCAGTCCCAGCCTTGGCAGTGACAGGGAACGCTGTGACACTGGTAAAGGAAGTATTTTGCACCAATATTAATTCGTATTTCCATGATGTTTTTATCTTTAATTATGGCAATTAATCTTCAGAAGTCTTTTAAGTTGCATAGTAACATATTTTCATATTATTTCCTTTGAAGACATTGGAATTAGTGTATCCAGTTTCCAAAGGGATGATTAGGAGCAAATAATGGCTCACAGTTTGGCTTCTGGCTGAGGCAAACCTGGCTGCATTGCTTACAGTTCGTTGCTGTTCAGAAGGTTGTCTTGGCATTTAAGAAGGTGAAAGATTGTTCACTTTTGTTGTGAAATGAAAGGCTTAGATTCTTTGGATTTTACATTACTGACAATGTGGCAGAAAAAAATATTACTTTTTAGCAGAAAAAGTACCATGCTGCCAAACTGCTTTAGGTTAGCACAAATAATTTGTTTCCACCACTACCAGTATAAATATTAGTGCAGAGACTGGGTCTTGAATTTTTTCTGCCAATTTCTGGCTCTTTTAGACTGATTTTTTAAAATAAACTTTAGCTTTGACTATAGTTTTACCACCATCAGTAGGAAACTACTCTAAAGACAGTAATTCTGGGTTACAAATTCCTCAGCTAGAAAGACAGAATGTTAATATTTATTCTGAAGATTAACATTGGAAAGCTTCTGTATGAGAGAAAACGCCCCCCAAAACTATTTCTCTTCACTGGTTGCTGGATTATGTTATTATTTTAGGAAAGTAATATTGTAAATATTAAAAAACATAAACCTTTGCATTCCATATATGGTTCTATGTCTGGTACCTGGATTTCAGCTTTGCCTTAAAATACACTGTCTAGAAAATTATCCTCTCTGTCAGGAGCATGTAGCATCTTTTTTTAATAACTAATAATTTATAGTTTCAAATTTATTCTAAAAATGTCAGTAACAGAAGTTCTGTCCCCAGAATTACAGCATTTGCATCAAGGTCACAATATATCCCTTGCTTGGGCAGATGTAGTGACATGAGAGATATTTTATAAATCAACCGTTTGCTTAAAGTAAACCCTCTTTTTGTATGACCCTTTGAAAGAAATCTAGGGACCAATATGAATCACAGATTGCTGTGTGACATTGATGGAGAACTTAAAGGCTCCCCAAATCAAAAGCCTGTGTAGGCATATGATAAACCTTCAGCATGAATGTTTCTGGATAAAGTATCTGTATCACTTCGAACAACATAAATATTTTGCATAAATATTAATTTACATTTTATTGCTTTTGAATCACCAGTGCAACAGGTGCTTACAAATGCTCTGGGAGCAAACAATGAAGCAGATATTAAATGGGGTACACAGAAATATTCTTTCTCAATAAGTTGTCCCAAGCAACTGGTAAGAGGAATATGGATTAAAACCCACAAAAGCAAGGAGCAGATGCAAACTGCCAGGAATGCAGATGTTTGTACATATATGGAAAAGGTTTGATTTCTGCCAAAATTCTCTTTACTGCTTAGTCATTGCCCACAACTCTCTTATTTGCTGTACAGAGCAAAGAAAACAACATCAAAATCCTGAAGAAAATTACAGTCTTACAGTAGAAGGGAAAAGAAAAAGAAGCGTGAAAAAAGAACCAGCTGGTTGAGGTACCTCAAAACTGGTCCTATGTTTATGGCATACTCAATTTTTTATCTATAATTGGACTGTAAATCAGTGAAAGATGCCTAAATAAATGCTAGTACAAATTTATCTCCCCCATCCACTAATTTTCTCTCTTTCTGATGTGAAAATAAACCATAAGATCTAAGTATATTTCTGATACCTGTAATTAGCACCACAATCTTCCTTAAGAGAGAACCACCACCACACCCCCAATCCCCCAAACTGATAGATTTTTGTATGCAAAGTCTCATGTAGCCCAGAAAAATTTCCTTTCAGCTAAATATAATGGAAGTTCACTGTCCTGCCAACTGGCACTACTTGAGTAATCTGCCTTTGGGGTGGATAATAAATGCTATGCAAAAATTGCATCACCCTTGTATGTATCAAAGCTATTCAACACTGAGCATCACTAACACTGACTACCCTGGGCAGGAAAGTGCACAGTGGGTGTTAACTAACAAAGAGAGTGTTCATCATCTCCTATGCAGAGAGACTGCAGCAGCTGGCCCTGAAGAGAAGACTGAGAGGGGATCTCATTAATGCGTATAAATTTCTCAAAAGCAGGTGCCAAGAGGATGGTGGCAGATTCTTTTCATTGGTGCCCAGCAACAGGACAGGGGGAGGGGCCATAAACTGAAACACAAAAAGTTTCGCCTCAACAAGAGGAGGAACTTCTTTACATTGAGGGTGGCAGAGCACTGAACAGGCTGCCCAGGGAGGTCATGGAGTCTCCCTCTCTGGAGATATTCCAAACCCACCTGGATGCATTCCTGTGTCACTCTTAGTGACCCTGCCTTGGCAGGGGGGTTGGACTGGATGATCTCCAGAGGTGCCTTCCAACCCTAATATTTCTGTGATTCTGTCATGTGTCTGCTCACTGCTGGATGAAATACCATAACCATGGACAAGGTGGCGAGGTCTTGCTGTCTGAGGCCTTAGATGTCTCTCTTAATAGCCAGGGAACATATCTTGCAAGCAATGTACAAAGTAAGGTTATTTTTTAGGCCAAGGTATTTTTTGTTTGGTTTTGATATGGGGAAGGCATGCAGCATTGCAGGCAGAGTCTCTGCAGACCCCTGTTGAGATGTTGCAGATTCTGCTACAGTGTGGAGTTTTAAGCTGTGCACTCAGTCTCTGTAGTTCTTCCTTCACACTCTGTTTCTGGTTAATAAGTGAAGCACAGCATCATTTCCATTTTGCACTGGATAGGCCCTGGGCCTCTCCCTGCAGCAGATGTAGAAGCAGTAGGGAGCTGGAGAGGGCATAGGGGCTGGCAGCTGCAGAAACACCTGCTAGTAAAGGGGGACACATCAACCTTTCTGCTGGGATGCCAACAGTTTCATGGCTATATGCTGAGCCCTCAAAAACCAACCCCAGGGTGAAGCTGTAGGGAGCTGTCTGCCAGGTGCCATTCTGGCTCTGCTCAGATGGACACCCCTTCCAATGCACACATCATTTCCTCAAAAACTGCGAAAAGAAAGGGGACAGAGGGAAATTTTTAATAGGGCCAGCTTTTGCCTCTATTGGTGTATAAGAGAAATGATGAAGATGTTTTGTTAGCATATATCAGAAAGGGGAGAATAAGATATATTTGAGAGGACTGGAAGGAAGAGTTTACACATGTGATACCTCACTAGTTTGGAAGCCTTCCAGGGATGGATATTGCCTCTTGACCAGCTGCTGATCTTTCCCTTCTCCCCTCTATATGCCTTCACAGTTTTGGCCTCTAAAAATCTGAAGTGGCCTAGAGGCTGCAGTCCCCTCCCCTGAAAAGCAATGTTTTTCCCCATCCCTTTCTTCCTTACATGTATTCCTTTCCCACACAGTCCTGCCTTCCCTGCCCCTGGTCCTGGCCACGCCCTCGGGTTCTCCCTGCTGGCCCCTGTACCCCAACTCTGCCCATGTACTGCCCTTGTGCCCTGAGAGCACTGCCCTGAGTGCTCTCTCTGTCCCCAGCCCTGCCCCCATGTACAAAACCCCAGACCCTTCCCCACTCCGGGTCTTTGCCTCTGGTCTTTGTCTGATAGCTGTGTAAATAAAGATCTCCTGAGGTCACCATGCAGAGACCATCTTCTCGCCTCCTTTGCCGCCGCCGTGTTGCAGGAGCAGACAAAACCTGAGCAGGCCTTTGGCTCCCCCAGCCAGGGAAAGCGCAGTGACAGCCTTCAGAGGGGAGGCTGGGGCACCAGGGTGCTGACCCAGGCTTGGGCAGAAATGCTCTCCTGCCATCCTGCGTGTGGCCTGCCTTACCACCCCAGGCAAGCTACCTCAAACTGCAACCAAAATCCTTGGAACAGTTAAGTTATGCATTTGAATTTTGAGTCATGCTAACATCAGTTAAAATTTGTTGCCAGATACTTTTACCACACAACCAAGTTTGAACCTTTCCCATACCATTTATGGGCTTCTGCCATTTCCTTTCTACCACTTCTTTCTTTCACCACATTTCAGCCTCAAAATCATCCCTGCTGCCCTTCTCTGTATCTTTGCTGTCTGAAGATGTGCAGGTCTGCATGCCATATCCAGGAAATGTCACACTGTGAATTTATCCAGGGACCCAAGGAGAGAACACTCTCCCTGTGTCTTCCCTAATAATTCTAAATGCTTCACTTGCCTCTTTGACTGCTGCAGGGCATTGAACTGACATTTTTTAAAAAGTCTGTCCTCAACGACTCTAAGAACTCTTTCCAGAGTATATAAAACAAAGTAAGTTTTAACAATAGAGAAAAGAACACAGCAGTAGTTTATTAAAAATACCACAGCAGTGAGTGGCCAGTAAAAGTATGCGAAGAAGTTAAACGCATGTTCTCACAGTATTTGCATCAGCATCTATTTGCAGTTTGGCCACAGAATGCCTCCTGATAATTTTGTTTTTGTCTTGAGTGCTTTTTTCCCCTTTGGCTTTTCACTACCTTTGGTGAACAGCTGGTTCCCACTGGCTGATGAAACCACTGGAAAAAGTCTGTCTCATGCCTTTTGTCCAGTCTAGATGTTCCTTACCTGGGCAAGATCAGGAATTGTCATGCACCCTGCCACTGAAATCCCATCTCTCTGTGGGTAAAAGAGGGTGGCAGATGGAAGAGGGGAGAGTCACTGTAGCAGCTTCCTTCCTTCCTTCCTTC
>VZRR01006110.1:7185-73242 GCA_013398015.1 Oreocharis arfaki
GGCACCTGGAGCACCTCCTGCCCCTCTTTCTCCACTGACCTTGGTGTTTCCATGTTGTTTCCCTCACATGTTCTCACCTCCTCCTCTTCTCTAGCAGGAATTCAAATTGCACCACCACTTTGTTTTGATTTTCTTCTTAAATATGTTATTACAGAGGTGTTACCATCATCTCTAATTGGCTGAGCCTTGGCCAGTGGCATGTCCATCTTCAGAGCCATCAGGGACTGGGTCTGCCAGACTAGATGGAAGCTTCTAGCAGCTTCTCACAGAAGCCACCTCTGTGATGCCCCCGCTACCAAAAACCAGGCCATGCAAACCAACACACTACTGTAGGAGACAATCAGGTTCGAGACCATCTAAGGAACTTGAATGTGCACAAGTCCGTGGGACCCAGTGAGGTTCATCCATGGGTCCTGAGGGAGCTGGAGATGAAGTCTCTGAGCCACTATCCATCATTTTTGAAAAACTGTGTCAGTCAGGTGAAGTCCCTGATGACTGGAAAAAGTGAAGTATAACCCCCATTTTTAAAAAGGGGAAACTGGAATATCAGTGAAACTACAGACTAGTCAGTCTCACCTCTGTGCTAGGCAAGGTCATAGAGCAGATTCTACTGGACACTATGCAAAGGCACATAGGAGAAAAAAAAAAAAAAGGTAATTGGTAACAGGCAAAATGGTTTTACAAGGGGGAAATCACACCTAACGAATTTGGTGACCTGTGATGGGGCTACAGCGTTGGTGGACAGGGGCAGAGCAACTGACATTGTGTACCTGGACTTAAGGCAAAGAATTTCACACTTCTACACAACATCCCTGTCTTCAGATTGGAGAGACAGGGATTTGATGGATGGACCACTTGGTGGATAAAGAACTGGCTGGATAGTCACACACAAAGAGTTTCGGTCAACAGCTAATTGTTCTTGTGGAGACCAGTTACACAGGGAGGTTGCAGCAGTGATAAATAGAGTAGGATAATCACCTCTTTTGACTGATGATGCTGTGTTTGATGCACTCATGGGGTCACTACTAGCTGGGGCTGATGCTATTCAACATCTTTGTCAGTGACATGGACAGTGAAACCTGTCAGTGTTGAGTGCACCCTCAGCAAATTTGTTGAAAACACCAAGCTCTGTGGTGGTGCAGTCAATATGATGGAGGGAAGGGATAATGCCATCCAGAGGGACCTCAACAGGCTTGAGATGTAGGCTGAAGCAAACCTCATCAAGTTCAACAAAGCGAAGTGCAAGGTCCTACACCTAGGTCACGGCAATCCCAGACACACCAATGGGTTGGGCAGAGAAGTGACTGAGAGCAGCCCTGAGGAGAAAGACTTGGGGATGACAGGTGATGAAAAACTCCATGTGAGCCAGCTGTGTGTGCTCACGGCCCAGAAAGCCAATCAACTCCTGGGCTGCATCACAAGGAGTGTGGCCAGCAGGTCAAAGGAGGTGATTCTGCCCCTCTGCTCTGCTCTGCTCATGTGAGATCCCACCTGGAGTACTCTGCACAGTTCTGGTGTCCCCAACATGAAAAGGACATGAAACTGTTGGAGCAAGTCCAGAGGAGGGCCATGAAGTTTGTAAGAGGAGTGGAGCACCTCCTCTATGAACACAGGCTGAGAAAGCTGAGGCTGTTCAGCCTGGAGAAGAGAAGGTTGCATGGAGACCTAATGGCAAACTTCCAGTATCTGAAGGGGGCCTACAGGGGAGCTGGAAAGGGACTTTTCATCAGGAACTGTAGTGGTAGGACAAGGACTAATAGGTATAAATTGAAAGAGGGGAAATTTAGATTAGATGTTAGGAAGGAGTTTTTCACTTTGAGGCTGCTGAACAGGTTGCCCAGGGAGGTTGTGGGTGTCCCAACCCTGACAGCATTCAATGTCAGGTTTAATAAAGCATGGAGCAACCTGGTCTACTGGGAGGTGTCCCTGCCCATGGCAGGGAGTGTTGAGACTAGATGATCTTTAGGGTCCATTCCAACCTGTTAGCATTCTATGATTCCTCAGTTGTTCCCAAAAATGGATCAGAGAGATTGGCAGTAGTAGCACTGTAAAGTATTTGAATATTGCAGATATTAAATCTCTAGAAGTTAATATGTTTACAATAAACAAAATAAACAGCTAATTTTGCCTGTGTCTGGAATGTTGTCCACAGCTCTTCACTCCTTGGAGTTTCCATGGTAGACTTTGGAGAAACTCAAAGGAGTTTTTCCATCTGTGGCAGGTACAATCCAGTTCAGAGAACTCCATTGCTGATAAACAGCTTAGTTTTAAAAGATAAAGGATGTTTCATTTGTGGGGGAAGAAGACCAGGTTGTGTGGTAGTGCCAGTACTTAGATATAGTTAAAGCATCCAGGTTCGAAGTAGTTGCAGAATTAGAATGCAGGGGTTTTTTTTTTTCTCGAGTGTAAGGCCATTAAATATCTGTGATTTCTCTGGAATACAGTCATCAAACTTTTTTGAATAATTTTGAGAATTCCAAATAAATTCAAATTTAGCAAGTTGTTCACAAGCTTTCTTTTGCATAGCTGATCCAACTGAATGTAAATGCCTTATTTGATACTATTCACAATGGTGATTTCATCACAAAACAATATAACTATTCTAATAGATTATGCTGTTGAATGTGCACATAATTCCTGGTATGTCTTCTTATCCAGTCAAAGCACAAATATTTAGAGTGATGTAAGTGGGCTTTCAGTTCCTGTTTTATCAGTATTTCAAGATTTGATTCTTACTCTTGATACAATCTGTTCTGGGGTCAAAAGGTAGTTTTCTTTTGTCCTCCTTAGAAATTGAGTTGTTTTTAATTTTTACTCCTGTCTCAGTTTGTCTGTTGCCTGTCCTTGGTATGTTTTTAGGAAACTAACTTTGCTTTTACCTGGTTCGATAGTACGTATTTGCAATGGCTACTATAGTATTTATAGGAGCTATGTGATAAAATTGTACAGGGCTTGTGGAACTTGTCAGCATAACAGAACTGTATAAATCCACATCTGGATTTTACAGTGCATTCAAATGAGTTATATGTGCCATGATATTTTTTGTCTCACTTTATACTTTTTTTATTTTGTTGCTTTGTAACATTTTTCTCTTTTGGTATTGTTTTTTCTTACCCTTCAGCACTAGCAGTCCAACAGTTTGAAGTCTTCCATTGACTGGATGCAACTTTTTGTAGGCAACATTTTTTGTC
This sequence comes from Oreocharis arfaki, assembly GCA_013398015.1. Taxonomy (NCBI): domain Eukaryota; kingdom Metazoa; phylum Chordata; class Aves; order Passeriformes; family Paramythiidae; genus Oreocharis; species Oreocharis arfaki. The sequence goes on from VZRR01006110.1 coordinate 10,377, forward strand.
TAAAGTCAGAGACTCTCAAATCACAGAAGTTTGTCTTATAAAACTTTCTGTGCTGCTTGTTGTGGCCTAGACCAAACATTACACATAACATATCCACTCTCACATGAAGTGTACCCTAGATATTGGAACAGTATTTGTTTGATGATGATAAAAAATTGACAAATACTAACAACCTTAAGTTTTAATGTTTGGAGAAAATAAAATACCAGAAAGTGTCTCTCCATGTGAGAAAATAAATGTCTGATTCAGGTTTTCAGAAGCAAGAATTGCACTTATAGGCTTGAGATCTTTAGAGGAATGATTTTCCCCTATTTTCTGTTTGTGGAGTATAGGAAACCTCACGGGTTTTATCAACCCGAGACGGGGAATAAATCTCCTTTTCAACACAATTGCAAAGAGGCTTGGGAAGAAAAAAGTTACATTGACCCTGAGATCAGCTGAGTTGGTTAGAGCATGGTGCTAATTATGCCAGAGTCACAGGTTTGCTCCTTGCATGGGCCGTTCACTCTAAGAGCTGGACTCTGTGATACTTGGGGGTCCCTTCCAGCTTATAATAGTCTCTGATTGTATGAATATGTACCATATCTGTGTTGAGGTTTAGCTGACCTTAAAAAAAATTCACACATAAATTATTTGATGTTGAAATGCTTTTACAACCTTGAGTTATACCCATGACTACTGAAGCATTATTTTCCTTAGAGTTGGAACATTGAAAGATAGAAATTTCAGCTTAGACTTTTTTCTGTACTACATAAATATCTTTGCAAGATGTAGAGCTCATGAAGCTCTTAACTGAAGGTGATTTCAGGTGAATGTTCACATTTCCAAATGTGACTTGAAGAATTAAGGAAAAATATAAATTATTCTGAATTGTATTAATTGTAGTTAAGGCATCCTGTGATGTATTTAATACTCATTCAGTTATTATTCATCTCCAATATGCATTTCATGAAGATTTAGAAATGCTAGGTTCTTGAAGTTATATTTATTATAATTGTCTTACAGAATCAAATGAGATAATTTAAATATAAGCTTTATATACTGTCAATACAAATAGGTTAAACTATTTATAAGACTAGTTATTATTATTTGGTAATGTCAACTTTGTCATCCTCAGTTAACACACTGTCTCAGAACCAGATGATTGATATTTGTTTCTGCAGTGCTTGATATAGTCAGTATTTTTCATACATTTTAATCTAAATTTTTATTGTTGTTATAGGTCACAATAACAGAACTAAAGGTAAGTCTTGCATATTATTGATTTTGCTCTCTAATCCTTCCATTGTGGAGCAGTTTTAAAGCTGAAATACTGCTTATAAGTTTGTGTGTGTTAAAAGGAGAGATAGGTTTATTGCAAAGGTACCTATCATGTATTTTCAGCAATTTCCATATGTGACTGTTTTTTCAGGCACAGCTTGCACAGAAGACAACACTAGTCAATGATTCAAAACTGAAGGAGCAGGAATTGAAAGAGCAGGTAAGGATGATGTTGAACAAGTAAGAAGTATTCTTGTTTGATACTCTGTGTTTGCAGTATTAAAAGGTTCGTTCTTTTCAAGTGATGATGTGGCACATCTCCATACAAGGTACTATGAATATAGTTGACAAAAAAATGGTTTTCACTCATACTTGCTCTCAGAAGATCTGTGTACTTTTCAAAGTATACCTCTATCCCCTGAGAATAAGAATACCACACGTGTGTGATACTGGTTAGCAAAGCAATTGTACAGTGAAAAAGGGAATAGTGCACTTTATGAAATTCTGGTATTTTTTTTCAAAACTAAAACTTTTTTTATGTTTAAGTACGATTTTTGTTGTGTGCTTTTTTATCTGTGCTTATATATAAAATAGAAACATGAATGTATTATATATGCATAACATCTGTTATAGATATTTTTATGTGTATATACACATGTACAACATTGGGACAGTTTTTAATAATACAGTTTTTAATGTTTTCCTTATTTTGCTTTTATAAGAGATGATATTTAGCTGGAAACTGTTTCAGCTAAGCTTGTTTTAGCTGCTAGTTAACACCATTTATCATGTCAACTGTTATCTGTTTAGATTCATGTACTGGAAGACCGGCTGAAACATTACGAGAAAAATATTTATGTCACATCAGTTGGAACACCATATAGAGGTAAGTACACAGTTTTCACCACAAATAAGTTTTTCATTTGTTTGAAAGATATAGTTTGGTCTAGAAAATGTATTAAAACATCTGTCTCTTTAAAACACTCATGTTGTACTATCATGACATCCTTCTTTTCTCTTGTCTATTATAATAGAGTTGGTGCGTGATTTCAGATGACCAAATCACACAGCATTTTGTTTGATGTTTTCTTTTTTATGTCGTTCAGTTAAAAGAGCTCTGTATCAGAGTTCTTAAGCTCTCTGTAGTGTAGGACCCAAGAGCACCCACAGGGGCAGAGATGGGCACACCTACAGCAGGGCTCAGGCAGGGACTGAAGGTCCCAGGTGGAGCTGGGACACATTCCCTGGGCCCTTGGCAGGAGATAGTGGGGGTTCTGGGCGAGGCTGGTCCCAGCCACCCAAGGCCTGTGAGCAGCCCCAGGACCCAGTGCAAGAAGTAGACTTGCACTGCTCACGTGCTCTCCTTTAGACACTGGTGGTTGGACACTTTGGAGATAGAGGATGGGCTTATGGACCTTTTCTCTGGTGGTGTACTGTTCCTCTCAGACTCTTTTATTTTAACATAAGATAGAAAAATGCACGGGGAAATGAACTGGTATTGCTTACCTCCAAACGATTTACAGCTGTTCAGTTGAGGAGTACATCCTGCATGAGACTGAGGGCTCAAGCATTGAGCCTTGCTAATGTTAGAGATGTGGGGTTTTGCCATCCTGTGCAGACCCATGTTATGTGGATGAACTCAGAAGACTTTCAAAAACCATGTCACACTTGCTTCTTAAAAATTTGTGCAAATGGTCAAATTATCTCAGGATGATCTACATCTCTCATCCTCTCAGAGGGTCCATGCCTCCTTCCTTCAAGGTGACAGAGCCAAGGATGGGAGATGGTTGTGGGTATTCAGTGCCTTCTGCTGGTGCAGGGTGGGGAAGAAATGTCATCAAAGATTTCCTCAGCATGTACTGGTAGGGAAAGAAGCAGGTAGAAAGAAGCATAGCATACTTCAGCTAGAAGGGACCAACATCAGTTTTGTAGTCCAACTGTGTGACCACTTTAGGGCTGATGAAAAGGTAAAGTATGGCTTTAAGGGCGCTGTCCAAATGCCTCTTCAGCACTGACAAACATGAGGCATCAACCACCTCTCCAAGAGGTCTGTTCCAGAGCTTGACACCCTTTTGGTAAAGAAATGTTTCCTCATGTCAAGTCTGAACTCCCCGTGATGGATGCAGGTTTCAGCCATTTTCCATGTGTCCTGTCACTGAGTACCAGGGAGAAGTGAGCAGCACCTTCCTCTCAAAGTCTCCTCAGGAAGCTGTAGAGAGCACTGAGGTCACCCCTTAGCCTCCATCCCTCCAAGTCAGACAAACCCAGACTCCTCAGCTGCTTCTCAGAGGACATGCCTGCCAGTACCTTATCTGGTAGCAGAGGTGCCCTCCTCTGGATGTGTTCATGTACCTTCACATCCTTTTTAAATGGTGGAGCCCTGAACCTCACACAGTACTCAAGGTGAGGCTGCACCAGTGATAAATAGGGTGGGACAATCACCTCTTTTGACTGACTGATGATGCTGTGTTTGATGCACTCCAGGATGAGGCTTGCCCTCTTGGCTGCCACCGTGACTCCTGTTGCACCTCCTGCTAACCAGCACCCCCAAATGCTTTTCTAGAGGGCTGCAGTTACTCCATCGCAGGTGCAGAATACAGCATTTGTTCTTGCTTGATTTCGTGCCGTTAGTGAAACTTGGATTCATATGAGTGACTCTCGGTATAAATATTCTCTTATTTTTGTTTACACAGGTGGAAACCTTCACCATACTGATGTTTCCCTAATTGAGGAACCTACTGAGTTTGAATACTTGAGGAAAGTGCTCTTTGAATATATGATGGGTCGTGAGACAAAGGTATGGAAATTTGTATATGCTGACAGGTGATTCAGGTTAGAGTAAATTTTAACACCCTTGCTGTATAGATGTGAAGTACCATGTGTTTGTGATTTGTTATATGCTGTTTATTTCTGATAACCTGATAACCTCAGCCACAGGATTCAATAGGCTTTCACATTTTCTTCCAAAGAGGCATAATCAATAACTTCAAAACTTCGTCAGCCTGCCAAGATGACTGGAAGGTGGAGGGGGTGTTCACATCTCTCACCACTGTACCTGTCAAGACAAAAACCTTTATGGGTAGATAATATTTTATCAGCAAAAGTCCTATTGTCAGTCAAACAATGTAAAATGAAAGCTGGTGTGCACAGTATTAGCAAAAGTGATCTTTTGATGTAATCTTGACACAAACATGGTAAGTAACGGATTAAATAACAGTTTGTTAGTAGCTGTGACGATGGTGTAATACCTCTTCTGTTGTTTCTTGTAGATGTTTCATAGTGTTCCCAAATCTGTATACCTTAGATAGTATTAATTCACTCATAAAAGTAGTGAAAAGCTGGACAGTAGGCTTCTTGTAAGCTGCAGGCTTGTGAAATCTTTCCTGAATTGGAATTTTACTGGCTTCTCGCAGTACTGGTGCTTAGGGACGGACCGTATTCAAAAGAGTTATGTTGTAACACAAACATTTTTCTTGGATGATAAATTTTATATGGATGAATTTTTGTATTTGATGTTTTCCTACTCCCTGGAGTTCTTCCATTGTTGACCTGCTTTCAGCTTAGAGTACCATAAAGCAAAGAGATTTTATGTAGGTTTCTGTGTTAATTAGCTCTGTTCTTATTGTGCTCTTTACAGAATAAAACTTGGACAATTCAGGGCATCCTGTCCTTATGGGATTCTTCTTTCTCTCTTTTTATCCTATTTTTCATTTTGACATTAATTCCTTTTTTTATTACAAGTATAAATGTCTGATCCAAAAAACCCAGAATCAATAGTTACTTTCTGTTCCCACGCCTGTGGCACATCAGATGGCTCTCCTGCTAATGACAAACAACTAAAATAATTAATAAAAATATGTACAGTAGTGGATTTTATGATTTTGAATTGTAAGGGACTTACACAAGTGAAAATGCTAAAAAGTCTGTCAGCAGTGTTTCAGCTTAAATCTTGAAACAGCTGCAGACAACTCCTACAGATAGCTGATGCACATACCAAATTTTCATTCAAGAAAACCTAATTTGAAACCTCATTTTCACTCATCAAATTTTTTTCATACTGATCTTCAAAACAGTGCTATGCATGCCTCAAAACTTTGGATTATTGTTGCAATTGAGGCGGACTCGACACACACAAGTTCTAGTATCAAGTACAGGCAAAAACTCTTTATTCCAAAAAGCCAGTGTCATATATATACACTTTTGTATGTTTGTCATTCATGTTACTCATCCATTGGTTGCTTAACTACTACAGTAGATTCATTGGCTATTTTAACTACACCATACTATTATTAGTTATCTACAACATAGGTATTCCAAGCATCCAAGGAAACACCAGCTGCAGCTGTGTTGCTGTTTTCTCCCTCTATTGTTTTGAATTTGTTGCTTCTCTCGACTGAGTTTCTCACAGGTAGAAATGGACTGTGCTGAGACCAATGTCAGACTCTGTCTCAGACAGGCTTGCTGACCTGCTGTTAATTTCCACAGATTATAAATTGTTATATTTTTTCCCTTTTAAACAGTGTTGTACTAAAATTTGCTGTTGATTTCTTCAATAACAGCAACAAACTACTAAAGAAAATTGTCTTTAGCTCTTTAGTGTTTCTTTTTCTTTAGTTTCTGTCTTTAATGAAGTTTTGCTTCAAAAAGTAGTTTCAAGCTGATTTCATCTGCTGGTTTTCTTTCAGTCATTGGATGTGTTGCTGGAGGACACTGAGCTTAGTGTCTGCCCTCATCAGGATTATATCATATAATCATAAATTAATGGAACTATGTCTTGAGAACTGGTTTCATCTTGCTGCATGGACTGGAAAACCATGAGCAGTAATGATGCAGATAAAACCCTTTAAAACAGGTTAAAGTATGTTAGTAGAGTATTAATGTGCTTTCCACCCCCACAGCCTCCCCAACATAGTTCTTGAGTTAAAAGATCTGCATTGTAATTTATCTTCTCAGTACAGATACTCCTTTCTCTCAACTTCTATCTTCCTGGACAAGAAGAGGTGGTTTTTTAATCTAATTTTGTCTTGTAAGATCATTCTGGTGGCCCTTCTCTGTGCAGGATCTCGTTTTGCAGTGCAAATATGTATACCATGTCTCAAAGGTGATGCAGTTGTGGAATTGTTGATATCTCCTGTCTTTTGAACAGAGTTCAAAAGAATCTGTGCAAATTATCTAGGATGTATTGCCAGTTAATGCAGCCTAGTAAATTATACTGGAATGTGGTCAAGACATTAATGAATGTACCAGTTGGTCTACAGTATTGGAGACATAAGAGAAATGTGGAGGTTGATATGGATCCAAGAGTCAGGAATTACTGTCATGACTTGTAACATGTAACTTATCACATTCTTTCTAAACTGCTTGACTAAGGTGTGTGTGTGTCTTTATTGGGAGGTTTTACTGTCTTGCCCTCCAGTCCAGCTTGATTATTTGCCTCCTGCTTGGCAGGATACATGCAACGAGATTGACAGCTTTTCCTAGGTATTGCACTTTATCTAGTATGCTGTCTTATTAATGGACTCTATCGTTTGAGGATAGATACTGTAGAATTTATATCATTCTACAGTAGCTGAAGTTTGTGACCATAGAATCTTGTCATATATAATGTGCAAACATTGTTTTCATATTATTCACATCATGCATATACAATGTGAAACAAATAGTTATATCGTACTGATTTCATTGTTGTCCATTGACATTAATAAAATAGTATCCAGTATTATTAAATAATTTTTTAAATATTGCAAAGCATTTTTGTGGATGTGGAATTTTGTATGGATAACCTGTATCTTTTTAGACAATGGCCAAGGTTATAACAACAGTGCTGAAGTTCCCAGCAGATCAGACTCAGAAGATACTAGAACGAGAAGATGCTCGACCAATGGTAAGTTATGTAAGTAAATCAGGTTTATGCAAGAGGATTAGGTTTCAAGAATAAGGAATTAGAAGCGTCTTTTTCATCTTCTTTTCCCTGTGTCCACATTCAAGTGGACTCAGTTTCTCCCTCCTTCCCTCTTCTTCAGTGGAATATCAAATTCCAGCTCTAGGTTTGACTTGATAGCAAGAGTGAGAAAAAAAGCAAGCATTTTTCTTTACTAGTGTTTTTCTTCAGTTAAGCCATATTTCTGATAGTGATGGGTACAATAGGACCAAAGCAAGTTCAAACATCACTACTATTCTATAGATGAATTTTCTAAATTAAAAAAGTAATCTGACATATTAAATACATATATATATAAATACATATAATATATTAAAATTTGTGCTTCGTAAATTCAGAAGTTTTTGTGACATTTGCTTAGTATTTACCAGTTGGCCTATTTACTAGAAAGGTGAAATTGGGTTTGAGAAGCAGATGCAAAAGGAGATAAGATTATATGAGCATAAGCATTTCTTTGGTATTACTGTTACTGTTTTATGTATTGGACATACTTTTAATTAAAATAAAAACTGCAAGAATAGTCTCGTCTACATTGTATCTGGAGTCAACACTGTGATCCCTCTTTTTGTGGGTCAGCTTAGTGAAATATTTAGGAATTAAAGTGAGAGGAAGAATTGCATTCTCTTCCTTTCACTGACCATTTAGTGCTTGCAAATACAGAATAAAATAAAAATTTCAATAATTTTACATTTCACTTGAAGTAGATACATTAAAATCCTGTAGATTCACTGAAACAAATTTTTAAAAAGTCTGTATTTTCATCTTGCAGTATCACATTGAGGAAAGTGTTGAACACTTCAACATTTTTCTGTACACTTAGTATGGTTGAGAGTCTTGCAATCTTAAATATTTTAAATACTTCTAGAAGTATATAAATATTGATAATACTGCAGCTCCAGTAAGTATCATGTATCCCAATCATGATTTTCTCTCTCTGACATTAAAATAGAAAGCTGAGACTTTTTTGGTTTGTTTTGTTTTGGTAAGCCAGAGTAATACTTAGGAAACATTTTGAGAACAGAGAGATGGGCCTTGTTTTGCAGACACTTCAGCTTTTTGATATTTAAACCTGTTCTTCCTACAACAGACGTTCACAACTTCTGAAACAAAAATTTAACTTGAATTTATCCAACAAATTTTTATCCTTAGTATTAAATTTGGCTAAAACACCACAATGAGGTTTTTTTGCAGGCTACAAGTGCTTTGATTTGTTAAGGATAATATTGTTTAAATAGCTCTTGGATTTCACATAGCAGTCCCTTCTTGGCTCATATCTAGCCTGTGAATTTTCTCCTTTCCAAATCCACAAAGAGATTGAGTTAGACATCTAATAGAAACTCAAATATTAGGGCATATTATGAAGGAAGAAGTATTTTTTCCTTCACTTTCAAAGTTACTATGTTCATTTGCTGAAGCACAAATTATTCTGGGGATGAGTTTTCCATACTTCTGTTTAGAACTAAAAAGTTGGAGAGGTCTTTATAAATTATTCTGTCAAGAAATATGCTTGTGTTTTTTTGTTTTTATTTATTGGCATTTGCTGACATGGCAGTAGTGTTTCTCCACACTTAAAATTGGACTGATGCTGTTATGTGAAAATATCCAGTGTTTACCTCTCATGAGCAATGAAGCTGTGAACTACAACATAAATGTGCATTTTAACATAAATCTTTTCGTTTATTGCTAAAACATCTGAAAGTAATTTTAGTGTGTGAACTACTAACTTTGCTACTACAGTAAGTGTATGGTACTAAGAATCTTTGAGTATTTTTATACCCTCTTAGTGGGCATATATTTAACATGTTTCTGAAACAGAGTTCTTATTTGTTAACACTACATAACGCTGTTAACATTAGTCCAATAAGCTCTTCTCTTCCTGGCTTTGTAGTTTGCCTCACCTCGCAGTGGTATCTTTTGAATATGCACCAGTCTGTACTTAGCTAGCGTGTGGGTGAGTGAAGTCTAATACATTCTTGTTTTATGTAAAATGAAATCTGTATTATGCAATTAATGATTCATCTGCTTTTTCTTCTTTCCTGCTTTCCTTCATTAAAAAACAGATTTTGGTTGTATATGTGTATGATAATTTTTGTTCCCCTCTTAATCATGTTTTGCTTTACGAAGCCAAGTTTGAAAATGGTAAGCATTGGTTCAAACCCAATCTTTTGATTGACCCTAACTCTAAGCATAACTTCAAATGTTGATTGAGCTACAAAAATCTCAGTTGTAGAAACAAAATCAGATTTTAAATCAACTCATATGTAATATTGAATTTTATTGCATTTGGCGTTGTTTTGTCTTTATTCATTTTCTGAGTTCCTTTTTTTTGAATAGGCAAATAAATCAGATTTGTGGGAGACAGGCTGTACTGCTTGAAATGAATTATTTCATCTTGTAAATATGAAAATTAATTATCTTAAAGATTGATGAATATTCTCTGCAGAGGGATTAGGATATGATTGCATTTGAATATCAGTATCTTTCTGAATCACAGCTTTGTTTTGATCTCAAGAGAAACTAAAGCAAAGAGATGACAGAGAACAATTAGGGGAGCTTTATGCTCTGTTTATTGTGTCTTTCTTCAAGTTTTATTGAACTACTTTAATTATGAATCTGCAACACTAGTTGTAGCATTACAAGAACAGAACAGCTGACATAGGCCTAAAGATGCAGGTTGCATCAGACTAGCCTAGCTAAACAGGCAACACACAAGCAATAGTTGGTTGAGAGAGCACTGGGATATGGAAGTACACAGGACAAAACTTTCTGCACTGACTGGTAAGATTATAATTTGAGTCACTTAGTGGTGTACGATATTTAATAAACTTTGCAGATGAATTCTACAGGACATGTTTGGTTCAAATTTTTTTTTTCTTCCTTTGCAACTGGAAAGCTTTGCACAGTTGCCAGGAGTTGATTCAGTGCATGTGAAGCAGTTGCTATCTCTTGGCTGAAAGGCAGTTGTTAGCCTGTATCACCGCCAGAGCAAAATTAGGTAACTTAGGTTGTTGCCATTGCCAGTTACCACAGTGCAGTTGACAGGTTATCTTCCTCTCCTGCAGTCATACAAACACAGCCTTTAACACAAAATAATACCTCTTTCAAAGGAAAAGAATTTGTTCATCTAACAGTCATGGTTTCTAGTTTGTGTTCTTTTCTGTCTTTGAATACGATAGTGAATGCACTTTATTGCACTTAAAATGCAGTAGAGTTTGGGCTGTTTGCCAACAGCCTTTATCAGTTCTGACAAAATCAGCAACTGTTTTCTCTAGCACTTTGTTGAAAATAATTGAATTGTTGGTATTGATGGAACAAAGCTACTTCCAACACTATTGCAGAATAGGTTGCAGAAGGTGTGTTTGAAATTTACATTGTTGTCATGCTGTCCATAATGTTGGTGTAAAAAATTCAGGTGTTCTGAGCTGCATTTGAAACATACCACAGAAAGGCTTGTTGATATTGACCTTAATGTCAGAAATTATCTGTTAAACTTTCATAACATCAGCTAGTGTATATGTAAACTGTTCAGACTTCATTATTCAATTGTAGTTGCCTATTTCATCTGAAGTATTTTTGTCACTTATTCTTGCATGTATATAATTTAAAAATTAAGGGGATGCTGACTTCATTGTGAAGGTGATTGATATTTTCCTGTAGAGGAAGCTATTTGCTAGCTCCAAAATTTTACATCATCATTTCAATTTTAATGATAAGCCTTATGCAGAGAGTCCGACTTTGTTTTTCTTTGGATTAATATGCAGCGATGTGGTAGACTATTTCCAGTGAGACGGCTGACTGTTTTGCTACACCTTATTTCATTTTCATCAGTTTCTCAACTGTTTTGCAGGTACTGGAATGGAATTGCTTGCTCAAATAATTTGGCAGTTTGACTTAATTGAAATTCTTCTATCTCCTAATTGTATTAATAAACAATGTCATTATTTTAATATTAAGAGCTTCTAAGTTGTTCTAAATAATTTAACATTTGATCATTTCTTTTAACTTTCCATTCTTCCAGTTGTGGCTACGACCGTCTTGAAGAATTTGTGATGAGAATGTCTCATGACATTGCTGCTTAGAAATATGTTTATATTGCTGTTGCCCCTTGAGAAGGGACAAGAAGAAAAGCTATTATTCAAGGACACAAACAGAACAGCAAAAACCAAAACTCAGCACCACCTTTGGACTGTGAATATAGTTAAAACTGCCTTGACAGAAGTGCTAATTAGGGGTTATTTGGTTATATCTCTTCTATTGAATACTGTCTTCTATTTTGTGTTAAAGGTTATTTTTTTAAAGGAGAGAAAACACTTTATCCTAGGAAGGAATTGCCCGCTACTGTATCTCTATACTGGTTTTACTGGGTGTTTTTTAAGAGTTGAAATAAATTATGTTTCTTCTATTTATTTTTTTTTTATTTTTGAATGAATTGTGCAATACATTTTGGATGGATAGCAATTGAGGTGATTTTTCTGATGAAGTAGGCACTCTTGTTGACTATTCTCTCCTAATTTGATCTTGATTGTTTGCTAAAGGTCACTTCTATATGCTTTTCCCTACAATAAATCCAAATTGCAGTACCTCATTTGTTTACTCCTAGCTTTTGTACTTATATTTTCTGGAGAAAAGGTATGTTCCTGTAAATTGTAAATAGTTACTACATAACTGTATCATACGCTGATCTGTGACTGTTGACAGCACTAATATGAATAGAGCTGAGATGAAATAAAGTTTATTTACTGTATAATTTTGGAATATCTTTGGTATGGTTTTTCTTTTAAAGGACACACCAGTTTTGTTCTGACTCCTGTTGGAGACATTGTTAGCTGAGATACTTCCAGGCTGAAATCACTCTCATAAGAACAGCTGTTCAAGTACATTAAACTGTTGAGAAGCCAATGGAGACATTCAAGTTTCCAAGAGGTCACAACCTGTGAAACAGATACATGGTGGGCTGAAAATCTGGCATGAGAATGTAGCAAATAGAGAAGCTTGCTTTGTAAAAGTTCTAAATTATCCTAGAATCACAAGAGTGTTTTGGGTTCAAAGGGACCTTAAAGCTCTTGTAGTTCCAACCCTCCTGCCATGGGCAGGGACACCTTTCACTAGACCAGTTTGCTTAGAGCCCTCTCCAGCCTGGCCTTGGACACTTCCAGGGATGGGACATTTACACCTTTCCTGGGCAACCTGTTCCAGTGCCTCACCATGCTCACAGTAAAGAGTTTCTTCCTAACATATAATCTAAATTTCTCCTCTTTCAGTTTAAAACCATTCCCCTTTGTCCTAACACTATCTGCCTGTGTAAAAACTTGTTCTGAAAGGCTGCAATGAGGTCTTCTTGGAGCCTTTTCTTCTCCAGACTAACAACCCCAACTCTCTCAGCCTGCCTTCATAGCAGAGCTGCTCCAGCTCTCTGATCATCTTTGTGTCCTCCTCTGGACCCACTCCAACAGGTCCATGTTTTTTCTTGTGCTGAGGACCCCAGACCTGCACACAGCACTGCAGGTGGGGTGTCATGAGAGCAGACACACCTACCTTGACCTCTTGGCCAATCTTCTTTTGCTGCAGCCCAGGATACCACTGGCCTTCTGGGCTGTGAGTGCACACCGCCAGGTCATGTCCAGCTTTTCATTCACCAGCACCCTCAAGTTGTTCTCCAGAGGATTCTTCTCAATGAGTTCTTCTCACAGTGTTCTCCTGGTCTGGATTCATTGCGGTTGCTCCTGACTAAGGTCAGGACTTTGCATTTGGACTTGTTAAATTTCATGAGGTTCTTATGGGCCCACTTCTCAAGTTTGTCCAGGTGCCCTTACATGGCATCCCTTCCTTTTGTTGTGCCAACTGCACCACTTGGCTTTGTGTCATCTGCAAACTTGCTGAGGGTGCACTCAATCCCATTGTCTGTGTCACTGATAAAAATGTTAAAGAGCACCAGTCCCAAGACAGAGCCCTGAGGGACGACTGTCATCACTGACCTCCATCTGGACATAGAGCCATTGATCACAACTCTCCTGCTGTGTCCATCCTACCATTTCCTTATCCACTGAATAGTCCACCCTTCAAACCCATGTCTTTCTAATTTGGAGATAAGGATGTCATGTGAGACCATGTCAAAGGCTTTAGAGATGTCTGGATAGATGACATTGGTTGGTCTTTGCAGTCATTCCATCATAGAAGTCCACCATGATGGAAAATTATGTATTTTTGTTCTTCTAAATAATTCCTGTGTGGTCTTTTTGGCATTTAAGTTGTGATCCTTTGAAGTGATACATGAGTATGCATAAATTTAACCTCTAGCTACTATGATACTTACCATATGAATAACTATCATCTGTAATGTATATGTTAGTTTGCCAAGTTAGTTCAGGGTGATCAGTCCTCCATGAAAAAAAATTTTAAGAAGTATTTGAGGGGCAGCAGTCCTCTAAGTTGCTCATCTCTGAACATAAGGGATGGGATTTTTTACCTTTTTTTTTTTTTTTTTTGCAAGTGCACTGGGATTCACCTTTTTTGGTTACCTGCAGGAAAAGAAAAAAAAAGCTGAATTTATTTGCATAGTTTTTTATTGTAGTGAAACTAGAAGTGAAACAATTTGAGTGATCCAAGGCCTGTTGTGGGCACTAGCAGTCTAAAGAATCCATCTGGTTTGAAATTGTTGTTTAAGGTTTAAAGGGACACAGGTTGCTTTTGATAGTTAAGTACCAAGAGTTACATCTTTATTTCCCACTGCCTTGTGTCTGGCAAAACTCTTAAGTTTTATGCTGCTTTATCATTTGTAGCTTCTGGGAGGTTTAGGGGAAAGGGGTTAACCTTTTTCCTTTTATCAAACATCAAATGTATCGAATTTGTTTTCAAGATCCAGTATTCCTTGTAACCATTTCCAAGTAAGCCCTTTTCTCACCAGTTGTGTAGCCGAAAGGCATCTTCCAGACTGTCAGAGCAGCAAGCTTGACCGGACTTGACATGAGTATGTTTGGCTCTGAAAAAGCCTATTCCTCTCATAGCTGGCTGAGGATTTGTAGGATTTTGCTATTGCTATCGTTGCAGCACTGTAAAACATAGATATGAGTTTCAGTTTTTCATGTAAGCTATATGTTGTCTTATGCTTTGGGAACTTCACTGCAGGGATCTATTACTTTGACTGCAAGTATTACTGGGATTGCTTACAGTTCTCTTGTCCTCACAGATAGATTATTTTTCACATTTTCTGGTTTTGCTCTTTTCCTTTTCCATGGAAAAAACTAGTTATGGGCTGTACTTTGTCAAGCATGACCTAAGTGCAGTGGAACAAAATGAAATCATCTGTTTAATATTCATACAGCATTGGATTGACTAAATAATATTTTTTCCTTAAGTAATCTAAATAAAGATATTACAGAGGGGTTATAGAGTCATTGTTTTTTTGAAATCTAAAATCAGGTAACCACTACCCAAGTTCATATTTTGAAAAAGTTAAATGTTTGGGGTGGTTTTTTTCCCATATATGTATATATATATATATATATACACACTCATTAGCAATCACATAATTATCCCTTAATATAATGGTAAGGTGTGCTAAGTACAAGAGTTTTTTCAAGCTGAAGTTTTAACTGCTTCTAGATTTTCTTAAACGAGAGTATGTAAATAAGGCATTGCTTTAGAATTTAAATAAAGTTAAGGTGAAGGCATGAAAATGGGTGCTTTGCTTTGAATAATGTTTTTTTCTTGTTGTTGGAGTGTCAAATGGTGCTAGTAGTGCAAATCAAAGATTGGGCTGCCTTTTTAGCAAAGGTTAGAGGATGCCAAACTTGTTCAGACTCAATTGTTAAAAGATGCATCTGCAAGAGAATGTATTTGGAACATCTTATACTGAACCTTGCCTTAGTCTTGTATGCAATATATATGATATTTGTATTGTTATGGACTTATATACATGTGCACAGAAAAAAAAGTGTCGATCCATTTATAAAGATAAGACTTAAAATGTTTATTGAGCATCCTCTAGTGTTCCAGGGATTAAACATTGTTTATTTAGATGAAAAATACCAGGGATTTTATTCATCTATTATTTCAGTGCCTAGGCTGGTATTTATTGGCAACATGCTATTTCAAACTTTTTATAAACATTATCTATAAATCCATCCAACTTCTAGTTCTGCCATTTATAGTACCTCTTTCTGTGATCTGTACTAAAATTTATTTACTCTCCCATGTGGTATGTTGTATCTGGTTCTTTCCTCTCAAATAAGGATTTCAAACTCTGTAAACTGGAATGAATACTGGGAAGATTGGTTTGATTTTTGTAATTGAAGCTCTTGCATAAATCCCGTTGTCCTTCTATGTGTGCTATAGAAAATACTTTTTTTCCCTCTGTGGAGTTTGTTAAATTGAGAAACTTATTTTTCATTTTCTGTTTCAAGAAAAAAACAGCTCTTTTGCAAAGTCATTACAGCTTTGTTATGGCCATCAATATGAGCTGAAGCCTGGCAGCTACTCAACTATGTGAGGAATATCCGGACAAGCTATGGTGTAGCTGTTCCTAGATGCTGGTCCTCAATAGCATTGCTAGCGTGGGATTTTCAAACTGTCTTTTGTTGTCTATATTCATTATATGGCGAATTAGAAATGATAGAACAGAAGTAAACAGTAAGTTGTATGTTCTTCTACATTGTCTCTATCCATGCTCTAGGAGTTGCTACCCTGTGTTTTCTTTCTCAGGCTTTCATTTACACCAATTCTAGTTTTCCTCTGTTAACATGGAGTTAGTTTCCTGTGTGCACTAGAGTAATTTCAAAGGCACATTGACTCGAAGTACACGTCTGGAGATTTCTTTTGTTGTTGAACAGTGACAGCCATTATTTCCTGCAGTTGCCACCTAATATCAGAGAAGAAATAATTAAGGACACAGTAATTACATGTTATTTTATGGCTGTGCTAGTGCATCGTGGTACAGCAATGTGTAGTAACGGAGCTAAGCGTGGCACAGCAATCTGCTGTGACATGGCTTGCATCTCTTGATTGCAACTTTCAGAGCAGTCCAGGTCACCTGGTGGCCATTAGGCAAACGTTAGCTGCTTTCTAATTAGGCGAAAGTCACTTTGATTTGGCAGGTAACTTTTCAAAATTGAGAAAAAGGCCTGCGTGGCTCTGAGGGCTGACCAGGTCCAGGGTGTGGAGAGCATTGTGGGTGCTGCTGCCAAAGCAGATCTGCATGCCTGCGGCAGAGACGCCTTTGCCTGATTGCCTCTGGTTGTGTCAGGATGGCTTGCGTGTCCAGCATTTCTGTAAACATCTAACTTCGCTTAAAGGAAAAGGAATGAATAGCAGAGTGTCTGCAGAGTGTATCCCCAGTTACATGGCCTTTTTAGAACAGCAGGTAAATAAGAGGGGAAAGAAAAGAAAAAGGAAGAAGGGCAAGGTTAAAAGTTAGGGTCTTCCTTTATGGTAAGGAAAGTTGTAATTAGGCTGAGCTTCTGGTTTCTCCTTCCCTAAAATGTGTTTTCACATTGAAAGAAACTGTCCTCACCTTGAATCCCTAGAGTGAGTGTTATCTGCATGTTATTTAAAGCACACCACACTTCAGCCCCAAGATTCCAGTGTTGTTACTTAATTAAATCCGATCCAATCAAATATGTAGTACAGGAAGTGTCTAGCTCAGTTAAATGTGGATTTTTTTCTCCCTCTCAGCTTCAGAGGTAGCACATTCAGGACATAACGATTCTCAGGATATTAAATTGTTTGAGGTGAAGCAGAGTTTCTGTGTATTTTATGCAGGTTCTGCTGTGGTGGGATCTCATTTCTAGAATGGACTGATAGAAATGTTGCTAGATAGATTATAAGATGAGCAGGAGAGATACAGGTTGTGTGTACTCTTCCTCAGGATGCAAGTATTCACATGCTACTTTAAAATACTATAGAATTTGAGCTGGTGTTAGAGTACTCCCCTTGTTCAACCAGTGAGTAAATACAGAACTGCCATGCCACTCCCTGGGAATCTGTGTGTGGTTTTGTAAACAGTTGTATCTATCCTACATCCACTGGGGTTTTAATGTTGTCTTTTTTAGATGTGGCTTGCTCAGTACAATAACAGAGGGAAGAATGCACCTGTGGCAATGGCCAGCATGAATTAGGTCTTACAAGGAGATGTGGTTGCTTTGTAGTGTGTTGCTCATGGCCACGCATTGGACCTTAGGCTTTTGAGCATATGCAGACGCACTGCCTTAGTTCTTCATAGTGGTATGAAACCTTCTTTAAAAAAAAGAAACTGTGATTATAGAGAGCCTTTCTGCTTGGAGAGGTATGCTTGATGTCACACCTTCTGGCTGGGTGCATGTGGACACCTGAGTGAAGCAGCAGGGCAAGCCAGAAGTTCAGGCAGAGTGCGCAGCTTCCTCTAGGCAAGGACACTGCGGGCTAGAGAGCTGCTGGGCAACTGCCACAGCCACAGCCAGCCTTGCATTGTACAGGTAATCTCTTCAGCTCCTCTTTTATGTTCAATTATTTGTTAAACATCTTATTTCAGTTGTCTTCATTGACCCTTTCCAGGTCTTGTGCATCAATATTTCCTTGGAAGTAAGTTTTTAAACAGGAAGAAGATGAAGAATGACTTTCAATGAGCTGCTAGACAGCACGAGTGTGGTTTGTTTTATATAAAATGGGGAGACTGAACATAAGAGGCAAATGCATGAAGTCAGCAGCTTATTTTTAAGTTGAGAGTAAGAGCATGTATTTCTCAGAGGGATGCTGACTCTAGGGAAGCTGTAATTAACATTTACTTTAGATAAGCTCTGATACCGACTAAAAATAGAAGTCATCTTAGGTATTGTCGTAGACATCCTTCAGCAGGATCCCGATGGTTTTCGGAAAGCCTTTTGTGGGAGCAGTAGTGACATAATTAGGGAATCACATAAATGCAGTATGTCTTATATGTCACTGCTGCTGTCAACTAATTGTGAACGCAGTTTGTTTAATGTATCACACTGGGATGCCTGGACTGATTTATCATGTGTCAGGGAAGGCAGGGCAATTAACATCTCAACTGATTTCATGTGCATTGTGACCAGCCCAACCAGGCTGGTCCCAGTGTTGTTGGTGATGTTGCTGAGGACAGAAGCAACTTTCTTTCACCTGAGACATTCAAGTTTCTAGGCACTCAGAAGGAGGCTGGAGAAGCATAATATATTCTCAAGTTTTTCCAACGGTTCTGCTTTGTGGCACTGTACCCCCTCTTACTGATCACTTCCTGCCCTCTCCATGGGGTCTCCCTCCTTCCCCTGCCCCTAGTCCTGGCCATTCCCTCGAGTTCTCCCTATTGGCTCCTGTATCCCAACTCCGCTCATGTACCACCCCTATGCCCTGAAACCATTTGCCCATGTGCTCTCCCCACCTCCTACCCAGGTAAACTGAGGCTCCAGGCCATGTGGCTCTCTCTCTCTCTGCCTCTGGGAGCAGCCTGCCAACAGCTCCTCTCCTCTGCCTTTAGGGGCCAGCCCGCGTGCTGTCCTCAGGCTTTGGGGAGTCAGCATGGAATAAAGACCTTTGCTGTGCCATGAGGAGAGCCTTCT
The DNA here is from genome assembly GCA_013398015.1 of Oreocharis arfaki. Classification (NCBI taxonomy): domain Eukaryota; kingdom Metazoa; phylum Chordata; class Aves; order Passeriformes; family Paramythiidae; genus Oreocharis; species Oreocharis arfaki. The sequence goes on from VZRR01006110.1 coordinate 29,124, forward strand.
CACCTCCTTTGCCATCACTGAAGTTGCAGGCTAACAGCCGGAGCAGCGGTGCGGGGTGTCCGAGTGTCTTGGTTTGAAAGACAGGCGTCTGTTTAAGTGAGGCAGAAACCCCCTTTGAAATGGGAAATGCAACCCCCTTCCCTCCGGATTATTATAACTTTGAAATTAAGGGGCTTTCAGGCAAGGATATGAGAAATAGGAATAACAGTTCTTTACTAATTTATATATATAGAAAACAAAACAAAACAATGAACAGCAATGACTATGGCAGTTATTACAAAACAGCACAGTCACCCAGTGCAGCCTCCTCGGCTNTGGAAGTCCAGCGGAGAGAAGCTCCCTTCTGCCTGAGAAACCTCTGATTATATCCAAGTGGGAAATGTTCAGTGCCCCCTCCCAGGCAGAGCATCTCACAATGGGGTGGTGAGGCACTGATGGGCCCATTAACAGGAGATGGTTTGGAGTCCGTTATCTATGAGTCCTTTGGCAAGGCACAAATGCTCCCATTAACAGAACCGAGCCCGGAGGGAGGAGGCAAAGAAGCACTGCCCCACCTGGTTTCACAGCTCATGAAGATGGTAATAGAATATACTGCAACCCAGGACACCGAGATGGACTGCAGGAGGGCAGAGAATCCCTGCCTTGTCCCAAGAAGCCCCCGCTGCGCTCCCAGGGAAAGCTGCAGCAGCTAAGCAACACCAAGCACTGCAACACTGCTTTACTCTGAAATTGGAGTCATGGCTGAGCTTAGATTTTTTATTTTTGATGGAGGAGTCTGTACCAAAAATGTCTCACAGCTTGGGCATTACAATTGCTGTCTCCATTTTGGAAAACATCCTAAGACTTTTCTAACCTTGCTAGTGCCACCTGGCTGGTCTAGGAGTGTGTAACTTTGTATTAAAAGAGTGATGCTATAAGCAACTCGCTAGAAATCAGAGAGTGAACCATGGAACTGTCACATCGACCTCCAAATTTGTTGTGTTTTCTTGGTAGTCTATGGGATGGCAGGGTTGTTACTGTTGAATTCCTCTCAGAATCTCTCTTATAGCAGGGCCAGTCACTGAGGTATGTGAATAATGTTGCACATAAACAAGAGAGCTTGCTGTGTTATCACAACTGCTGTGCTTCTCTCTTTACATTATTTGTAGTGAATATCACTCTGGGGAATGCCAATTCCTTGTCTTAAATCCACTGATTTAAATTGAATTAAACTTGCAAAAAATTCTGTCCCAGAGGGTGGTGGTGGGGTGGGGGGTTGAGGGGTTTGTTTTGTTTGGCTTTTTTCCTTTTCTCTTCTACTGTTTGTTTTTCTAAAATCACTGGCATCAACACAATATCCTTCTTGCTATCCAGATGCTCAAATTCAGTATTTTTCACATTATTAAGCTGGATAACTATGCTGCTTTTGGTATATCTCAGGCCAATAACAAGTCCTATGGAATCCTACGGAGTCCTACAGTTTCTTTTTCTGAACTCCTGTGTATGTGCAATGTACACCAAATGAAGCCATAGCATAGCAGAGAATTTACAAATAGCTGGGTTGCAGAAGGGTCTGTGTATGCCAGATTATTTGGTTAAAGCTCAAGCTCTGAGCTCACACACAACTTCAAAAAGTGTGTTCTCTGTGTGGAAAACAGGTTTGAATCTCTCAAAGATGATAAATAGGTTACTGTTTGCATGAACTTTTCATACAAGGAGTATATGATAGTTAACATGTGGAATAATAAGCATATTGAATAGCTGAATAATGGAAAGCAGATGTGCCAAGAATGCCAAGCAAGATATTTGAAAGCTGTGGTGTTAAGTGGACCTTTCAACAAATGGCCAAAGCTTGTGTGACCACTAGGATCTCAGGCTGTTACATTTAAAAATGGAGGCTAAATCAGAAAAAGATACCACTTCAATGTCTAAACCAGTGAGATTTAATATCATGTAGAAAAATGGTGGATCACAGGATCCACCATGGGGCGAGTGTTCCATGACTTTCTCATATCTAGTACATGCTTCCCACTTGTGATTTTTCTTTTGATGTAGACAAATGAGATAAATGGGATAAAATCCACTTGTATTTGGCTTAAAAATTCTAAACAGTCTGGCTTCATTAAAGCTTCTGGGAGCTATTCCCTGACTTTCTGTAGGTTAGATCCAGGCTGTTGAAAAGAACCTCTGTCACTGGAAGTTCACTAAGGCATGAAAATCGAAGGAAGCAGACTATCTATCTATCTGTCTATCTATCCATCAATCTATCTATCTATCAATCTATCAGCAGCACATCCTCTCCCCACCTGTGGCTAAGAGCAGGCAGGAGGGAGCTGGGGGCCAGGTAGAGAAATCTGCACCCAAACAAGTAGGGCTCAAAAAAGATCCTCAAATAAGCTTACAGCAACTGTAAGTTGTGGGTGCCTGTGGGAAGTGAAAATGAAGTTACTTGTGCATAGAAACTGTTTTGAAACAGACAGTAAAATTTCAACCAGAGCACTACTTCGATACAAATGCAAGGAAAGGCAAATGATAAGCAGGGTCTTCAAATTAAGTAAGGTATTGGTAAAAGTAAGGAAAACAATATTGAGTTCACCATGTGCAGTACAGAAATAAATTTATCTTTATATATATATTTATATACACACACATATATATAAAAATCACCTTTGAAGTGCCATTTTGGGAGGAGAAGCTTCCAGGAGGACAATCTGTTAATGCTCAGCCTTGAAGAATGGAGTCTGTACACAGGTGAACGCAGATTAAGCAATGCAGACATGGGACATTTGTTTTCATTTTCATTTCTTTCCACAGTCACATTATTGCATTGGACTTTTTTCCCTGAGCTCTACTATTAATTAAAAAGTATTGTCAAGGGTGCTACTTCACTGTTGATTTTCAATTTACAGATAACGTTTCTAATTTATAAACTAATCTGGAGACTGCGTCTTGCCAAAATACAGTGTTTAATTAATATAGGTAGGTGTAAAGTACAAATTAGCCCTATGGTGCAGGTATGGAGCTTCCCTAGATGATACAAACATCAAGGTTCACGCAGTGAGAACAGGGATATAGAAGTGCTTATTACAGCTATTACTGGTTTGAATGGTTCTTTCACAAAGGGTTGGCATATGATTTAATGTATTATTCTATGTTCTCACCCCTTAGTTTTATCATCATATTAACTGTACATTTAACTGTACATTATTATTATCATCCTTGTCGCTGCAGTTGGATGCTTCCCATTGCTTTCGTAAATGGCGTGCCAGAATTTTATGAGCTAAACCTACACCACTGAGACAAGCAGTTTCTGTTTCTGTTTGGACTCACAAAATTCCCGTTGGATTAAATGTTGTGAGAGGACTTCAGTATTTGGATGGGCAGTAAAAGAAAGAAAAGGATGGAAGTACCATATTCCTAGCCTTTCCCTGGATACTCTTCCTTGCAAAGAATGGAGAGCTGATATTTTTATGGATTGACACAATTTTGTATGTATCACTTGTAGTTGAAATAAGTCCTCCTGAGAGCACTCTACAATGTGAAAGACAAGTAAGTGTTCCATTCACCTCATTTAGTTGCTTTGCTTCCCTCCTCCCTCTGGAGAAGGATGAACCCATTGCTCTCTCTAGTATATCATCCACATTAACCTGGTTTGAGAGCTGCCTGAGCATCGTTTAGTGCCCAGGTAATTAACTGAAAATCCCCAACACTTTCTTGCTTCAAAAGGCAGAGATGTGGCGGTGTAGTACTAATGGGATTGTATATAATTTGTGGAATTTGCTTAATTGTGGTGTATTGACTTTCTGCCTGAATCAGATTACTTTTATCCATATTGATTGCACTGTTATAAAATCCCTGTGAAAATCTTTCCATTAAATGTTATAAATCTCCCTGCTAATATGATGTAAATGCCCTGCTGTTTTCACTTGGTGCACTAATAAGCAAATCAGTTATTGCAGTTTGATCATACACTTAAGGCTGAAGTTACTGATAAAGTGACTTTCCCTTTTTATTTGATAGTGAGCATTGTGCCACTCAGATTTGACTGGAAGATTTTCACTTCTCCATAACCCTGGTCATAGTTAGATAAAGGAAGACTCACACTACTGTTGCTGTTGTAGCACAGGCAGCAAGGAAAAAATGGAGGTCTGAGTCAGAGCTCAGGTAAAGGGAAATGATATCCCCCTTTATTTAATTACAGGCAGGCCTTATATAATCCGTGCATTGGTCTATGGCAAAGATCACTGGTCCCACCACCTCTCCAAGTGATTGGCCAGACCCCACACCACCTGTTAGACTCCTAATAAGCCACACCTGCAAGATGTTTAGAAAACCATCCTGCTTGTTTATGCGGAAACCAAGGACTTTCACAGAATACTTGCAAAATGCTGGATTTTTCTCTGCCAGCAGCTTTTCAGCATTCACACACTACTCCAACCTTTTTACAAGCCACCTTGAATAAGAACACTAAATAATTATACCACTACGCTTCACACAGACAATATAAAACACTTTGGTGACTAGAAAGATCCATTCCTCTATTGACTTTTTTTCACCACCAAATTCTGTAGTTATTACTTCTCTATTTAACCTGTCCCTGAAATTTTCTGTGGTAATATTTGCTCTCTGGCATCACAGTCAACACCAAAAATGGCAGTTTCTAAACAACAACATATACATGTGGCACCAGAGCACTTGCTCTGAGGGCGATGCTCAAAAGCAATTATTGCAATCAATCTTCTTCCTGATGAGGATGCTCCCTTGCAGAAACAGGCTATGCTTTTGAAAGAGCCACATGGATATAATGAAACAGCTTACCACAAAAATCCTTCCTCACTGAACACAAATCCTGGTGCAAACCCTTTGCAGAAAAAGGATTACTCTTTCACCAAGAACTTCCTTCACTGGAAGAAGATTCAACCTGCAAGAGGTTGAATCCATGACAGCTTTCGAGAGCCCCAACATGCAGCACTCTTCCCTGGAGATCACTGGTGTCATCAGAAGCAAATTCCCCATTAACCATTGTGTGCATATGCAAGAGGTACTGGACCTGGCTGCAAATCTCGAGTGGCTTGCCAGAAGTGTCAGTTCAGGTTGTATCAGAGTTCCTTGCCCCTCTATTATTGTGTTTCCCAGGACTTATTCTGCTTCTCCTGGTGCACCTGATTATGGATGAGGGGTATACATGGAATTAAATAGTCAAAGCCAAGGTTAACAGAAACATATGAAAGTCACAATTATCTGTGAGAAACTATTTATCCTCAGAGATTCTGGACTTGATCCTCAAGAAGGATCTAAACACATAAATGCTTAGCAGTAAAATATATTGCTTTTTACTTTAATGAAAAATGGGATTTTGTAGGCCTAAGGGTTTTCCAGCACCTAACTGCCCTCCTCTTCTCCTACAGAATGATGATCACCCTTGTCTTATCCTCTGGAGTAGACTATCTTCTTGCCTTTGCTCTTGCTCATCTATTATTGCACGTTTGACTAATTATTTTTGCTCTCAGACGGTCAAACTTTTCAAGTATTAGAACAATTATTTCCAGCCTTTACTTAACCATGAAAGTTGCCGCTTCTTTTTCAGACCTGTAGTACTTCTGCCAGAAACACTGGACTGATTTTTTTCCTTGAAGTATTTTCATTTCTGCTGCCCTGAAAAAAGACACCTTTTCTCCTCATGGCTTCCCTTTTCCCAAAAATATCTCGCGTGCATTTCGGCATGATGCAAATCAGATCTTTCTTCTGTCACTGACGAAGCGCTCCTCTCCGCGTGCCAAATTCAAGCAGGGCTGATAGCCTCAACTAATGGAAGGCAGGACTGATGCCTCCATGTCTTTCTGCACTAAGCTTTGTGATTTCCCTCTTCCCCCTCCAGGCTCCGAAGGGGAAGGGGGGCGGGGCTGCGCGAGAACGGGAGTAGGCGGAAAAATGAAAGAAAGCCACATCTGACAGGCAGTTTCGTGGAAGAGAGGGACACCGAGGGGTAGCTGTGGGGCCGCGCGGGATATGCGCGGGAGCCGCGGCGGGAGGAGCCGGGCGGCAGAGCGGAGGACGGCGCGTTTCGGGGCCCGCGGGCGCCGGCGTCGGGCGGGGCACGGCGGTTGCCGCCCGAGGCNGCTGGACCGGGCCGCGACTGGGGCGGGCACAAAAGCGCCGCGCCCGCCACGCCACCTTGGAGTTGGTGCTGGGGGCAGCGTGGGCTTGGCCGGCTGGAGTTCAGCGCGTAGCGGCGCCGGTACGGGCGGCTGTCTCGGGACTTGCAGGATGCCGGAGGCGCGGCAGCGCGGAGCGCGGGTGCTGTGGACGCTGCTGTGGGTGGCCATGGTGCGCTCCTACAACGTGGACGTGGGTCGCCCCGTGATTTTCCGGGGTCCCAACGGCTCCTTCTTCGGGTACTCTGTACTGCAGCACTACCATGATAGCACGCGGTGGTGAGTAGCGGGGCCCCTTCTTGCCCGGGGCTGACGAGGGCGCGGTCGGCGGCGGGGATGCGGCGGGGCGGTCGCTGCTGGGCTATCCGTCCCTCCCGTCAGCCGCATCTCCCGCAGCGGAGTAGCAGGACCCGAACCCTCTCGCAAGGGCAGCAAAGGGCGCCTCCGCCCTGGCTGCGGGGGCTCTCCCCGCGCTCGGTCCACCTCTTCGTGTGGGTGCGATGGAGTCAGAGCTGTGGGCTCCGCGCCCCTTGTGCACAAGGGATTTCCCTGATGTGAGCAGGGGGCCCCGCGCTGGGAGGCGTTTTAACACGGGGATGTTCTTTCGGGGCTGGCAGCCGGAGCTCGGCATTGTGACCGGTCCTCAAGCGCCAGCCGGCCCGCGGCCGATGTCTCGACGCTGTGCTTGGTCCCCCTTCCTCTCTGGAAATATTTAGCAGCTCATCGTCTTGACTGGGTACGAAAAAGCGCACGGGATACGAAAGATGATGGGGTTTGCCGTGTTAATGGGAAGTGTTTCTAATAGCGGTGGCCTCCAGCGGGAGCAGCGCGTTCGGCGTCCATGGAGCTAAACTTTCCGCACTCTGCCTGGCGGGGGACAAAATTCCTTCCGAGGCCGAAGAGACGCTTCCAAATCGTAGAGGAAATGTCTATGTAACTGTAAAAAAAATAAAAAGAATGCCGATGATAGAAAGCTTACCTACATCCAAAAATTTGTGAAACTGAGAAGCTTCTTGTTTTTCCTGTTGATTGAAAAGAGCATTGGACCATAGTCTGTTTGTTGTCTGGTTTAAAGGCTCTTTGTTAGAATTAAAAGTGATTTCTCTTAACTGGACCTAGCTGATGTCATCTGGTGCACTTCTGATGTGAGTAGGAGCCACTGGTGCCAGAAAGTGTCCACAAAGCATGTCTTTATCTTTTTATACTTAGATATTCAGCTATTGATGTTAGAACTTTGGTGCACTGTGGTTTAAATAAATGTATTCATTCTGGCATACTGTTCTTTAAAAATTAATTTCTTTCACACCCTTTAGTTCATGAGTGTGAACTATGCTCTGCCTTTCTCCATAGTGGCTTTCATGGAGCATTCATTTTTAAGGACTTCCTATTAAAAGATTTCATAGAGGAAAAGCATGCTGGGAGAAGAAAAGCTCTCAGTTTAAAGCAATGCTTAACTTGGGTCAGGAGTCAATGAAGGGTGCAAAGGCTGAAAGGAGCTTTTATTCAACACAAGTTGCTGGGTATTCACAGTGTTGTGAATGAAATGCTGATCTAGTGAAGCGTGGTGGGACAAAAGTGGTAGAATTTGTTTCTTCTTATGTAGATATCTGTCATTCTGATTGATAGTATGAATTATCTTCAGATAGCACCTGCTGGTGTGATATTTTTGGAAGAGAAGGTGGACTAGGGGAGGATTCTTGCAGATATCCCCACTTTGTTTAGAAACATGCTGGACTTTGTGTTGGGCATCTGTCTGAAGGCAGGGATTAGTTAGAAGTCTGGTGCTCAAAATTAAAATCTCCATTTATTTAAACTCAATTTTTTTTTGAAAATGGAGCTGATTCATGATGCCTTTGCTGTGACATCCAGAAGAAGAAAACCCAACCAACATCAAAGATCATTAAATGTTTTTAAATAAAGAAGTTGTTAGGCCTAACACCCAGAAAGGTTAACAGCAGCTTAATGTGGTCAGCATCAGCCCTGTCAGAAATCATGAGAGTGGGATTGTCACCACTGATGGGAAAGCTCCTCTTTTTATTGTTTGACCAGGGACCAGGAAGTTTGCTTTCATGGGTACTTCAAAATCCTGTCCCAACAGACACTGGCATAACAAGTTTGGGAGAAGAGTATTTTTACGCTCTCCTTGATTCTAGCGTGCTACATGCAGTTGTGCTTGTAATGTATGTGTGCATCCTAAAGGTCAATAATGAATGTCTCTTAAAAGTATTTGCAGCATGCTTCCAGTTTTCTGAAGAAGCTTCTCAGAGAGAAGTCTGGGTTATTGTTAGGTTTTGTGTGTCAAGTTTTTTTCTTTCTGCTTTTGACTTTGATATATCCAAGGAAGAGCTATGATTTCAGTTTTCTCATGTCCATTTGGTCTGTACACTGCAATGGGAAGTAGTTAAAATAATTTAACTTTAGACAGTGATATTTTGGGCATTCAAGGCTTGCCTCGTGAGTTTAGCACTATGTGAGCCTGCAGAAATGTGATTGATCATATCTGAGGCTGATAGGGCTCCTGCCCATCTAAAATTGTTTAATACGTTAATATGCTCTCAAGCGTTTGAAAGTATTCAGGGAACTCTTGTTCTTTATTGCCTGAGGGCAGTACTCACCTAATGTACTTCTGATCATGAGAGCTGTGTTGTTTTCTGTAGCCTGTCCATGTGCTGGTGTGTATGAACCTATTTGTGTGTGTATGTGTGTGTGTGTGTGTATATATGTATAGATATAGTGACCGATTCATATTAAGATGGTATGTCTTATAGCCACATCTTCCGTGTTTCAACTCTTTGTTTTCCAAGACCACAAAGGCACCTGTCTGTATTGCCTACCTTAGGCCTGCAGGTTTCCAGTAAACTGGTTCAGGGTTTGGTGATTCTTCAGGATTTATATGAGCCAAATGAAAATGGATGAAAAATCCAATGATTTGAATGAAAAAAAAAAAGGGGGGATGGTGGGGATATTTGGTATGAGATCTTACATCAGATAAACGTGAATAGTCAGGCTGCTGCACACAGAAATTATAGTGGAATATGGGTGTTCAGCCACCACTACAATAGCGAAGCAAGTCAGTGCCTTTGACATTTTCTGTGATAGTTGATTGCAATGGTGGTTCCATTGAGCTGTTTTTGCACATTTTCTTATCTCAGGAAAGGTTTCTCATCACAGATGTGCTGAGGTTATTGTATCTCTGACTGTGTTTTCTTTTCCTTCGTTTAGTGGGTTTTATGGCTGTAAATTTTGACAGGTTTTCTCAGTTTCCCATCATTGCCGTTTTCAGTGAGAAACCAGGTGGCTGGTTGCATTTGGAGCAGGGGCAAGCTGAAGTGCTTCTACTCTTTGGATATAATTTTGAAACTTCGAGTAAGGACTTGAAAAACAACCAAGAAACCACCCCAGATAGTTAAAAGAGAAAAAAAAATCAGCTTTTACCGCAATAAAAAGTGTTAATAATCTGAAATATCTGATTTTTTTTTTTTTTAATTATTAAGATGTTACTTAAGTCTCTCTCCCTTTTACCCCTTATGACCCCTTCTTGCTGATACCTTCACATCTCTCAGCAAGTCTAGAGTGACCATTTCATCTCGTCTGGCAAAATGATCTGGCATGAAAAAGTAATGAAGTCAGTTTAGTTGCGTGGTGTCCTGCTGCGAGTTTTACAATAAAGAATGAGTCTGGCTTCTGTGCTGTTGCATCATTCCTTCAGCCCCGCTCTTCACCGGTTTGCACTGCTGCTGAAATAATGAAGGTTGATCTGTGTCTTGAGCCGATGGGTGTGTGTCGTCACGTAAACTTATGTGCAACCAGAAGGAAGGTGATTCCAAAATTGGACAGAATAAACTTTCTAATACAATTTGAAGCACTAGAAAGCAGGCATTGTTTATCTGCGCAGGACACACAGCTGATCTCTCCTTGTTCTGCATGTGTTGTGAGATTTTACAACAAAGTATTTATCATAATCATATATATTCATTAATGCGTGTTTCTTATTTAATACATAAGCATCACTTTCCTAGAACTATTTTTCGTGCATCTGCCTCCTTCTGAAAGTCCTTTTATGGTTCTGGAGGTTTGTTAAGAGGGGTCTCTGGTGGTTGTGTGCACTGAATGCTTCGATATTAAAGGTGACCTTTCCTTGAACTTTTTCTTTCCGTGCGCGTGCTAAACCACGGTAGGCCTCTTTATCTGTTTCTCCACTGGTTCTAGCCACATTCATCATCGCATGTGTATACCTTTATATCCTTTCTTCTTTTTTTTTGCCAGCTTAGTCTTTAAGCTCTATTCAGCAGCTTTAGGGGAGCTGAACATTTTTATTCTGTATGTTATTTATCAAAGAGATGATAACAGACTTACCCAGTGGAGACTGGGTGTTATGTGTCTGATCTAAACAAGTGATACTGTAGATCCTGCCATAGAATTTCGAGGAACCTGAGCTTGCTGTCATTGGTCATGGATCTCCAGCCCTCCTGCTTCTTGCTCTGCATGTAATGGATCAAACATGGGGTTTTATTTCAAGTAATTGGGGTTTTTTTGCAAGTAAGAGAGACGTTTCTAAAAGGAAGAAGCTCAGCTGGGATATGATGGTAGGGCACCCTTTTCTAGTGTTGCTTTTGAAATGAACTGTGGTATGTGAGGATATTTAAAGACCTTTTTCCCCTGCCACTTAACATTGCAGTGAGGTGGGGTACCTACAGTCCTCAGTCTTTAAACTGTGGTTGTCTAATCACTGCTGACCTGCTGTAGGCTGATGCTTAATGTGCTTGGCATCTCTCCAGCCATTGGTCAGCTCTGCAGTTTTGTTCACTGTTCCTTCTGTTAAATGCAACACTTAATTTCCAAATCTGTATGTCCTGAGGGTCAATCACCGGGGAAGTGATCAGTACTGTTATTCAGGAAGTAATTTTAAGGAGGTGTGAATTTCTTTGTGGCCAAGAAAGCTTCTTGTCATCCAATAAAATTGGCTGTTGCAACTCCTTCAGTGGGATGGTTTCTGGCCATGCAGCTGCACAGTTTTCTCAATACAGATGAAGATGTTTGTTCTTGATCGTATGAGTATGAACGCAGGAAGAGAAAGTTAAGTGGCCTTTCTGCTTACTGCTTGCTATTTTGGTTTAAACCCCAAAAACTCTCTTCACAGAGCCAGTGGGATGAGGCTGCTGCTTACAGATTTCTGTGCACCTCAAGGAAAATGGCTAAAATATCTCCAAACTCCACTCCTCCTGTTCTTGGTTCTCTTCCTTTCTGCATAGAAAGTAACCTCTGTCTCTCAATGGGGTTTGCCCTTCAAGGTATCTTTATGCAGCTACTCACTAATATTCTAGGGGCTTCCCACGGAATAGTGTGGTTGTGGTGAGAAGCTTATCAATAATCTCTGCAGAGAGTATTACTCGCATACTAAGCCTTTTGGCAAAAGGCTGGGAAACTACTGGTGCTTGCTTGCTGACAGCCCAAGTAGTCATATAGTAGCATTGGAAATCTACCACAAAAATCAGTCATTTTAAACAAGAGCTGATTAAACTATTTGGAATATGTTGGAAAGTTGTACTTCTGCTAGCTGTATTTATATCTTCTGTGTTTCTGCCATGCGAGACTCCACAGCACTGAACTGGGGGAAGACTGTATTAGACCCTAAGACTTTGTTTTGAAATGTATTTCTGATTTGATATAGTAGCAGAGAAAAACCACTTTCTCTGATTGCAGTGCTGTTTCATAGACATTGCAAAAGATTTCAAAGGTGTTTTAAAGATGTCAAGGACATAAAAAACAGGTGGGTGTTTTTTCTCCAGGAGTCATAAAGTATTTAGATGGAAATGATTCTTCTATCCAGGTCTGCTGAAAAGTCTCATAGTAATTAAATGGGTGACTTTCTTACAACAGTTAAGGCATTCCCTACAGAGGCTAGTGAAAGAGTAAGGAAGTCTTTTTGTTGACGAAGGAAATATTCCAGTCTCAAACCTTTGAATAAAATTAAAGTAATTGGTATGTAACAAATACCAACCAAAAAGCGTGTGAACCAACAGAAAACCTCCTGTTTCCCTGAAGGTAACCATCTTAGGGCATGGGTGAGCACAGATCATGCCAGATGAAACAGGAGGTCTGCAAAGGTTTCAGCTGTTGGGTTCTAGGTGCAAGAGTGGAAGAATGAGACAAGATACTAAGGTGACATAGTGTGTGCTGTATGTGAAGTATCAAATTAGAACGCATTCAGGACAATCCAAAATAGATTTGCCTTTGGCACATGTCGCTGGCTGCTTCCTTCTGCTCAGTCCACATGAAGAAATGGCAATGGACATTTTCTTTTTGAAAGGTATAATTGCTAAAGACAGCAATATTATCTATGCCAGTAGCCTACTCAGATTGTTAATTATCAATTTTTCCCATTAATCTCTTTAAAGAGAAATGAAAAGTCTTTGTAATTTAGGCTCTGTTGTCTCTATCTTTCATGTTGCAACCCAAGGTATCTTGTACACTAGTTGCTAAATCGTATTTACTTTTCTTAGGTTAGAGCAAAACCTCTTTTAAACTGGAAGTCAATGTGACCTATGTTATCTAATTGTTTTAACAGGTCATAGGAATATGGTCTTTCCTTTTGCAGTTAGAACCTGTAACTATTCAAGCTAGTAATGTTTATTTTTGTTTTATCTCATGAAAGTCAGTAAGTGAATGTTAGGCATTCGTTGCCTATGTAAATGAAATGACTGGCATTTGATTTTGTATCTGCTGCCTGCCTAGTAGGATTTCCATTTAGAGCTGTTTTTCAAGCTCCTTTGCGCTTGCTCTCCAAGTGTTGAGCCTTTGTAGATTTTAGCAATTCAAGTATTTTGGACATTAATTCTTCTCACTTGTGAAAGCATGATGGGTGTTGTAGATTGCCGGAGTGCAATTCCATCAGAATTCTCCGAATGATACAGTTTGGCCTATAAAAGTTCAGAGAAAATGGTCACTTAACATAGGGGTTTCTCATGTTTTTGTAAGTTTATCAAGTGCCACAAGACAGTTTTGTTGCATCCAGGGGAGTGTGTAGGAGGGGATATGTGCTGCTGTTATGTATAGATGAGGCTCTGATGCAGGAGAAGCTCTTCCGCATGACTCAGGTTGACCCTGGACAGGTGCACACCTTGTGCCTTGGGTCTCCCTGTGTGTACTGGGATGGTGGTGATGGGTGGTGGTTGGTATGGAACTTTAGATTGGAGGGTGAAGGAAAAGTTGTTTAGAACAGGGAAAGCATCCATTTTGGAGTTGGTGCTGGGCTGTCCATCTGTGAATGGGAGAGATGTGAACGTAGACTGACTTTGCACCAACAACTCTTTAGTGGCTAAACCAACAGCAGTGTCTCCTTGGTCAGCTGCTGCCTGCCAGGTAGCAGCCTGGCTCTGCACAGGAGACTGCTGGAGCCTCAGTCTTTTAGAGATGGTTACCCTTAGTTCCAGCCCTGGGCTTAATTTTAGTGAGCGTTTTTTTACATTCAGAAGCTCTGTCATGCGTGACAGTGCAAGAGCGTTGCAAAACTGTTACCTAGCTACATGGTGCTCCCCACTGCCCTCCTTGGAGCTGCTCTCCTGTTTAACCTCCCTCCTCCTCCTCACCTGCCCAGGTCTGGGGTCACAACCGCTTGAGAAAGATTGTCCCTTTAATGAGGAGGCAGTGAAAGGACTCCTTTAGTACTTGTGCTTCCCCTGTAATCCTCCTCAAAAAGCATCCCTTAGGGCATGAGAAGTTAGAAGCCAGCTTGTTAAAGAGTTTAACTAGATCCTAACACAAGTGATTAAAAAGTGCTCACCGTCTTTCTTGGCTTTCTTTCGAGGGTAACCCTACGGTCAGAGCAGGCCATTGGTGCTTCCCAGAAACACTAGATCTCATGTGGGATAAATAGTCCAGATAAAGTCTTCACAGCCTTAAAGATAAATATTGATTCATAGCAATGTATTGTGGAAGAGATTTGCTTGTATTGTTGGTTTGGTTTTTTGCTGTTGTTTTTTAAAGATGTAATTATATAAAATTTTCTGAGAATGGGGTGCCTCTGCTTTCTAAACAAGCTTACAAATCTTGGGCTGGCTGGCAAGAATCCAGGTTCAGATTTTGTCCATTTATGGGTGTATCAGTTCTGGATTGATGGGGATGTAGCTAAAACTGAGGAAAAATGGATGCAGATGGTGTTGTCCATACTAATGCTTTCCTAAATGCTTTTGGGAGGTGTGTGGTGAGGGTGTGTCACTTAAGGCGTGGTACAATCCTAATGGAAATTTAATTTGTTGAAAATATTTGTGCCTTCACTGTAGAAAAATGCCTTTATTGTATGTGGTGTTTTCAGTTTGTGAATCAGTGTCATTGTTTTGCAAGGTTGCTGAGAAAAGTGCTTTTGCTGAGGAAGCTCTGGCAATGTGAGCCTTGGTGGTGTTTGTTGTTTTTTTCTTTCCGCCTGAAATTATTCACTTGTTGCTTTGCTTTTGGTTTCCAGGGTCTTGGTTGGTGCTCCCAAGGCAGAATCTAAATACAGCACCTCTGTTCAGTCCCCAGGAGCAGTGTTTAAATGTCGAGTCCATACCAACCCTGACAGAAGATGCACAGAACTGGATATGGGGAGAGGTGGGTAGTTATGATGCTTTGGGATAGCAGGAGGCAACCAAAAAAAATCCAAACCACGTGGCTAGTAATCCTTCTGCCAACTGCAAATTGGCCCCTAAATATTGAGAGGGAGCCATCAGCTTTTCCTGATGGATTTTGAACACTAGTAGCAGAAGTGTCATATTCTCTTCAGCATTACAAAGTAACATCCCACTTGTGCTGGTGTCCTCCCAGTGGCCTTGCTCACTCTTTCCAGGGAGTAACTAGGTAAATGTGGATTTTCCCCTGCTTAACCCAAGCTGCTGTCTTTTCTTCACCTGCTTCAGTGTGACTTTTCAGCATGTTGGTGACTTCATAAGTGTTTTGGAGTGCTACTGCCTGCTCCAGGCAGTGCTAAAGTAAAGAGTGCATGAGATGACCCCAGAAAATGCATTGATGGGCTCATGATATGTGGGATTATTAGTGATGCGGTGATCTATGGGTTCCCTCATAATGCAGCAAATAATTTCTTGAGTTTACATTTTGTGGTAAAGTGGTCTTAGTGAGATCACTTGTATGCTATTGCATGGGATCAGGATTGGGTTCAGTTACTCTCATGTACTGTCTGAGGCAGGGGAAGGTGGAGGCCTAAAGTAAAATTATGATCTAAGACTTCATGCTAGATAATGATGGTAAAGATTGAAGCATTTTAATATTTTGGTTTTCTTCATGACATGTTGCTTTCTCTGCCTATAAAAAAAGGCATATGACTATTGTTCCCATTTTCATACTTATACTAAGTAGAATTTCTGTTTATAAAGCTTACATGTGTTAAAGCAGTGTTTTGGCTAAGTGATTTGTCCTGCTACCAGATTATAAATTGTCATGGATTCATGAATGCTGCCTGACAGGACTACAGATTTCAGCCTCATTTTTTTTAAGTGCCCCGATCTCGTTTTCAAGATTGCATTCAGGAGGCAATCTGATACCTCTCCCATTCACTTGATGGTTTGATCATTCATTTAAGTAGAGCTGTGGACATAATGCAATAGCTGCTAGCTGTTGGGAACAAGGTCTGTCCTTAGCTATGTATGTGTATGGTGCCACTTAAGAGTGAGAACATTGCCCCAGTTAATGCATTCAAGAACTAATAATCAGGATGCAGGGGGAAAGAAAAGCATTGTCAGATGTTTGATGGGCAATCTCTTTTCTTGTCAGGATTCGTCTGTAGGTATTTAAAACTCATGTCTCCTTGCCTTGCTGCCTTTCCCTTTTTTTCTGCAGGCAATTCTCGGGGCATGCTCTGTGGAAAGACCTGTAAGGAAGACAGAGATGATGAATGGATGGGTGTGAGCCTAGCTAGACAGCCAAAGGCTGGTGGAAGTGTGCTGGTAAGTCCCTGCTTTTCTTTGATCTTGTTAAAACTGTAGCGCTGCTGCCTGACTGAGCACATCAGGATTGTGTTTGGCAGTAACTGACAGAGCCAGAGTAAGAGGCAGTAGATTCTGTTGTCCCTTTCTTCAAGCAGAAGTTAGCCCCAGCCAGAAGATGTGATTTATAGAAGGAGGATTCCAAGCCATCACACCTGACTTGCATCAGCCAAGGGCTTCCTCCTAAATCTGAGGGTTTATATCTTTCAGCTGAATGAATACAATTTGTCTGGGAGGTATCTACTAATTTGTTCTTTTTGTAGTTTGCCTGTGTTTATGTAGCAATTATGAACGCATATATTTTCCTTGAGCATATGAATTACGTCTCAAAACTTATAAGGAAAAATGTAAAATTAGTCTTTGTGGCCATATTTTTCATTTATGTATATTAATTTCTTATTAACAAGGTAGAAGAGTTGCAAACAGAGATGTATTAATTGTGTGTGGATTGACTTATTGTCTTCAGTGTGGTTATTATGCACATAGACAGGACAAGGAGAGTAGATGCGATCCTTAGGATGTGCAATATTTCTTTGCAAAACTTTTACTGTGTTCCCGTAAAGAGTCCTGGGCAAAACCCTTTCCAAAATACATGGGTGTTTTACATTCTGGCCAATAACTGCCTATATATACATCCATGGTTGGGTTCTGACTATCTACCTGAGTGAGTGTGTCTGTAGGGAAGTTAACAGAAATAAAAAGAAATTTGCAGCAAAATGTTGTGCATATTACATGTGGCAGGCAAATGTCGAGCTTGTATCAGGGTAACCCTGACAGCAGCCTAATTCTAAACAGCAGTGTCTGTGAGTAGGAAGCGTTGGCCCTATCTTTCCAGTGATATAGAGGACTGCCCTTGTATGTAGCATCAAACTGTCAAAAAGTGGCTAGTGAGAGAGATCTTATGCAGTGATTACTGTGCCAATCACCTGTAAAAGGCAAGAGGACAAACCTGCTTCCCTCGAAGACCTTTTTTTAATATGTGCTTAGAGTCCAGGCGCTTATGCCCCAAATCCTTGTGCACCAACTTCCCTGTGGGAGAGCAGGTAGGTTTAATACCATGCTGTCACAATACTGTGATATTTTTTCCCTTCGTCTCTGTTGGTAACACCTTGTCAGTGTTATAGGGGCTACCTTTACTTTTCTTGGATGTTTTAAATGTGTTCAGGACTAGAGGAGGAGGGGAGAAAGAGGGGCCTAAATAAAATACACTGTAAACGTGTACAACAGAGCACAAAATTAAGGCATTCATGTTAGTGCAAGCAATTAATATTTTCAAGGTGTATCCTGAGCTGTATATGTGCTCAGTTGTGTGTAACAAATGAGGAGTAAGTTGCATTGATCAGGATAATACTACCTTCGCAGACAGCATCCTTTTCATTGGCCAGTCATCAGGCTGAAATAGACAAATTCGTCCTGATTAATTTTTATAAGGTTGTTCATACATTTTTAGGCAACACTAATTTTTTTTTTTTTGTAAAAATAGTATCTTAAACCCACTATACAGTGGGTTTGTGTATTTTGGTTCAAAGAGAAACAGGTTGCAGCTGGTATTTACGGGTCATCTCCTTAGATAGAAGCAGTAATTGAAGGGAATGCTGGTGGGGCAAAAAGTCGAGCCACTGCCCAGCTGAATGGCTGGCTGAATGGAGGCTACAAGGGCGAGAGACATGGGCGGTGTTAGATTAGGGTTGAGGGGTGAGACCTTAGATTAGAGGTGAGGGGGTAGAAATTTCACACATAAAGCAGGTTAAAAGTGAAGTGTAGGTGAAGCAAAATATCCATCTGGTTGTGTGCTTATTTCAGTGTGGCTTAGGCTAGTAAAATGTCTCCACAAGTGACATTGATTTAAAACAATCCTAACCTAGCCATCTGACAAGATTATGCTGCCCCTCACCAAGCAGGTCATGTCCAGATGCTGGAAGATATTTAATTATACAATTCTCATTGCTGTTTATCACCAAAGTCTTAGGCTACTAATTATACATCTATGCACATCTGTGTGTAAGCAGAGCCTGAAATGAATGCATACAGGTTCCTTTGTGGAAGGAAATTACCTGGATGTTTCAGGTCATCATTACTCTGTTCTGAGAACTTTTAACTGAAAAAGTTTTGTGACTTTCGCACAGATGGTTTTCAATACACGTGCACTTCTAGTTTTATGGATTAGTGTTTCTTTAAAATGTAGCTTTTCTTTGAAGCTGATTTGAAAAACTGGTGTTCTGAGATGTGTCTGAATATTTGTTTGTAGCTGTATTTGTCAGATTTCTAGGTTGTTTTTAAAAATGGCCAGATAGCATGAGGGAGTTTCTTTAGTTAGGAGTGTGTAGATATTGTCAAACATTACAGCACTATTTACTGCATCTCTTCCAGGGATTCCTTTAAGTCAGAGTAATATCTTTCTGGTCAATAGCCCTGGATGGATTGGGTTTTTTTTCCATAAACAAGTGTAGTTGCCTGTGTGAAATATTCATGCTCTTGACATCCTATGTTCGATTAAGTAGTCCCACAGTTTAACTGTGGGTTGTATAAAGAAGTTGTTACTTTTGCTTTGAATCTGCTTAGTGGCTTAATTTTTTTCTTATCAGCCTTCCCTAATTGCCTGGTAAGAGTACCAGCCTCAGTGGCAAGGGGCAGTAGGGAAGGTGAGGAGCATGCCAGAGGGCTTTAGCTGGTGTTTGGTAAAATGTGGATTGTGTTTGAGCCCATATTGTGCCAGGATGTTACTAAACCAGATTTTGGTGTTTGTGTGATGGACTAAATAGTAAAGAATCAAACAGTGAGGATATAAACAAATGTAGGAGTAAGATTAAATAAGAAAGCTTTTTGTCCTTGGATATACTATCAGTCAGTCTTTTCATTAATCTCAGTACTGCAGTAATACAGCTGAGATTGCCTGCTTTTTCCAAACTGAAACAGTAAAATTTCTTCCTTTTGCTTTTGTTGGGAGAGGAACCAGGGACAGTGCATTGTGATTTTAAGCCACATCCTTCGGTCTTGCTCTTCCTAAATACCTGACACTTCTGTCATTGTGTTGATCTTCCTATGGAGCAAAGACCGTGGCTGCAACAATACGCAAAAGAGCCAAGCATCGGCAGTTCTGAAATGGCCTATTCATTATATTGCAGTAATGCAGTGTCGGCCATCAATAGATATCTCATCTTGCTTTGCTCAGAAGCATTTTATTTTGCTTCAAGGGTTTGCATGATTTCCCCTCTGTTCTGTGGTAGAGCTGGAACCTGTACCCCAGCAGCATCTGCTGAGCACCAAAATGTGCTGATGGTTTCCTTATTGCACAGGGACCTACCTATAGCTTGTATCTAAAATAGGGTGTACAGGCTGTCACTTGTTTGCAATTCCCTCAAATTCAGGTGATCATTTCTGTTCCAAAGACCTCTTCAGGCATGTGCTGTTACTGTCAAAGAAGGAAGCCTGCAGCCACCTTTGGTAGCACATCACCTTTCCTCAGCATCATTGAATGATACAGTGACAGTGAACTGTAGTTGACTCTAAATGCTTTTGGGAAGACAGAAAAACCACGATCAGATGTGTTGTGGCAGGGAGACAGGTGTGCTGGTTGTCTAGCTGCAGAGAAATGAGTTTTGAAGAGGAGCTGCTGTGTTCCTGTCCATTGGGAAAATGTCAAGTTCTGTAGCTGTGGCACAGGGAAGTCTGGGGAAGCCCTGACTCAGGTAACCAAGGAGAGTTCATCCCTTGAAGGTTTGCAGACTGAGGCAGTCGGTGGTGAACTATAGTGTGCCTGAACACACATCATGATGAAGGTACGGAAAAGTGGTCGTTAACCCACGTCTCAAGAGATTGGTTAAGTTTGCCCAGGATTGCTAGACTGAGCTCATACCCTCCAGGTGATTTTGAGCATACTTCTTATCCAGCAGCAGCTTTTTCTCTCCTTATATTGTTTTATCTTTCTTGGCCCCTGCACCTCACTCCTGAGCAAAGCCACCTGCTTGTGATGAAATGCTACTGCTCTCCCTGACTCCATTGTTTGTACTCTTCTGAGAGAGATTAGTAGGTTAGTTTACGTGAGTGTCTTGCAGTTTCTGAGATATGAAATATCAAGGAATTTACAATACCACAATCCTTTATCTTTCCAAAAATTTTAAAAATACTCTTGGTCTGTTTCCAGTTGAGTTTTTATCCAGAGTTGGGATTGACTTGACTGTCGCTTTAATGGTATGTGTCTTTATGGCATTGTCTTTGCAAGGGTTGTGCATGTGTATATTTGTGCTCACAGCATGGATCCATCAGGAGAGAAACTATTTCCTGGTTTTGCTGAATATAAGCATTTCGCATGTTAGTTGTCTGTTGCTGTTGAATTTTGAATGAGTAGTGCATGGGGATGGAAATCGTAAGTGAGCCTCCTGAAAGTGCATACGAGAGTCTCCAAAGCTGCTTTTTGTTGTACTTCTCACATGCATTTGGCTGTGGAGTGGAGTGCCTTTAGAAGGATCGTTTGCACCACAGGTGGCAGCCTGCAGCATGCAGTGTAGTGCAAAACTTTCTGCAGCCCCCACTGCAGAGCCCCTCAGCCCCAGAGCCCCTCACTGTCCCTTTGTGATAGCCATATGTGGAAATATGTGCCTCTCCTTGAGCACGTTAAATTAGGAAAGCAATAAATATCAAACTCCAAATACAGCCCTGCTAACAGTAGAGCAGGCTTTTGCACAACTGATTTTGCTCTGTGAGAATAGTGTTACCTATTTATGTCTTTCTGGACAATAAGTATATTGAAATCTATTGATGGCTGTATTGAATTTTGGTCTTCCCAGTGGTTGATACACTTCCCATGTCCTTTAGTGGAGAGGTGACACAGCCTCTTTATGGATGCCTGCTTTATGGATGGATGTAATTTTTAACAATGTTGAGATTCTCTGTTGGGCAGCTCTGAGGTGCTGAGGCAGAAACGGGGGGTAGCACACAGAAATGGAAGACAGAGGGTATCTCATCTGGGGAGGATGGGGTCAAATATGGGTTTTGTGAGAGGGGTTGATGCAAAGCCTCCAGGAAAAGTTGAAAGCATGTGGAAGAGGTGATTTGTAGCATAGAGGCTTGCTCTGTTGGCGTGGGGTTAAGCCTTAAATGATACAAATTGACACATCTACAGTGACTTCAGTGTAGACTCAGACCAGCTGGAGATATGGTCAGGCATGTGCTAAGTTCAAAGCCCTTGCTGTTTCACATTTCCTTTTTTTTTATGCCAAATAAATCCTGAGTAGAAGGCAAGTTGTGGTTTGGCTGGCAGCAATGTAGTGTTAATTTTTGGAGCAAATGGGCTCTGGGAAGGTGTCAGCTGGGCTCTACATTGCTTGCATATGTGCTTGTGCGTGGCAGTTGTACTGAGCAAGTGTCTTGGTGAGTCTGGTTTTTCAGGATGATCTGGTTCTTCTCTATAAAGCTCTGCAGCTTGTCTGCACATTGGCTGATGTTGCCACTCTTGCTGCTACAAAATCCTTGGCATTTTCACTTAAATTCACTAGCAGTAAGCAAGGCTCAGCACATCTGTCACCAGAACACAGAGCTGCCTTTCCCAGTGGAAACCAACCTTTGACTCACACATGTATTCTCTGGTGGTTTAACCTTCTAATACTGTCTTAGTAACCTTCTAAGTATTCTCAGTTTATTCCTGTTTTTTGCCTTTTTCTGGCTTTGCTGGGATGTGTTAGTGCATCTTTAGTCAGAAAAGCTTTGCTGTTTGCAAGGATTCATGCACAGTCAGAGATTTTGAAATCTCCAGCATAGGCTCTGAGACCTCTTGTTTTTCTAGTTATGTACTTGTGAAGGCTGAGATCTGAGCTACCAGATCAGACAATGTCCTGAGCTGCAGAAGCTAGCAATGAGAAATACTTTATCTAGAAATGGTGGAATGTAAGGAGAGTACAATGGGTTTGTGGGGTGAAGGTGGTGCTGAGTGGTCCTGTTCATGCATGCTCTGCCTTGATTGGAGTGATCTGTGACTCCGGGCCAATAACCCATGTTATATGATCTGTTCAGGCATGTGCGCACCGCTGGAAAAACATCTACTATGAGACAGAGTACATCTTGCCCCATGGCTTCTGCAACATCATTCCTCCCGACCTGCAGTCCAAAGGGAGGAAGCTCTTGCCCTGCTATGAAGGTAAGGAGTCAGGCCAGGAGTGGTGCTTATAATGTCCCTTCCTACACTTCTACTACTACAGTAGCCTTCACTACTGATTTGGTTTTTTCGTTTTTTATTTTTTTGAGACATGTGGCTGCCTTGTCTTACTGCTGTAGTGGCATTTGGGTTTTGGATTAAGTTGGGAGAGTAGCACAATGACTGAACAGGTTCTGTGACTGGTAAAGTGCATGGTTGCACTTAACTGGAGGAATAAAAAGTTTCTGAATTGTGTTTTGAGGCAGCAGCTCTCACCTTAGGTAAATAATGAGAAGATATTGATATGAACTTGGCCTCTTATGCTTCACTATGATGGAGTAAAAATCCTCAATTATGTTGCAATCATCAGCCAATCTGCTTATCTTATGGAAACACTTTCATTTTTATTTTGTCATATATCAGAGGATTGGGATGTGGGACAGGGAGGAGGGTTACTTTCCTCACTTTGGGGTACTTCTACAACAGTTTGTATTGAATTGCTGCTGTGTTGAAGTCTGGGTTTGAGATGATCCCTCTGGGATGCAGAGGGACGGCTCCAGCTCTGAACCATGGGTGGCTGTGCCTTTTGGTTCTGCACCAAATCTCACGTGCCATCATTTTAATTTCTCCTTCTCTAGTGCATATGTGAGACTTCTGTATCATGTTTCTTTTTTTAAAGACTTCAGAAGACAGAGTCTCCTTGGCCAAGAGCAATTGACTAAACTAGAGGCACAAGTGTATTGTTTTGTAGAAGATAGAGTATCTCCTAAGAGTGGCCATATCCTAGCTTGATGGCCTACAAAGCCAGCTCTGTGACAGAACTGTGTCTGTTTCATGCTCACTCTTCTGAGGTGGCTCTCACCTCCCTCTGGGCTTTGCTTGGGCATCTGCCATCGCAAACCCACACACCTTTTGGAGATGGCATTCACTTATGCACTGTTTCCCTGCCCTGAAATTGGTCATTATTTGATAGAAGTTTTGAGGGACTTGTCCCAGCCATGCTAGCTGCTGTGCAGCAGAGTACAAATAAACTATGTAAGCCTTCCTGTTGTTAGCACTGTCCTACTGTATTTGTCCTTCCCTGCCTCCCTGCCCTCTTTGCTACTGTTAGCAAAATCAGGATAAGGCCTCACACTAATGTCATATGCTGCAAATCATCTGATATTAACTTTATGGACAATGTGCACATGAAGGGATGCTGATGGGGCTCCCTCTGAGCCTGTGTTACTGCTCCTGCACTGCCTGAAGCCATGGTGGGGGTGTGGTTTCTGGAAGAGAAGAATCGCTTGTGTTTATCTATGCGTCATGTTTTTGGAGTAAAACTGCTGTTAATCTGACAGGATATTTGCCAGGAATTGCTAGAAAATAGAAATGTGTGGGCCTAGTACACGTAGAACAGTCAGTGGAAAGTTGGCAGGGTTGATGCAGTACTATGCTGGCTTAATTTCACTGCATGGTGAAGTGAAAATTAAAAATTTGGGACTGATTTCCACCCAGCCCCCCCACCCCATCAGACGTGGAATCACAGTGTCACAAGGAATGGCTGCATTTGTTTACTCCTGATTCTTTAAATTTCAATAAAACATGCTCCAGAGGAGGTAGCTGTTGTGTGTCACACAGAGGAGTTCATTGTTTAAGGTTTCTGTGAAACAAGTTTGCAGTCATCCTTGTAACTTTTTTCCTTTGTTTCTGGAAGGAGCAGAAAAAGCTTTCCTCCACTGACGTTGATGAATGGCTAGCACAAAGCGTCAAGTCTGAAGTGCTTCTACGCTGACAGCCTTTGTGGCCATTGCTATCAGACCTGTGGCTGCAAACTCTGCACTAGGATGCATGCCTTTTTCTGACAAGACTCCAGTGTCTCAGCCTTCTCTAGAGCTCACCATGTGCAGATAGGGGTAGACAGTAGTATGCTTGCTTCCAGAAGCACCTTTTTTAGTGCAGCTAAGGTGATAACCCCAGCTGGTGAAGAGTGCAGGCCAGCTGAGTGCACAACAGTCCCTGTCCATGGAGGAAACGGAAATTTCCTGACTAGATGGTACTGGTGCAACAGCACAGTAGTCTCAATCCATCTTATTCTTGCCTGGCTTTCCTGAAAGGGCTGACAGAAGTCTGGAATTAAAAGATAATTAGAACACAGCAGCAAGCCCAGTAGTTAAATACAACCTCTCTGAGTAGGAACTAATCTGGTTTAGATGAGCTGGATATCGTTTGTGGACACAGCTGACGTATGGAGCCGCAGTTTTTCAGGCAATACTTTCAACTGGTTATTTTTCCCATAGTTTTAATGGCTTTCCAAAAAAGGGAGCTGGAATGGTATCCTACTCCTCTGTGGTAAGAATTGGTGGTAGAAGTGGGGAAGACTGATGGTCCCTTTGGTTAGTAAATAAGGGAAACAGCACATGCTCATATGCCTTGCCTCCAAAGGGAAAAGTAATTTTTCCCACGGGTTCAAACCACATTTGGTTTCTTGGGAGCCATCAAAACATCCCTGCTTTGTGGTGGAAACTCAGTATCACAATGCCAGGTCAGAAAGATTACTACTGTTGCTTCCTAGAGTAGTGAAACACTGTAAGATAGGAAACAAAAAGCTTTCAGCATATGTGATAGTTTACATCTCTGAGGATGATAGATTATTTTACTGCACTCTGTAGCTTAGCTTATGTTCTGGCATTGAAGTTTGCTTAGAGACTGGCAGAGAGTTTTGTTCAAAGAAAAAGTTCAATGGCATTTACCTTCAGAATTGTCACATGTCAAAACTTGTTCTTTTCTTTTGTGTGTTGTTTTGTGCAATTACTCCTTCCTCAGTCTCACTCCTCTTGTAACCTAAGATCATCCTGGCTACAAACCACTGCCATCTTCTCTTTTTTTCTGTATGTATTATTCATGGCACATCTTCAAAGTTGCACAGGCTGCAACCTCCTCCAGACTCAGCCTCATCATGCTACTTTGCTGTCAGCTGTTGCTGCAGCAGTTTCGTGGCTTGGCTGTCTCTGTAATCAGGAATACACAGCAGTCAGCATGCAGACAGGGAAGAATAAAGAATTGTAGAAACAACAAATTTGTCCTGCAGTCATTGCCTGGAGCTATGCAGAACCGAATGAATTTAACCTCATGCAAAGGTTGTTATTCAGGTGTACAAAAGCTGTGAGCTGATACAATAACTGCAGAATTTCTGTCTGTTTGATTGCCTCGCTGCCTGGATGGCTGGCTGGCTATGTTGTATGAGTGACCGGTGTTACTACTGTGCACTGAAGTGGAAGCAAGGTAGAAGCAATCTTGGTTTTCATCCCTTTTTGGGCTCATCCATTGCTTGGGAGAGGCAGACTGGCTCTAGGGAGAAGACGGAAGTCTGTGGTGCTGGGATGTGACTATCCAGGATGGGTGGCACCCCTTGGCCATGGGTGCATGTGTGAGAAGGAGTCTTGCTTGGGTGTGGAGGCAGGTGTGCATCACTGCAGATGGGAGTTAGGGAGGCAGACAAGGAGCAGTAGTTTTGTGCTGAAGTGGTTAGGCTGAAATCCAGGAGCCCATTGTCTGTCTGTACTGGACTGCTGGCTCCTTGGGGAGGACTACATCTGTCCTGATTCCCCCTGAAATGTGGTGTGGTGATCTCTCTTCTGTGTCACTAAAGCTTTAAATTCTCAAACAGCCCTGATGTCTGAGGTGTTTGGGCCTCTGTGCTTACATTTCCACTTGTGAAATGTCACTGGCCTTGGCAGTGAAGACTAAAACAAAGAGAGCCTGAAGACTGGAAGAAAGCAGATGTCACCCCAGACTTCAAAACAGGTAGCCAAAGAAGCCATTCAGTATTTCAGCCTTCTCTGCAATTTCTATTGCAAGAGGTCCCTGTTTCCAAGCAACAGCAGGCCCTAGATCTTCCTTAGTATCCTTTTGTTGTTGATGTATCTGAAGAAGCCCTTCTTGTTAGCCTTGGTATCCTTCACCAGATTTAATTAGAAATGGGCCTTGACATTCCTCATTGCATCGTGCAAGGGTGCAGATCCTAGTGTAGTGAAGGCAGGGCTTTTAGGACACGCACGGAATTATTTTTCAGGAAATACTAGAGGGAGGAATCTCCTCTCCTCGGCTCTCTTAATGAAAAAAATGTTCACATTGATAAAAAAATATTATCCCCCAGGCAAGTACTGCCTGGAGAATCTGTATATGGGCAGTTACCAAATCAGAACCCCAACACCTGCTGAATACCTGTGGGCTGATACAGGCTTCAGTTCTCAGTGGAATTGTCATGCATTACGACTAGGAGACTCAGCTGTGCTTCTGGTCTACTGGGATGCACATCTGCTTTGGCACGACCCTACCTTGGCCAAGAGTGTTGGGCATTTGGACTGTAATTTGTGGATCATGTCTCTGTTCTGCATGGTCTCTCCAACTGAACCTCTCCTTGTGCAACTGGTAAGACCTCAGCAAATGTCTGAACATCTTTATGATGTTAAGAAGAGACTATATGTAATACAAAAGGGAGAATAGTGTGTGTGTACGTATGTCTACCTAAAATACTTTGAAAGAAGACAGCAGTTTTTATAATTAATTCCTTCTGATCTTCAATAAGACAAAATGCAACTCCAAAGCAGCTTGCTTGGTTCCAAAAAAGCAGTTTGCTTAATGATTTCATTACAATTTTTATCATTTAGTAATGAGTTAATGGGGCTTAAAATAAAAAAAATTCAAAGGTTTCACGATTATCAGGTTATATGGTAAATTGTTTTTGAGCATGAATTACTGTAATATACAGGAAGTAGTGATAATATGGTAGATATTTGAAAATAATTCTCTGGAAAAAGCTGCAAAGGCTCTGATCCAGCTGTAAATTTCAAATACTTCTAAGATGAAAATATTTGGATTAAGGCAGAGTGGAAAGTGATTTTCTTATTTTCCTCTTTTTCCTGCTCCCCACCCTAAACTTGAAGTATTCCTAGAAAAATTTTTTTCTTCATCATCAAAAAAATAAAGTAAAAATTCCTCAGGGTTGACAGGGCAAATGATTGCTATGTAAAATCCATAAACAAAAGCTTTAGGATGCTGGTTGAGTTCCTTATGAACTGGGAGCTCTGAGCATGTGGCCATGAAAAGCAGCAGATCTAAACATCCTGCAAGAGGCTGTTGTCTGATCATGTAGAAACACATGGCTTTTCCTCAGTCACTTTCTTATTCCTGGAACTTGTGTTCTGAAGCACCCTTCTACTGTTGCTTTTTCTTGGTCTTAAAATTAAGAACCAAACACGGTTAGGTAGAAAAAGAAGGTTTTACCTTGGTATTTATTGAAGGATCTTTGTTGCAGCACTCCGTCCCGGTGGAATGCACTGAAAAGCCCCCCCAAAGTGCATGCACACACCTCCCAGAAAAGCACATAGAATTATAGGCCTTACAAATTAGCATATCTATCAAAGATTCCCCAATGAGAGGCTCCTGTGAACCCCCCTTCAGAGAGAGGGGGACTCTTCCCCCTTCATGGGCCTATCTGAGTTTACAGAATGTGTTCTAGAGAGGACCTTGGTGTCTGGGGTGTTCTGACCCCTGACTGCGAGGTTTCTAGAATGTTTGGTCTCCTGGCTTAACAAAGGCTAGGCTATCTAACTTAAGGAATTATAAATATGTGGGGTAAAAAGCATTAGGAATACATAAAGCTATAAAAGAGTATATAAAAGGGGTATAAAAGAAAAGGCAAAAAATCATCATGGCATCACTACCAGAAATGTTTCTGAGGGCTTGATGACTGTCATTGTATGGGAAGATCGCTTTATTTCTCTGAGGTGGTGTCTTGGTTTGAAAGACAGGCGTCTGCTGTGGAAGGCAGAAGCCCCCCTTGGAATGGAAGATGCAACCCCCTTCCCTCCGGATTATTATAAATTTGAAATCAAGGGGCTTTCAGGCAAGGATATGAGAAATAGGAATAACAGTTCTTTACTTATATATATATATATAAAAACCAAAACAAACAACAATGACTATGGCAGTTATAACAAAACAGAACATTCACCCAGTGCAGCCTTCTCGGCTTCCAGGCAGCTTCCCCTCCTGGTGCAGTGCTGGTCACAGCTGGCAGGGGTGCTGGTAGCTCCCGGTGAGCAGGGCGGGTGCAATGGTTCTGGTGAAACAGTGGTCCTGTGGAAAAGAGTCTGGTCTTCGCCTGAAGGTCCAGTAGTGCAGCTTCTTGTCCTCTGGAAGTCCAGCAGAGAAGGCTACCTTTGTGCTTGGAAACCTCTGATTATATCCAGGTGGGAAGCGTTCAGTTCCTCCTCCTGGGCAGAGCATCGCACAATGGGGTGGTGAGTCATGCGGAAAGGCACAGATGGGCCCATTAACAGAAGATAGTCCAGAGCCCGTTATCTATGGGTCATGCAGCAAGGCACAGATGGGCCCATTAACCGAAGATAGTCTGGAGGGAGGAGGCAAGGAAACACTGCCCCACCTGGTTTCACAGCTCACAAAGATGGTAATAGAATACACTGCAACCCAGGACAGGTAGTAATGGGCCTTAGCGTTAGATCTCCCAGCGCAGAGTCCATGGCACACAGGCATGTATCACTTTTTGCTCCCCCTTTCTGAACTGTGCTGATCTGTCAGCCACAGATGGAAGCCTCTTCTAATGCACCTTTACTGGAGTGATGCTGCTGCTATTTTCATGCTACTGTGGTGCTGCTTGTTTAGTGTCTCTGTAGGCAGCACTCTGGCTTGTCTCCCCAGCTGGCTCCTTGCTATACTCCCTCATGTGGGGTATGCTGCATGGTGCACGTTGGTGGCTGATCCACTGATAAAACCCAGGAGCCCTGCATGCTGGTGTCTCTCCAGGCATTGTGAGTAGCAGTGCAGGTGGCTCAGGTGAAGAGTGTGTGCTGTGTCAGGGATGACCATGGTTTGTTTTCTTCTCTTTTTCCATCCAGAGTACAAGAAGAAGTATGGGGAGGAGCATGGTTCATGCCAGGCAGGGATTGCAGGGTTCTTCACTGAGGTGAGCTGGGGCACATTCATTGGAGGGTTGGGGTTGGTAAGTGGCTCTCCTGTTGCATGCTCCAGGAGGAGATTCCCAAGCATGGCTTGGACAGTGGGCTGAGAGCTGAGCATGGTCCCTTCCTGCCAGCAAACACCCTTCTGCCTTGTCTAGCTTCCCAGGTGTCTGTTTCTGGCACAGTGACTGCCCAGTGGTTCATACTGACTCTGGGAAATGTCCTCAGGAATATTCTTATTATGAACATCTCAAAACTTGCATAGAGGTCTTTCTCTGTCTGTCATTAACTCTTTACTGTAAGCGGTGATATAAAACAGTCTTCCCTGAATAATTTTGTTTATGTATGTGTACATGTACATGAATATAATGCACATACATACAAATATATATAGAAGATAAACACTTTTTTTTCAGTTCTGCTACAGTTCTTTGTTGCAGAAAGATGGAGGAAAAAATAGTGTGGTAGAATATATGCACCACAGCTGTTCTAAATACTTGACCACATTCTTTCATGGACAGAAGTCTATCAGCCATGTTTCAGTTTTGTCAAGAATTAATTTGTTCCGTTATGCATGGATTATTTTTTTGGTTAATGTTTCAGGGTTGTGGCTTTTTATCTTGTTTGTTTTGGTTTTATTTTGAAATTTTATATACCCACTCCTAATTGTATATGCACCAATCTACAGAATGTATTGTCCAGGCTGATACAAATAGAATAAAGGTTTTCTCTTTCAGAAATTGCCTTCTGCCATTTCAGGAAACTGGAATGGCCGGCAATGTTGCCACAAGGGCCCTGTCTGGTTACTGGATGTTCAGCCAGCAGCAGCTGTTTCCTGGCTTGTCTGCTCTCTCCAGCCTGTTTCTGTGCCCAGGCTTCAATTCTCCTGTGCTACCCTAGTTCAAAAGATATCTTTGAAGTTTTATCACTTCAGCCTGATGGCAGCAGGAAATGCAGATAAATGGCTTTTTGGATCAAACAGGCAATCGTCTACCATATATTCAGCGCTGTGGATGGTAGTTGTTCCCATCAGTAAATGATCCCTTGACCTCGCAGGTATGGCCCGTAACAAGGAAAAAGCTATTTCTAAGCACATCCTGCTCTTTGGTTAGTTTTGCAGTCCTGTCCCTGAAGTCTTATTAGGAGAATCCCTTGTTTAATATCTCCCCCCTGACTGGAACTGGTCGCCTGAAGGGGACTCAGATATGATAGCAGTTTCCCACAAGGATGGAGTCTACCCATGGCCTTGCACTGAATGGAGATGTGAGGAAAGCAGCTGTTCACATGTCTTCTTCAGCGGTGGAGAACTTCCTGGGCTTCATGCTTCTCAGGCTTAATTTGGTCCCTTACTGGAGGTGTTTAAAACCACATCCAGGAGAAAGGTTTTTCTGCAAGGATGCTGGATGTTTTGGGACAACATTTTTTGAATTTGTCTTGAATGTAAATGTATCTTGGATTTTGACTCAAAAGCATTATCCATGACCATCTACCTTTGAATGCTGGATCAAACTTTGTCTGATTTCTATGGTCTTTTAAAATGCTCAGTCACTCTGGTTGTCTGAAATGATCCCAAGCCGTTTTATGATTCTATGATGACATTATAGCCAGGTTGTGTCTCAAAGACCAGGGCATATCTGATGACAGAGCTGGGCAAAATGTTCTACCTAGGACATAATGCACATCCTGCTTGTTAGCAGCTCTTTAGCTTCATAGTTGTAAAATCAAAATCCTTTTTGCTGTTTCTGTCATGACTGGTTGGTATAGCATGTCAGCCAGCATCAGAGCATGATCTGTAGCTGAGTGATGGGTTCTGGGTGGGATTTTTTTGAGAACCATGTTAGCAGGGCTAAGCTTGGTGGTTAGCAAGGCTGAGGAAAGTCTTTTGTTGCAGCAGAATAGCTGAGCAGAAGTGGACCATGAAAGAGCAATGTGTCTCTGGGGTATATGCAGTGACCTCAACATTTGGGAAGAAGGAAGGATACTCTCTAAATGTGCACAGAAAGGAGATTGTTATAGATGGGCTTATTATTGGTGTTTTAAGTGAATATCCTGTCCCTTCTCCATTAATGTGTAAAGTTTTGATTGTTTTTTTTTCCTCCTGCTCTTTTCCCCCCACACTTCTGGTTTTCCTGTTGTAGGAGCTGGTAATCATGGGGGCACCAGGATCTTATTATTGGACAGGAACTGTCAAAGTACTGAATCTCACTGACAACACATACTACAAGCTGAATGATGATGCTGTGATAGCCAGGAGGTACACATACCTTGGTAAGCAGCTCTTTGGTGCTCAGTGTGAATAGGAAATTGTCCAACAACCTATTTCATGGCTTTGATGCTGTAAAGTTGATACTAATTTTTTTTATGGTGATGTCTAGTATTTTTATAAGAAGTGTGAAAGGAAGAATATTTGAATGAAAGTACTTAAGTACTTGCAAAGTACTTAAATACTTAAAGATACTTATCTGGAAAGAAATATAAGCAAAGAAGCATTCAAAATATTCCATTCTTCTCTCCTTGTTCTGAACCCCTCCCCCCCCCGCCCCCCATTGGCTATAATGTTTTTTGACTAATATAGAAAAGGTATTTTAACTGAACAGCACATTGGATTGTGGGCTTCTTAACATTCCTGCCTTTGCCCTGTGACAGGCAAATTATTTGTCACTAGTTAAACTGTATGTCTGCTTACATGTGCCTTTAAAATGGTTACAGCAACTGATTACAGAATTTGTATTGCAGATGCATTTATTTTAACAAAAATGACACTACCTAAATGTGTCATTGGCAACTGAAGGAACTTGTGAAAAGTTCGGCTATAGGTACCTCTTTATCTCAATTGGTTTTACTTGCTCTAAAACCAGCTAATGTCCCTAAAATACTGAATTTAAAGGCTTCCACCTGAAGTGGAAGTGCCTAAGACTGTTGAGACCTAGAAGGCATTTCAACAGTTTGGTACTGTTTGACTAGAGTCTTGCACTGACGTCTCATTGTCCCCTTAACCTTTAGTATTTAAAAAAACATGATTTGGGAGAAACTTCTTGGTGATAGCTAAATGAAGTGTAAATGTTTACATGTTTGCAGACATAAGTAAGTTTTGCCACTGATAGACTTGAATTATGGGGTTTACAATGTTGATGAGAACCTCATAATTTGTAGCAAAAGAGCAAGGCAAATACAAGAGAGCCTTAGAAGGAATGCTACTCATCTTTAGTTATTATGTATTATTTTAATACATCAAATAAAGCTGAATCTTTGATCTTTTTCTTTCAAATATGTGCTTTTTTCTTTGATATATCATCCCATTTTTCTTCTTGCCTAGACAAAAGTCTTTTTAAGCTATTAACTTCTCTGCCCTCTTTGCCTACTGTCCTCTTCTGTCTCCCCAGCCAAAAAGGAACATGATTTTCCAAGCCTTCCTGGGCAGTGATTTTAGCCAAAGGAGGACACTTCTGTCTGATCCAAGTGGGACTGTTGCTCTTTGACATGATACTTTCTTTGTGGTCGTGTGATTGCTTTTCTCTGTTTGTGTATGCCTTTTCTTGTTTTACTGCTTCCCTCTCTTGACTTGCAGTTGGCAGACTGCTTGCAGTATGAGCTCCTTGTGTCCCTTGGCCATCTCCACACACATGGCTTTCTTCTCTCAGCTTTTGGAAGGGTACTGGAGGGTGCGTTCTCACTTCCCATCCCCATGAGCTTTGAACAGAATATTGGTGCATCCTGAGCAGAATGGTTGTTGAACTCTAACTTAAAGTGCAGCCCAGGAGCAGTGAAACCTTATAAGCCTGGTCTGGCTGGCTGATCTGTTTCTCAGGCTCTTTCCTTTCACAGTTGGTTATTTATTTATTTATTTCCTTTGCCACTCAGGATATGCGGTGACAGCAGGTCATTTCTCTCAGCCAACTACCACTGACATTGTAGGAGGAGCTCCCCAGGATGGAGGCATCGGAAAGGTATGGCTCTTTATCAAACGGTAATGTGGCTGGATGCAACAGTGCATGAAATGTAATACTGGCACAGTTACAACATGTATGAGAAGACAGGAGTTTTTTGTCTGCAGGGTAGTATTGAGCACTGAGCGGGGGAGAGATGAGGCAGTTTGGTGAAGTTGTCCCATTTTCTCAACATGTCCCTCCTGTGCCTTGCATCCTTTGCCCTTCTTCCCTCTCTTTCCCACTCAATCCTTACAATACCTATTTTAATGACACATGGACAAGATCTCTTTCACACTGCTTCTGCTTAGGATTTGTGACATTACTTAAAACTTTCCTAGAAATTAAAGTACTTGTAAAAGAGAATTTGTCTTCTGCTTGTTTTGTTCACATACTTGACTATTTCAGTATTTACTTCAAGGTACCATGTCTAATAGAATGAGATTAGGTGATTTTATGCCATTTTTAAAACTTCATAATATGTTGATGTTTACTGATGATTAGAGTCTGGATTTTTGCCAGCTGTACTTAGAAATCTTGGTGATAGTCTCTTAAGAAGGAAACAAAAAAGATCTTCCTGTAGGCATATATATGTTCAATGTCCCAAAGATGTAAACAAGTGAATAGCTAGATAGAAATGGCTAGCGAGTTAGGCAAGCCTGGGTTCTCCTGTGCTGAGTATCCGCGTGCTGTTGGAGAAACTGGTTGAGGGTGAGCACTGTGACTTCTTATACTCTTCTAAACCAGAGGTGGAAAAGTGGGAGTGGGGAGAGGGAGGGGAGGAATGTAAAGGATCTGCTTTTGTCCCTCTTTTTTCAAAATCCAATCCTTTTGGGACCTGCTGCCACCACTTGCTTGAGAAGAGATGTCCGGCAGCCCCCTTCTATCTTCCTCCCTTTGGCTCTTGTGCTCTGATAGAAGTTGTAGCTGAATCATAACAAGCAGGTCTTCATTACCAGGAACAC
The DNA here is from genome assembly GCA_013398015.1 of Oreocharis arfaki. Lineage (NCBI taxonomy): Eukaryota > Metazoa > Chordata > Aves > Passeriformes > Paramythiidae > Oreocharis > Oreocharis arfaki. Next base: position 63,221 of record VZRR01006110.1, read on the forward strand.
TATCCTGTTTAGGCAGATTATTTTTGATAGTAACCATGACCCAAGGGTAGCAGTGCAAGTGGGGAAAATGAGCTAAAAGTAGAGGATGAACTTGTTACTTATGCCTGATCTAGCATGACTAGGACATACAGGATATAGTAGCAGCACAGCTGCTACTGAGAGGACATGTGCACGAGGAAGACATAGTTTCCTTATCCCAAATGTTCTGTTATGGCTGCTGCAATGCACCTTCCTTCCAACCTGTTTTTTCTGTGGAACAAATTTAATTTCTCTGCAAGGAGGGAGGTAGGGGGACACAGCTGCTAGCAAGAGATCCACAAGAAAGCAACTTGTAGAAACTCTGTAGTTGAAAGACGACTGCTCTAGTTGCAAAAGTTTACGTTATTCTCCCTTGGCATGGGATGCGGGTAGCAGGAACACATGGCAAAGTGTCGGTAAGAGGTGCTGAATACAGAACATTACAATGAGCAGTCCTGTTGTGCTTTCCAAACACTCTAATAAGCTGGTCTTTTTCACTTCTCTGATAGAAAGTGGTTAGCATTGTCACACCTTTTCACTTAAGTTAAAGCCAAGATTCTTAATGGGACTGGGTCATCTCTCCAAAGTCACAAAGCGTGTCATTATTTAAGACTGGATTTGGAGTTGGGACACCTGGCAACATGCTGTCACTGCTAAACATGCCACTGCAAAGGCTAGGGAGTCCTGTATATATAGAGCAATTGTCCACAGTAAACCTGTGCTGTGTTCTTGACTGAACACAGCTTTGAGCTCTGTCTCACCACCACTTAATAACTCATCACATATTCAACTATGTCCAGTGCTTGGCTCTGCCCCATGGCCTTGGAAGTAAGGGATCCTCAGAGCCTGTCAAATGCCAGAGGACTGAGCCAGCCTTTCTGTTGAAGGGAATCCCTTTCTACAAGCTGTGCACTTTACATCTTAAATTTTGGTACAAGATCTGTTGTTGAACTTGTATCAATACTTTTATCCCAGAGGATTCCAGCTTAAACATTTGTTTCTCCTATGGAAATGAGCAATGAGTAAGCTGTGTTTGAATAGTTTTCTGATTTGTGTCAGACAGAAACAGTGGAATTGCTGTGGTTGGTCTGATTGGGATTTCTACTCTGACCGTTCCTAAAGCATCATGAAGTTTGTAGTGCACTACATGCAGGCACGTTGCCTTAATAAGGGAATGGTAGATAAGAGAAGGGGAGCAGGGTTATGCATTCTCAGTCTTTTGCCCTACTTACTTCCAGACAGTTTCCAGATGCCACTTGTTTGAGAGCTGGAAAGTCACTTGGCTAGGTGCTTTTAAATGCACATGTGCACATACATAAGCCTACCAAAAAAAGTAGGCAACAAGATAATATTCAAGAGTTTCTTATGACAAGCCTGTGATTTTTCAGGACAGTGAGGAACTCTGTGTCTTCTTTTAAAAGAAGACTGACCAGTAAAGTGGTCATGAAGTTGGATCCTGGCCATAGCCATTATCATGATTTAGATATTATTTAGAAAGCACCAGTGCTTCATATTTAGTATTCGTTAACTTTTTTCTTTTTTCACCTTCCAGGTTTATATTTTCAGAACAGACAGACAATCAGGCTCTCTAATAAAGATTTTTCAGGCTTCAGGAAAAAAGGTGAGCATTTACCTATGTGTATTTCTATTAAGAGGTAGAGAGTGGAGAAATAATGGCAGAGTCGTCCCTTAGCATCATTTTCATTCGACTCCTTCATAAGTTGTCCAGCAAATCCCGTTTCTTCTTATCCTCCCAGAAGAGCTAAACCTATTTTACAGATCATCTGTATGCAACTTCTGCTGTTGCAGTCATGACTGCAATGTCTGCTCAATGCCCATGTGACTGAAATAAAAGGTCTTGCTGGAAATTGTAATAGTAGTTCTCTTTAGTTTTGTATGACTGTAGCAGTACCTCTGAGATGTGGGACATGAGGCTCTAGGTGAGCCTAGATGCAGAGATTTCCTCTTAGTAGATGTTACTGGGAGATGTGGGTAGCCTGGAGTTTAGTTTAATATGCAAAGCCCCAGTCTATTTCCCTGTATTGTGCTGTGGCAAGGCGGATATTGCAGTTACGCTGTTTTGTGGAGGAGCAGTTTCATTGCCATGACAGATGATGATTTCCCCCTTCCCACTATGAATCAGTCTTGCATTCTGTTCTTGGGACTGCTGTATTGAAGCTGAGCTGCCCTCCCCCTCCATGAAATTTAGTGAATGCCAGTGAGATCCTGCTTCCCCAGTGTGGTGTTGTGTTTGAATGGGGAAGAGCTTGTGTTTTTCATTTGGGGGCTTGCTGGAGCTGTTTTGCAGGAGAAACAAAGTGGGCAGTATGTCTACCTATAGGTAACAATAAAATTGCTTTATTTGGGAATAACTCAGTGATGGAATGATACCTCTTATCTGGAGTTGCCTGTGCTCTTCTGGAAGGAGAGGAAATACAGAAAAAAAACGTTGCTGGAGGCTTTTGGCTCTGGGAAGACCTGCTAACCTCAGAAACACCCAGTGTGTTTACCTGTATCTTCAAGTTTGGGAGTGTTACCATATTTTGTTATTTTTTTCCCAGCAAGACACAGTTGCAGCATTTAAAAACTTGCCTGGAGTAGGGGATGTTAATTTACTGAATTTAATGAAATGAATTTAATGAAATTTAATGAAATAAACTACAAAGAAGTGTGGGTGGGTGGTGTGACTTGTATTTTAGGGTGTCTCCAAAATTTTACTTTGTCTGCGCTAGCAGAATTACAGACATCTTGAAAGGAAAAGACCTCCCAGTTCATCCAGGGCATCTCCTGTGTTTGATTGCTTCCTGTTCATTTCTTTCCCTGTTGAATTTTAAATGTCGCTAAGGATGTGCTCCTGACTACTCCTCAATCTAATAAACAGAGCCATCAGGAAGTTTCCAGGTCTTACCCAAAACTTTTCCCTTTTCAATTTAATTGCTTTACTCTTATATGTAACTTAACTAATCAAGTATTTATATTATTCAAGTACTTCTAGGGTTCTTTTTCATTAGCATCTTCTACAAATTCTCTAAAATCCAAATGAGAATTTTATTTTATAAAGAAGGCTGTGCTAACTCACCTTTTTTGTTTGGTTGTTGTTTTTTGTTTTGTTTTGTGGTAGAAGCAAAGCCAGACCTGCTCAGCAATGAGCACTGCTTGGAAATGAGCTCTCACAAAATGCTACGTCTTTCCCAGTGGCATGAAAGTTCATTGCTCTGACGTTCTTGTTAGATAGATGTGAACAGCAGACCAATTTCTTCCTTTTTTATTAATGGAGGCTGAACTAGGAAATCGAATGCAGACAAGAAAAAAGAAAATTCAGTACCTTGTTGCAAATGTTAAGTGTGCAAACTTTGGGTTCTTGCATTACTGCGAACTCACCCATGCTGCAGACATACCATGCAGTTAAGTAAATCATAGCCTTTTCCTGAAGACTGTCTGAATACATAATGAAATGCTTTTCATAACTTTTGTTCATTATCTATGAGAAATTTACCATGAAAAATTTCTTTTAAAACCTTTGTGGATTAAAAAAATAAACAAAAAATCCTCAAGGGAGCTTAAGCTACAAAATAACTGGAATCGAATGGTATTTGAGCTCTGACTTTAAACCCATACAAGCACAAAAATCTGCATTAACAAACTGAAATGCTTGTCTTCAGTCACTCCTGCATTATATATTTAGCAACTTTAAAATCTTACAGGCTGCATAGAATAGAGTTGCTGCTGCCCATCTTCTAGCATGCCCAGTAGTTCTGGTTCACTCATGTTAACTTATAGGCACAGAAGACAGGTCAAGAAGATAGGTCAGAGATCTGCAATGAGGAGTGTAAAATCATTCAAGAAAAGTGATAAGTTCTTTTTAACATAAATAATTATTTCTTTAACCTCAGTTTTTCCTACTCTGTAGGAAACAGCTCTCAATTTCAAATATGAAGTGGTATCTTTCCCAGTTTCCTGCTGAAACAGCTTTTAATTTTGAGGCTATAGTTTGTAGTTGGTTTCAAAGAGTATGCCTTCTCTTACCTTAGCAGAAGTGAGTGAAATAAGGCTGAAATATCATTCTTGTTTTTGGTTTCCTTCTTGTGTTTAAATGTATTTTGAAATTTGTAATGTGGGTGCCGGCTGGGAGATAGTTAGTTTTTAATGTTCACTCTTACGAAAAAATCATGAAGTGAAATTAATGTCTTTCTTTATTTTAAGCAATTAAGTTTATCAAGCAATAATAAGTGGAGATTGAAAGTGGCTTACATTTGTTGTGTATCAACTGAAAAGCTTTTATTAGAAGTCTTGGTTTCTGTATAAACTTACCTACCTGTACATGAGAGGAAAGGCTATGATCAAGACCCACAACCAGTACGCCTTTTGACAGTGATTGATACAAATAAGTACAAATAGGGGAGGGAAAGATAGTCTACAATCAAGAGGTAGTCTTAGATAGCTGTTTTCATGGCCTCTTGCCTATTTTTCTTTTTTCTTTCATTTTTTCTTTAAGGTATCCTGTTGATCTGTGGTACCCAACTTCAAGAAAGTTTGACACTGGGCAAGAATAATCACTGTCCAGGTCTGGTTTGGGAAACTCATTTCACTGCTTCCTAGTTTTAAGCATTTGACAAGCAAAAGCTAGTCTAAGAAAGCTCTTTAAGTGTCTCTCTTAAGTATGTCCCAGAGTTTAACTTCTATTCTGTTAGTAAAACATCCAGTCTCATGCACTGTTAGAGTAAAGTGTTTTAATTTCTGCCTGAATTGTTCCTAAAACTTTATCTATAGGAGTGCTTGTGAGTGATAAAGCAGCAAGTCATCATGTGAAATTAAAAGAATAACCAAACCAAACCAAAACCACGCCTGTATGATTTCTTCCTGTGTTTGGGCAGATACTGAATGCTTTGTTGTGACTCAACTTGGTTACAGATGGGCTCTTACTTTGGCTCCTCCTTATGTGCAGTTGACCTGAATTCCGATGGGTTGTCAGACCTGCTGGTTGGAGCGCCTATGTTTTCTGACATCAGAGATGAGGGTCAAGTCACAGTCTATATCAACAGAGGAAATGTGAGTATGTAGAGGAGATGACTTGGTAAGGGATGAGGGTGTGGGGCCCAGGCAAGGTAATGCTTATGTCCTTCCAGCACTGTGTGGTGAAACTTGATGTCTCAAATAATAAGTGGGGCTCTGGATGTCTCTAGCAAAGCACGAAGTCACAGGAAGCCTCATCTGGTATCATCGTTTGCCAGACACCAGCCCATATTCATCACAGACCAGTGACTTTTTCAAGGAGGTCTGAGAAAGTTTCTGGTTCTATGTTGAAACTTGGTGGCATTTGTGGCTTTATGTGGATTTGATGCCAAAACCAAGGAAGAGTCAGCAGCTTTGACTGAGTTTCCTTTGTGTTTTGGGTGGTCGCTAAAACCTAAAACACGAATTATAACACAAATATCTGAGGATTGAGGAAGAGGAGAGAAAGCAGAGATTGAATTCATGTTATTTTTACATTATGGCCCATATAGAGATTTTAGGGGAGGTTCTTAGCAGCTGGTACTGTTGGATTTCACATGACTTAACAACAGTCTTGGAAAAGTCTGAACTTGGTTGCCTTGGCAAACTAAGGCCGTTCTAATGTTTTTTTAATAGGAAAACAGTGATTGTTTACATACTACTAAATATTTAATATTCAGGTCCTAAAGCTGCTGTCTTAAAGGAGGAGTTGTTATGTACTAAAATGAAATTGGCTTGTATTTTGTGAATTTTGAGTTTATTTATGCTAGACTTCAAATTCACCAGAAGTCTTAGCATTTAGGAGACTTCAGAAGTGTTTTTGCTGTAATTTTATTTTTTATTACTGCTCCTTTAATTGAGCTTTACTTTTTCAGTTTTATGCACAGGAGGTTCCACCTTTTATGTTGCGATGTTGCTGTTGCGTCCTCAGGATAGGGTCCAGAATGCCAAACAGCTAACATTTCCTGCTCACACTGAGAGTATACATTAGTTAATTTTTATCTTCTATAAAATAGTCAAGAAGCTAACATGAGTTTCTTCTACTCCTGGACTAGGAGTGTTAGAATTACTTGCACAAGCAAGAGCTTGCAGGATTGTGGGCTTTATTTTGGGCAGTGGACATTTTACACTTTGTTTCATTCTGCAAGCACCACTGCTTAAGAGGTTGTCGTAGAGGATCAGAGAAAACTGTATTATAAAACAAGCACACATTGTGATACTGCATTTAAAATGCTTATATTTTGACCTTTCCTGTGAGAACTGCAAGGAATTGAGTCACAGATACAGGCCTGCCTGTCTTCTCTCTATTGTATTTCAATTTCATTTTCTGGGATTTTCTTGAAGTCAGCAACTCCTTGCAGCTAAGTAAAAGATTTTAGTACATGTCCCAGAGGGTAGCTTATTCTCATTCACAAAGGAAGCAAAAACAAAACAACCCTGAGGTGGGTACAGACATAGACTAAATGTAACTAAATTTTTTTTTCTTGTGGAAATGTTCCTTTCCCCTTACGGGAAGACTGCAAGAAAATAAAACTTAAGTATCTGACCAGAAGGTGGGTGGGCAAGAAATACCAGAGCCCCATAAGGCTTCTCACAGCATAGTAGTACAAAGCTATTTAATTCTGAACTTTTCTCAGTCTCTTTATTTCATTAAATATCTTTCCTTATTCTTAATTTAAGAAGGCTTTTGGAGGACTTCACTTTAATCCTTCTGTCCTGTACTTAAAATGTTTTCAAATCCAATTATCAAATGTTCTTTGCTTTGGGAAAAATACTCCTTAGCTCACTGGAGTTTAGCTGAATAAACTTGGACTGAGGATTTCACTCCTTGGATGTAATCTGCCTGTAGAGCAAACTCTGGGCTGTTATGTTTTAGGCATCTGAAAACTTTCATGATTCACCAATCCCTGTGACTGCATTTAATTACATCTCTGAGTTACTGTTCAGTTAATTAAGTATATTGGTTAAATCACTCATGCACTCCTTCCCTTTGTCTTCCCTTCCCCCTTTCAAACTAAAACCCAGAAGGTTTAGAACACAAGAAAATTTGATTCTTAGAGCCCAGGTAATCTGACTGCAATGAGAGCAAGAGGCAGGCTGCAGCTCTACCCCAGGTCATTCCCACAGCACATGGGCAGCTTCCATGGGGAAGGCTTGCCTCATCCAGGGCTTGCACCATTTCCCTGACCCTGTTTTATTTCTTGCTTGCTAGGGAGTGCTGGAAGAGCAGCTCACCCTGGATGGTGACAGTGCCTATAATGCCCACTTTGGGGAGAGCATGGCTGCCCTTGGTGATATTGATGACGATGGCTTCCCAGGTCAGTGCAATTTCCTCCATGGCCATTTCTCCGTAAGTGTGAGCAACACTGGTGATGCTGCCAGTCTTGCATGGCACGCACTGCTTATCCAGACCTGACTAGCACCTGAATTCAACCTAAGGATAAATCTGCCTGAGTCGGATTTGTGTGCTAAAGCCTTTTGTAGCTGATCATCCTTGTTGTTGGTTTGGTTTCTGTCTGTGCAGGTCACACCCCAGTCTCATTAACATTGCTTTGCTTTCCTTGCTGTTGTATTTTCTTCTTCCCTGTATGGTTTATAAAAGGCTTTAGATACCCTCACCCTGAACAAAACCGAAACCTATGTCTGACTTCATTCTTCTTGCCCATTTCCCTATGTTTCCAAGCTTTTCTGGTTTCATTGACATAATCTCATTTCTTATCATGAAGTGTAACTCAGAAGTAGCTTCTCACTCCTCATAGCACATAGTCTATTAATTTCTCTCTTTTGCTTTGTTCTCCCCGTTCTCAGGATGCCCAGTGTGAAACCTCATGCTGTGAGAGCAGTAGGTGAGAACAAAATGTCAGTGCTCCTTTTCTGCCCTGGTTTCTGGAAGTGCAGATTAAGGACTTCTAAACAAAAGCCAACTTAATGCGTGCCTGGATTTATTTCTTCCAGGCCACAATATCCCATTAGGCCTAACCCTGCCTCATTGCAGGTTGCCTTCACAAATCGTGGGCATGCTCTTCCTCTGCATTTGGGCATGCGTTTGTGTGTTCTTGCTAATGCTTTGTAGGTCAGTTATGGTGATAGTGAGACTGCAGAGGGAGTTGGATCAGTCTGTGGGTATGAAGCAATCATGAAAAGCTTACTTTTAGCAGATGCACAGACACTAGATCCAAGTAGGAGAGGAGGATGGGAGGTGGGATCACACTTTATGCTGGAGTTTGCAGTTAAGTTGGATAAAATGTAATTTGAAAGTTCACTCTCAGCAGCCATTTTTTAATTCCTGCCTTTCCATTTAATACACCCAGCCTCTTTGTGGAGCCTTGGATTTTCAACCAACCTTAATGTACCGCTACAGTAAATATTTTGCCAGTCTTGTCTTGGTTAACAAAGCTGATGTTCTTGTGGGTTGAAGATGTGATTATGAAAGGATTCTAAATTCATTATTTTGAGTATGGTTGCTGGTTGATAAATACATTTTCGTAACAGTACGTGTTTCTAATTGGGCACAACATCTGATTCTGTGAAATGTACATATGTGTACAAATTCATATGCATTTGTGTATTTTTAATGTTTATCTTAACATGGTCTCTTAATTAAATCAAACAAGTTCCTTCTGCCCAGGTTCATATAAGCTGCTAATCATCTCTGTCATGGGGAGCTGTTTTCCTATGGATAGCTGCATCCTAAAATTAGGGAAAAGTTGGATTAATGGAATGGATTGTGAAGTCTGCACTGTTTTACAGATGTTGCCATTGGAGCGCCTAAGGAGGATAACTACATAGGAGCAGTGTACATTTACCACGGAGATGCCAATGGTATTATACCTCAGTACTCTATGGTATGTGACACTATTGTTTATGGTCCCAATCTGAAAGTCACTTTCCCAGGACCCACAGAAATAAACCATACTTAAGGGTCCATTAATAGGTAACCTTGTCGTAGCTCTACATCCTTTTCTCAGTCCTGGTTTGAAGATGGCTTCTCCTGAAGTTTGTCTATATCTATGCTGAAATGTTAGGCAGGAGGTATTTTTTACTGTCTTTTGTTACAGCTGTCAGCTATATCTTCTTGAAGCAAGCAAAGTCTTAAGGGTTGAGTGTTTTTAGAGATAGTACTGATCCAGAGGAGAAATGAAAACCCTGGAAAGGTTGAGCATACAAATTATGGAGAGGCCTGTGAGAAGTTGGGAGGTTGCACTTTCTTCCGGTAGAAGCAGACTTTGTGAGAATGAAGAGATACTAACTGTTCTTTTGTGCCTCTTCACCCACTTTGTTGGCCTTCTTGCATTCTGACAGTATATCAGAAGACCATTCCTAGGTGCCATCCCCCTTACCCACTTATTATGAAGTAAAACCTTGTTTGGGATATGCTATGGTATCTTGTGCAGACAACACTGCATTTTAGCTGCTGTATCCAGGCAGTAGAGAAAAAAATTTATGCTCATGGTGCCCAACATGTGTCTCCTAGTCTCTGTCTAGTACATTTCGTTGTTCCGAAAGCCTGACTCTTCCCTCCCTCTGTGTGTTTGAAGTTCTGGTTGTTTTGTTTTGTTGCTGGGTGGGATCCTTCACAGTAAATCAGTTTACACGGAATTAAAGAGTTTAGTGGTTATACTGGCAACTCTTTTAACAGACTATAAAAGTTTAGTCCTTTTTCCTTTGCCATGTATATGGCATGCACTGCTTTTGAGAAAAAAGGAAGTGAAGTGACTTTTTCGTGCATTTTAGAAGAAATATTCGTAATGTGTGGCATGTGGAGGATTCTGCCTCATTTTCGCCGAGAGCCACTGGCTGGGAGGTTCTTCTTTGAAAAGCCTAGAGCTTTCCAGCTCTTGCTGAAAACAATCAGATTTTTTTTTCTTTTTTTCTGTTTGTTTTGTTTTGTTGTAGTTGGTTTTGGTTTTTTGTTTGGTTTGGGTGGCTTTTTGGGGTTTTTTTTTTGGGGTTTTTTTGTTGGTTTTGTTTGATTTTTTTTAGTGGTTTTTTTTTTTTTTTTTTTTTTTGTT
>VZRR01006110.1:73251-85211 GCA_013398015.1 Oreocharis arfaki
TTTTTTTTTTTTTTTTTTGGTCATTCATGGGAAAATTTTACATTTTTTAAGGAGGAGAGATCAGTAGGGTGGGAAGGAAGGCATCTTGTTTGTGATCTCTCCCTCCCCATTGGAGCAAGGCCAGCAGGTACAGCACATGTCTCTCCGCTTGCTCAGTGGGAAAACACCCAGCTCAAGAGTGTGGCAGGGTATGTGGTCATTGACTCTTGATAAACCATTCCTATCATAGTCCCATGTCCTGAGGCAGCCAAGGGGACACCACTTAAACGCCATTTCCCAGTCTCTGGTGCAGGGCACTAGACACACCAGTGGTTCAAGTCCTGCGTGCAACTGAAACTGTGTAACAACTTCCGCTCTTTACCTATCTGCCCTGGATTTGAACCTGGAGGTGGAAGATATTTTAGATCTTATTACTATATTCCTGATCGATCTTAGTGCTGTGGAGCTCCTTTTTTAAATAAGCTGTGAGAGGTGGAAGGGGGGTCCAGCAGGGTATATATTTTCACCCTTTTCATTTTGTTAGCTCTTCCTCCTCCCTCCTCCTGCTTTCTTCATTTAAAATGCTGGTAAGTGTTGTTCGCTGATGTCCCTTCAGCAGCTTCAGTGGCAGCTATTAGCAGAAGCAGCTGACTTGGCTTTGTGGCTTGCTGTTTTCATTTATGGTACTTAAAAGCAGCATTATTCTTCTGTCTTGTAGGCTGAAAGAACACATAGATGTCTTTTAGGTGTTTGCAGGTGGGATTTACCACCCTAACTGGGACCCCCAAAAATGCAATGCAAGTGGAATGTGAGGATCAAGTTACTTCCAGTTGTCTTAAGCTTACCTGCCCCCAAGTAGGAAAAGAGATCTGTACCCAGAGGAGCACTGTTTTCCCTTTAAACTAACTGTCAGGATGTCTTTCTTACCTTCAACTAGTCCTTTTTCCCATAAATTTCTTGCCTGATCTTTTGTCCAATATTACATTATTTTATGGGAGGGCCAGGAAAAGTTGGTCACATGTCACAAACAGTGAGGCCCCTCCAACAGACTTAAAATTACTTCATGGTTTCCTCTGTCTGTAACTTCTTCAGTCAGAAGTTGATTAGAGTTCAGGTCTTGCATTGGTGGCCCAGCAGAATGACTGAAGGCTGGAAGACTTCTGATTGCCTTCTTAGAAAAAGAGATTTTGATATATTAATTTGCTTCAGACAAAGGCATTTACAATGCAAATCATTTAGGGAAAATTTTGTGTTAGTAATCAGAAAAAAAAGAAACTATGTTAGAAGTTAATTAATTTTTGTGTTGGGGAGGCAGAAATGAAATACAACTTCCACACTGACAGAACAGATTCTGAAATAGATGATGGAAACCAGAATTTCCATGTAGGATGAAAATCAATCATTTTGACTTTGAATATGCTGGCAAACGTGGTGAAAATGGTTGTACAGGATTTTCTGTTTTAACTGATCATTAATTTTGTTAAGATGCTTCTTAAAACTTTTATTCACAGAAATTAAGGTAATTAGAAAAAATAATCTCTTGGGTGCAGTTATATTTTTTCCTCCTGCAGAAATCTGTTTGATGTGTTCCTTATTTTGCTTAGGTCTGCATGAGGATTGTAGTGCAGGTGTGGGTTTTTTCATCCAGGTCAACACTGGTCTCCTACTAGCCAAGAGCAGAAGGGCAGTTGGCAGCCTTCCTGTTAGGGCTGTGTGGGTGAAGTGCAAGACAGCAGATGCATAGCATTTCCAGCCCACAGAAGAGAGACCCAGTGGCCATGAAAATCATGCTTGAATGTTTTGGGATTTTTTGTTTTGGTGAGGGATTTTTTTAGAGGATCCTTTGTGTTACTGACTAATTTCACTTGTGTGTTTTCTACTGCAGAAGCTGTCTGGGCAAACAATAAACCCAAAGCTGCAAATGTTTGGCCAGTCCATATCAGGGGGAGTTGATATGGATAGCAACGGTTATCCAGGTATGTTGGTTACTCTGGCAGTGAGAGCATCAGGAAAATACAGCAGCAGGCTGAGAAAACAGCAGAGCTGGTTGTTTTCAGGCTGCTAGTTCCTGCCATTGCAGGTGGTCAGTGAAACTGAGCTGCTTTTTCTACTTCCCTTCTGCCACTCAAAGCTCCTGATAAAAATTTTAGGCGATTGCCTAATTCAGGTGTTCAGACAGTCACAATGATTGAGGATTCAGTATATGGCCAAGGTTTTAAGTTTCTGGGAAGCTGCTCTGTCAGGATGGCCATCTTAAAATAACCCAAAAAGTAGACAATAATATAATAGTAGTAATAAAAATCAAACAACGAAGCAGAAGTGAGCATCACAGAACTAATCCTCCAGTTATAAGACTTATGAAATAATGATATTTAAAGGGACAAACTGCCTAAGTCAAAAAACGCTTTTTTTAGATTCATGCTCTGTAATTTAGCAACTGATTTGAGAGAACTGAGTTCTATGCCTCCTTTGTAATTGCCTCAATGTTACAAACATTTCAGATATGACTGTTGGAGCCTTCCTGTCAGACAACGTGGTACTTCTGAGGTGAGATGAATGTCTGTTTCATTCATTGTTGTCTTCTTCTGTTTTGTGTTTATATCTTAACTGGTCTAAGTCCAGTTTCCACTCTAGATTATTGTGACTAGAAGAAGAAAGCTGGATTACTTTTTTAAGCAAAACCTTAGACATGAGTGGTGTCAAAGAATGCAGTCTAATTTAAATAGAATAGTGAGGAGTGATAGTACCAGGATACTACCTGGTCTCTGAAGAAAAACGGTTGGAAGTGAAAAGAGATGTGTTGCATCTCCGTGCCTCTTTAGAAAGGTTGCTCCTGACTTGTGACAAGGCTTTTTTATTATTCTGATGTTTACCTGAAGTAGATCAATTGTGATTTGAGGGAATGCAGTTGAGCAAAAAATGAGCTGCGTAGGATGCCAGGACGTAATTTTACGTATATATATATATACACACATAGTTTTACATATATGTGATTTTATAATAGGATGCAGAATGAAATAAGAGCTTTTGAGGAAATGAAATATGGATATGTTTTCAATGCACGCAGGAGCTGGACTACTGTTTCAAGTTTGTGAGTTAAGTGTAATTGCTTGTTCTATTTGATGGAGAGAGGTGGGACAGCTTGGTTCACCAAATTATGCAGGTGGAGAATTAGAGTACAAGTGAGCTTGAGATACACAGACCTAGAGAACAGAGTGAAAAGTTTGAATTTTGCCAGTAGGTCCTTTGTTACACTTGTTAATATTAAATAAAAAAATCCTTTCAATACTTAGATATCTTTAGGAACTCCTGCATCTTAATGGAAGACACAGGGATGGGATGACCCTGGTAAGACAAATGCTGGAGCTGCAGAGCAGATGTGCCAGCCTGTCCTGTTCAAGGCAGGAGAAACTTGGCTCTGTTTCCATTTTAATCAGTTACACTGAAGAAAAAGAAAAAGGAGGGAGAGGGAAGAAATACTCTTGCTGATCAGCATGGCAGGTGGTCAAGTCTTTTGAAGAGTTTTCTGTTTCTTTATCATACATGCAGAGAAAGCTAGTAATTGCTTCTGTGAAAAGGTGTGCCATGCCCCAGATAAGAATTCGCAGTCTCATGTCTCTGAAGCTGCTAGAAAGAAAACAGCATTTTTCACCTACACTGCTGTAGCCATTGATGTCGACATTGATTTCAGAGGGGGGAAGACAAACTGAAAGGCTTACTGTGATGTTTAAAACCACATACATCACAACAGCATGATGACACCTGTCCGTGCATTCAGTTATGTTTGTGCGTTTCAGAGGAAATTAGTGCATTACTGACTAACTTTGTGAGCAGCTTGATTAATTGCTGCTACTGCCAATCTACAGTGTGTCCCTGTTCCTGTTAGGATAAAGAGATAAACTTTTTCTCCCCTACGCATCCCCTCACCCTTCCCACTTTTGTGAAGTCCTTTAACCAAAACCAACAAATGTTTTGCCAAGTGATATTTAATGGCTTTGGTGGAAGCCTTCCTTGACTTGGGGCAGACGTATTCTGTTGATCATGTGTGTGTATGGCCCTTTGAGAGATGCATTGGGTTGTTTTTCCCCAGTGAGTAAGCAAGTGACATAACATCAAGGAAAAAATCACACCATGCATGATAGCTGGAGAAATTTTTTTTTGAAGGAGAAATATTTTTCTAGATCAGTTATAGCATTTACTCTTTTATGTCTCCCTAAGCATTCAGGAAGAGTGGTTTTTTTTGGAGGTGTGAAATGATCCTAGGTCACTGACTCTTTTCCTCCCTCCCCCCCACCATATATATTTCTAGGGCTAGCATTTATTTTTATTCTCCATCTCAAAATGTGAACTTGCACTGTTATTTCAGGCTATAGTAAAAGAGTCTGAGCGGCTCTATCAGAGATTGATGTGAATCTTGTTTCAGGTCATATAAATTAGGTGTAACCACAAGCTCTGCTCTCTTCTCCCTCTCTCCTACCTCTAAATTTAAGTGGCTTGTGGAGGGAGAGTCCTGAAGTGGTTTACACACTCTGGCCTTGCATGGCTGCTGGGACTACCTTAGAACTGAATCTGCTGGTTGCTGCACATTTTTTTTACTACTGTAGTTGATTTTGGAAGAACGTGTTCATCTTGAACACATACAGAATTGAAAACAGGAAGAATAACACCCATAATTTTTGGGCTCAAGTCCTGCACTGGAGATGGCTCAGGAGTGCTTGAGTTTTGGGTTGCCTTTCCCAGTCAAGCTGCTGTGGCTTCTGTGTTGTGTGAAAAAGGAAACTGTTGAGGAATACATTCAGTGCAGGTAGCTTGGTGTGTGAACTGCAGATTGAGCTCTGGATGGTGGGAGCCTGAAGCAAGAGGACACTCAGAGACACTCTGAGACACAGCAGGAGCCGAGGACTCAGGAGGAAGAGCAGAGACTTTTGTGTCCTTGGACTGTGAGGGTATAAAAGCCCATGGAGTCCTTTGTTTGGAGTCCCTCTTTGGAGGCACCACCTCGAGCTGGTTCTGTGTTCCTGCACTGTGAATAAAAGGCTTAATGAAACTATGGGAAACCTGGTCTGACTATGTGAGTGTCAAGAGGGAGTGGGAGTCAAGGGAGGCACCTGTCAGCTCACTGGAGCCACACACTTCAAATGGGCTTCGGTCCCAGCAATTAAAGTCTCTGGTAGTGGGAGTGTGACTGCTTGAGTGCCTCCTGGATGGTCAGACAGGGAAGTTTCCATAGCAAGACACCTGTGCCTTACGGTGCTCAACTTGCTCTGTGATTCTGGCTGAGGTTTTTCTCAGCCAGGAGTAATGGTAGCAATAACTTGGTGCTGGAGTTGCAAGAGTATAGAGCTTTTGTTCACAGTGCACTGGGTAATTCCTGAAACACAGTTCAGCAGCGTGATAAAAGTATTCCATCCTTGCCACTTGCCAGGAGGAATTAGGCAAACATATCCTCCTCCAGAAAACATGCATGTGGTGTCCCTCTTATACTGTCAGAAAAATTATGTATGAATCCATGTCCTGTGGAGGACCTCTGTGCTCTCTCCTTGACTTTTGGGTAACAAATTTGGCTATAGACCATTCTGTGGAAACCCACGGTCTCTCCCTACCTGTCCCTGTTCATCCAAGATGGTTAGCAGCCAGTCTCATTTGCATGAACTTGTTGTTTTTGTTTGCTGTTCTGCTGATTTTTTTATCCTCTTCAGTCATCAGGAAGGCTTTTTGCAACCCTTTCTGGAGATGATTATCGTTATTACATATTATTGGATTCCCCAGCTTCCTGCCTGCAGTCTGTATCTGAGCACTGAACTTTGAGCTGACATTACCACTTTCATTTAAATGCTAGTAGCCCTTGCCAGCTATGTAAAATGCTGGTTTATTTTGCTATTCAAATGTACTCTTTTATTTTTCCTTTCTGCTTGAAATTGTGCAGTTTACCGAATTTGCTTTCTTTTCCTTTGCTGGAGAATTTCCTTCTGAATGGTCACGCAATTCTACTTCTCTGTTATCTCCAGATCCAGGCCTGTCATTACCATGGACATCACCATTTTCCTGCCCCTATCTATCAATATCACAGCTCCTCAGTGCCATGATGGTTTGCAGCCGGTGAACTGCCTCAATGTCACAGCATGCTTTCGTTTCAGTGGCAAGCATGTTCCTGGAGAAATAGGTAAGGTACCTGTGCCAGCTTTAGACAGGAACACAGTCTGACCGGCTGACCTGGAGTCAAGGTATCTCTTTGTAGTTAGCAACAGAGTTTTGTTGTGAAATAAGGAGTTTCAACATGAATATGGGCCATACAATCCCGGAAAGCTGGAGGCTTGAGAACTTTCTTGGGCATGTTTTTACCTTCTGATGAGGCTGAGATAATACTGAGGCAGTTTCTTCCTGAGTGAAATGAGAGAAATGTCTCTTTGGGCTTACTGCAAGGATAACACAGCCTTCTGAGTTCATATTCCCTGTCTACCTCTTGATAATACGTTTCTGTATCCATATCCTCTATTAATGTTATCAGAAAACAGGTATCATTTGCTCTGGATTAATAATGTTTGAAAGTCTGCAAGGAGCTCTTGAAACAGACATAAGAAAATCCTTTTCTGTGCATCAGTTTACCTCTTTGTAAAATGATTATAAGTAGCCCAGTATTTTACTGATTGCAAAAATATCTTCCAGATTAGTTAGTCTCTGTAAAACACTTAGAGAGCTCACTCAGGTGAATGGAATTGTGTAATGTGTAATTGTGCAAGCCTTTACATCTTGGCTCTATTAAAATACTACTTATGTCTTTTACATCCCAATGCTTACGAGTCTTAGGTGTTTTATGAAGTGGTATGGTACAGATACAGCATTTCTAAATATTTAAGGCCTGGGTTAATTTTGTTCAAGATGTTTCACTTTTTTCATGCTCTAAGAATGGCAGAGGACTTGCACTGTGCTGTTCAGGGAAGATGCCTCAGCCTCACAGCGTGCTGTGTCTTGACAGTGAGTCTGGTGAGGAGCTGGGGGAAGCACTGCCTCCTCCTGCTCTGTGCTCTAACCTTTTTGAGCAGCTGGTTGAGAAGGGTGAGTTGTATCTGTGTATCCTCACCTGAGCCTGCTTCAAGTATTCTGTTTTTAATTAAGTCAGAAAAAGAGAAGGCTTCTTGCTACTTCTTCTTGCATTCACATGAATTGAGAACTACAAGCAGCTTGTCACTGTCAGCTGAACAGCTCAAAACAATGAAGTTACTAAATTTTAGATTCCTCTGTATTCTAACATATTGGTGCAACTGAGACTTCAGTTTCTATTTTTGCTTCCTCTATATGATGACTTTTTCCTTCTCTGTAAATGATGACTCTAAGCAGAGAAATACATGCTTTGATAAAGTATCTTTTTTACTACCCACTACTCTGTTGTTAAGGAAACATCTGAGGGCTCCTGAGATGTTAATTCCTCTCTGAAAAATCACAGATAGGTTTTCTGAATATCCTGGGGTATGTTCCTGGGGTACTATTTAAAATGTTTTTTTTGCTTTAATTTCGTATCCCTGGACCTGTGGCTAAGGAGTAAACTGCCTTTTTTCCAATCTAAATATCGGTTTCCCTTGTTTACAAAAGGCCTGTCTTCCTCTTCATGTCTTGTAAGAGCTGGTTGAATTCCCCTCTGTTGTCATACAAACTGTACTTCCCATGATTTATTGTGGTAAAAGCACATATGCATCTTCTTCAATGACTAACATCCATCACGTTAAAAGGAACTTTTTAATTATAAAGTAGGTTTTTATAAGCATTCAACCATTGTCCTTTCATACAATGCTTCTAACAAAGTGATTTTTCTTGAAAATATTACAGTCAGAACTATTTGACTGTATAAAACCCCTTCGGGATATGATTTGAATAAAATATCTCAAATAAGCTTTCACTTAGTAATCTAGCAGTTAGGCCGTTTTAATTATGTTGCAGTTGAAGAATATCAATTAACAAAGGATGGAACAATTAAGGGAAATATTGTAATGGTTCCTTTCCTGCATGGTTAAACGTAGGGGAAAAAACCCTAGAATATGCCTGTTAATGCACTGTTATGCAGTTCAGATTTTGAAAGGCATATGGAAGTGTTAAAATGCTATGCCAGAATTTTGCAGCTAAAAGTGTTGGGATTGTCTCACCCTCAGATATCTGGGGGTGTTTTGTTAAATCAGACTGTGAGAACGCAGTACTCTAGAGTGGCACTCCCCTAGGGCTTGTCAGCATGGATTCTCAAGATTATTGCTTACTGGTGAAAAGTTGAGCATTTTTCCTGCTTTTGGGCAGCTGAAATTGGTCATCTACTACATAATGTACAGAAAATCAAACTGAACATGCACGCAGCATTCTCCTGTGGCAAATGTGTGTCTTTAATACTTATTTGAATGTGTGGCTATTTTGTTAACTGGAATGGCAAGGAAAGTCATCTTCATCTAGCACTGTCTCTCTTGTAAACATTACCTTTTTTTTTTTTCTTCTGCTTCTGGTGGTAGTTGCAATACTGCTGGTTATGAAGCAGCTATCTGAGGATCTGTGTTTACGGATACTATTTAATACTGCAAATGACAGTACTATTTTCATTAAATTGTTTCTTTCAGACTATACTTTTCAGAAGTATGAATTTATTGCTGAAAAAGTTTTTGTCTGTACAAAGAGCCATGGCCAAGTGAAACATGTGCTTTGCACCTTGTGCCTTGCTTTGTCTGACCTTAACGCTGCCTCAGTACTTGCTGGAGAACTGAACATCTAGTTGTATGCCTCCTGACAGAGACAGCCTCCAGTATTGTCTTGGGTGTTTGAGAAATACGACATTTTAAGTTTTCACTCTGTCGTCTCGGACTTAAACTGTTCCTCCCTCACTTGAGGGGTCATTGTTTTGTCTCCCTGGGGTCTCTGTATCGCCAGGAAAGGCAGAGATTAGAGAAAGGCCTTTCCTGTATTGCATTAAGAGGTTTCAACCTGCGTACTTCTGGGTGACCAGGACAAGAGGCTGTTGGCATCTCTGTGCATCAAGTGCTGCTTCTGCATTCATCCCTGAACAAAAATGGAAGTAAACTTGTGTCCACAGGTGTCAAGATCTGGTTATTAAAGCTATTAGAAATGCCTCTGCCTGAATTAAGGTGCCAATGAGACCATATGCCAAAGTCAATAGTATAGGTTTTATTTGATAGTAAACATGAGAGAGAGAAAGAAGGAAAGAAATAGAAAATAGGTGGGGGGGCAGAAAGAGAGTGACAGAGACAAAATAAAGAAAATATCACCATCTGTGGATCCCAGGGATGTTCCGCTGATCCTCTCCAGCTGGTCTTCTTGGTGGTGTTGGTCCCCCCAAAAAGCATCTTTAGGGAGGCGTGAGCTTCAATGGCTCCTTTATACAGTTTTACTATTATGAGTAAAACTTTATATCAATGTTTGAGGCATGAACTAGTTCAGTCTCTGATAACAGTCTAGATAATTTCCTCTGCAATGATAACAACAATAGTAATAGTGCCAGTGTGAGAATTAGGTGAATTTTGGTGGCTCTGAAAATGAAGGGTTTTAGTCATTTGACTAGAGTTAAGCAGTTATGTTAGAAATTGCTCCAAACTTTCTCCTGTACTCTTCATTTCAGATGTACATTGCTTGTGTCTTGATCCATTTCTAGAGTAATCCTCATGTCCCTAATACTGTTGCCTGAAAGACTGGCAAGATTTAGTGTAGGATAATAGATTCTTTGATATTTTCTCTGTTTAGGCATGTTCCTACAACTGAAGAAACGTGCCTAATCCAAACCTTTCAGAAGTAGACTCTAATCTTCTTACCTGTATGCAGCTATAGTTTGGTGCAGGGGTATTATTTCTGTCTGTCTCTCATTTTTCCAGTCTGTTTGGAGGCAGGCATGAGGCAGTGCTACCCTCAGAATGCCTCAGAAGCAGACATGCTGCAGGGATGTGTTGTTCAGTGTATGGAGCCGCATGGATGGCTCACTACTTAGACCCAGGGACAACACTATGAGAGAGGATTTGAAGGAAGTACTGGGAAAAAGAAAGCTTTTTGGAAGAGGTTGGAGGGAATGTCCTATATGTTCTCATTTGCTAACACATTTTTCTAATGCTTTCATTACTTAAGAATTTTCTTTGCAAGCAAAGTTCATGAATCATTTTCTCCTTATAATTACTGGCAGAGACAGCAAAGAAACACATTGCTTTTCCAATGGCTTTTTGCTATTATTTAGTCAGTTCTTTATTTTTTCCATGTGGTGCCTCTCACCCCCCTGCAGATCAGTACTGTAGCTAGTAGTTTAGCAAGCACTTACAGATGTGCTTATTCCTGATGAGCATTTTGCCTCCTGCTGTTTGTATGCTGTGTCATTATCTGAATGGGTGAGGAAGGGATGTTCTAAGTGGTTCAGTGTGCAACCCATTCATTAGCACACCAGCTGTGATTCCCATTTTTTAGCTTGTGGGATACCATGGCCAGATCTTAATCTCTTCTTCCTCCTCACTTCTTCAAGGGTGTCTTCAGCCCTATGGGATGACTCTTGCATCATAAGTATATATATATATATGCTATTTAGGATGAAAATCCATTATAAAATGTCTGCTGCCATTTACTTGGTGCATCTCTTACTGGCTGGAATAGTTCACCTGATATGAGAGAAGATATGAGCAAAAATTTCCCAGAGGGAGCCATTATCAAAGCTTTTAGGTATTTAACTTTAGTTATGGAAAACAAATAGTCATCAAAAGAATTGAGTCCTTCTTCTGAGCTCATCAAATTCATGCCAGAGTTTTATTTTCATTGTGTGAAGTTGTGTGGGTAGATCCTCAGTAGAAAGACAGAAAACTCACTTAAAGCTGCTGGACAAATGTTTGAAGGCATTGCTTGGAAGAGTTAATTTGCTAGTGAAAGCTTGCCTTCTAATCTCCTACTGGAGTGAGCAGGAAGAACTTACACCACCAGCAGTGATAAGCTTGGCCGGTTATCTCCCCAACCCCTCACTGCCACAGGTTGCTTTTTGGAAGCAACAAAGCTGTGTGGGGGGAAGTAGGCTGTCATTAAGGTATGAATGCTAAAATGTCTGCAAATCAAGGAAAACAGTTGTCAGGAAGTGCCACATCCTGGCTGACATTTGCATGATTTATGCTGTGTTAGAAGGAAAACAGAGTTTGAGGTTGCTCCTGTTGTTTGTTTTGTGGTTTTGCTTTTTCTGTTAGGAACACTGTTTAACCATCTCCTGGGTTTTTTGCAGGGTGTTTTTGTGGGGTTTTTTTTGGTGTTGAGTGTATGTATCTAGATATATTACACATCATTTCCTACAAAGGATGGGCTGGGAACAATAGCGACCCAAAACGAGGGAGTATGTTAGTAACTGGATCTGGTTTTGTGTAGCCGCAGGGAACTTAGTGATTGATTGAGGGCCCTCAAGGGTTGACCTTTCTTCAAGCACAGATGCCCTGGAGGCAACAGGATCCATTGATAAGTGGCTGGAAAATAACTATTGTTCACTGACATCCTGTGTTTTCTTCTTCCTTTTTAAAACAGGTTTGAATTACAACTTGACCGCTGATGTGGCAAAGAAGGAAAAGAGCCAGCAACCTAGAGTTTATTTTGTGGCTTCTGGAGAGACAGCAGGGCAGATCACAGAAAAGTTACAACTGTCATACATGCAGGAAAAGTGTGAGCATTACGTAGCATATGTCAAGGTCAGTTCATTCCTGTCCTTCCTTACTTTGGCCTTACTGCATTCCACTCTTTTAAAAAAATTATTCAACCAATCAAAGTGGTGCTGCTTTGGTTTCAGATGTTTGATTTCCTGATAGGTAGAAGCTCAGAACTTCTTGCTTGGCATGATTTGTCAGTCTGAGCGCCTTTAAGACCTGGTGCTAGGAAAATACATTTTATTTATGTTCGATCAGGCAGATTCTCTCTCTTTCTCTCTCTCTTTCTCTCTCTCTTTCTCTCTCTCTTTCTCTCTCTCTTTCTCTCTCTCTTTCTCTCTCTCT
>VZRR01006110.1:85222-117866 GCA_013398015.1 Oreocharis arfaki
CTCCCTCTCTCCCCTCCCTTCCCCCCCTTCCTCCCCTCTCTCCCCCGCCTCTCTATGACTCTATCAACATTTCGTGCATGGCTGTTGAGAGAAAATAAAATAAATAAGGCCACCAAGGAGTAAATGTCGTCCTGTTAAATTGTGTCTCTGTGAAGAGACTACATACTTTCCACATTTTTTTTTTCTGGAACAGCCATTGCTTTCTGCTGTGGAAAAGCTTGTTAAAGAAAATGTAAGCCTATAAGATTAACTTTACTTAGAAAATGCATCGCTAAATTTACTGATCCTCGTCTTTTTCCAGTGAACACATCTGGTTAGACTTCAATTTGTTGAGTCTGGATCAAAAGGAGCCATGTGCCTATCTTAACCTAGTAATGATTTCTTTCACACTAGCTCCTGTAGTTTTTGGATATTGCACAGAATTCATTAAAGAGTTACATATGCCCAAGAAACTTTAAATTATGGTGACATTTCTAGGTAATTTTGGGAATGCAAAAGTAAAAACTCTTTTTCTGGAAAGTTTCTGGGAAATTGGATTTTTATAGGCAAGAGAAACATTTAAACATGTTTAAAAATACCAACAACTTATAGCAAAACAGCTGGTTAACAAACAAGGCTACAGGTTTTCTATGGGATATAAGCAGCTATTTTTCACTGTTGGAAGAATAGCAGGAAATCTTGTAAGGGAGACTGCAAAGTAGAGGAGGAATATAATCCCTGTGCTTTTCTGGAAAAGGTGGTATGATGCACATGACTACATGACATTAGAAACATCAAAGAGAGCCCTGCACACTCTGAAGGAGTGGAAATGGGGTCATGATCACTGCTATCCTTAAGTAATAGCTAGTAAAACACACCCCCTGAAAAACAAACCAACAAACAAACCCCTCCACAAAACTCCAGCCGGAGTTCTCCTTAATTGCATGTATTTGTGATGGAATGGATGATAAAAATAGGTGGGCTTAAAATATAGAAATATTTTACTTATGGTTCCCTTTTTCCTTATATTACTGTATGTCTGATGAACTCTCCTGCATGGCAAATTGAGTTGTTTGTAGTTGCATCCTTAATACATTCTCTTTATCATTGTTTATGTGTGCCACTGATCACAAAGGGGTTTATGTGGCATAAGGATGTCAATTCTGGACTGCCTATAATGAAGGGTAGAGAAACTGTTTGGACTTGTGTGTGACCTCATGTGCTAATTCGACAAGCTCTGCTGGGTTACACAAGGTCTCCAGTCCAAATGGAACATGGCAGAGCTCTGTGGGTTAAGTTAGTTAAATAAAAGCCTGTTCCAGGCCTTGCTGGATTATATTGTCTTATCAACATATAATTCTAGTATGCTTGAGGCACAAAATGGAAGGACTAAGAAAAGCCATTGAAAAAACAGATCTCTAGAAGCTGCCTGCAATTTTTGGTAGATTTGATCTCAAGAAACCCCAGCAAAACTGAGCACTAAAAAAGTTGCAGTATGCAAATAAACTGACATTTAATTGTTTTGGAATTGATAAGTGCCCATGTTTTGAGCATGACTCATTTCCTATTTGTGATTCCCTTTCAGGACAGTAGCTACTTTTCTTATTGCTGCTACTGAATTTGACTATTAAAGTCTGTATTTCCTCTTACCGGTGTGACTAGGTGGATCTCAGAAGGTTTGCAGGATACATGTAGCTTGGAGCTTCAACTTTTACAGGGTAGGCTATTAGATTACAGCTCCAGTTGCTAGAACTGGGGTAGTTCATGAGAAAACATGGTTTTCTGGTTGAGAACAGAGAATGAAATGGAAATGTTTTGGGATTTCAAAATGCGTTGCATTTCGTTTTATAGTGGGCATAGAGTTGTAAAGGAGTGATATAGTTTTATGACTCTTCTCTACTTTTGTTTTAAAATTGCCTATCTTCACTAGAACCTTTTTGATGATTACTAGCTAAGAAACTTTCTCTAGTATACACAGGGAGTAAACCCAATACTGACAGAGCCCCAGGTGTCATCTCCAAAAGCTGTATTGTTTTAATTTAAACAACTTTTGAAGGTTTGATTGATACATTCAGTAGAAAATGGCTGTTAGTTGACAAGTTTGGGAGTGCCTCTGGCTTTCTTATGTCAGTGCATAGCTGAACTCTTGTGTGTCTCAGGACGTGCTTCACTGCTGGACCATTCTTCTCCTTCCAGCTCTCTGGGGATGATGGTGCTGCTGCTAAAGATCTCTCCTTCAATGGTGATAAAACTATTAAGAGCAGATGAGTACCTTGTGTGACAACTGTCTGTCAGTTTTGCTGGAGTACAAGGAAGCAAAGTTTAAATCTGATTAAATCTGATTAGCTTTTTTTTGCTTTCTTTTGTAAAAGGATTTGGGTTTTTTTGGTATAAGGAATGGTGAGAAAATGCAATGTGGTGCTAAGAGGAAAAGAAGCAGAGTTTGCGGAAGGGTACAGAATTAGAAAAGGCTAAGGAAACAAATGGGTTTTGAGGCTTTAGAAGTGTCTCCTTAATATCTGGGACTGCAGCTGAAATGTAAAATTATCTCATGGAAACTGCCCTCATTTGATGGTATTCAGAAGACTGGGGCAATGGGCTTAAGATGTGCTGTGATCACGGCTGTGACTCTGAGGAAACATTGTTTCCCTTTTCAGGTAACTCCTCTGGTTGTTTCCTGGTTATGTGGGCTCTCATTTAGGATAGATTTATCAGTGTATAGGACATTGTGCCTGCAGATTTATGCAGGATCAAAACATATCTTCCTTGATTTATCACAAAGGTGTAACAGTAATCATGTTGAAAGCCCTTTGAAGAATTCCCCAACAAATTCCTTCATTTATTAAAGAAGCACCATCTAGTTTCTTAGCCCACTGTAGGCCAGCCAGCTGGGCTGCCTATTGCTACCAGTCACTGTTGTCTGTGTGCAGAGTGGATGCTCTGATAGCTGCAGACATCATCAGCAGTGCTGGCACATGATTAAACTAGACACAGCATTTATATTTTCCAGAGATCTTTTTCTTGGTGATGCTATGGTTGTTGTAAGCAGTTTCATGTAAGTCATAATATTATTTCTTAATGGATCCAGACATAGCTTATGGGAAAGATGGGACTGAAAAGTAACAGGCTTTGCATAAAGGTGTGTAAGTGAGGAGCTAGTGTTTGTACAGACAGGTTGGGAAAAAAACACTGACTTTTCAACAGAAATTGCACAATTGTGCTTTATTCATTGCTGAGTTCTGTAGCCAAAATTTGTATTTTTAGGGGTATGTTTCTGGTCTTTGTCTGCCATGCATCACTGTTGCTTTTAAAGATACTCTGGGCTGCTGATCTCACACAAAGTTAATCTCTAGTGCTCGCCTATTTCAATCAAGGTCTGTGGTCATTTTTGTTTCTCCCTCTAGAGCTGTTTCATCTTCTCTGAGGAGGTTGCATGTATTGAAGTCTTTTCTTTTTGATTCATAATACTCTAGCTTTTTTCTAGAGATTGTATAGCAAAGCATTTGGTCTCAGTCACATGAGATGTGGAGATGGTGTCACCTTGATCATATGCTTTCTTCTGAGAGTTGTCTGCCTGTGAATTAATATCTCTATGTAAAGGTTTGGCTGGTAGTATTACAGGATAGAGATAACACTTGAAGCAGAGACTGCTTTCCCAGCAGCAATAGCTATGAAAACTTGGTCATAATTATCTAGAATTTCACAGGGTTTGGACCACTAGGCAAAGGGAATGCTGAACTGTTCCAGCCTGTAGTAGAAAGTTTATCATCACTGCAAGACTAAAGCTGCTGTGTAGTTTTACCAGGAATGATGTTTGTGGTGAGATCCAGCACTAAGACCAAGAGCAGAGTTGATGTCTTTGGGTTTGTTCCTTTTACTTATTTTTGCATGACTTTATTTTACCCTTTTGTGGAGCCAACTGGAGAAGCTGTTAGGCCCAGCCAGATGTAGTCATAACACGTGTGCAGCCTTAAAAGGCTATGGGATAGGTGGGGTGATCATGAAGCACAGACAGGGGTTTATTTACAAGAAGCATGCTTTCCAGAACAGTTCTATTTTCCAAAACTGTGCAAAGTCCACTCATAGTCTATTAGAAGAGCCTGCCTTTCCTCCAGCAGAGCAAAATAAATGTGTTTTAATAAATAAATGCAAATAAAAATAAGTAAGTAGTGTTTTCTGTTGCCTTTTTCTGTAAAGTAATCAATAATCTCTTTTTGGATAAGTTCTGTCTGGCACTGAGTAGACCTGATGTCTCACCTTGAAAAATAAGCCAGGGAGAAGAGAAGCTGCATTTTTTCCTGCATAGCTCATATGGGAAGGGAAGAACAGCAGTCAGCTGCATAAGTCTTTTCATCACCTCTTAAGTAAAGGGATTTAGGTGTACCAGAAGCAGTATTAGGAGTCAGTGACATCTTTGAGCTGAGCATTAACCGTATCAAGATTTAAATACTGTTAATGACCATGGAGTTATCTTTGGCTTTTTCGAAGGTTTTTGCAAGGTTCACCAAGAACAAGGAAGATTATCTTTCAGGGTCCATCTTATAGTCCGGTTCAAAACTGTCCTGCACAATATGACCAAAATCAAGCTGCCGAATATGCCTCCTTTTGGGGGGGGACCCATGCTGCAAGTAGTTAAGTGCTGTGAGATCTGTAAGGGCTGGTAGTGCAGCTATGTGAGAGAGCAAGCTGTATCAGATACTGTACTGTTAACTACTGGGAGCTTTTTACTGGACAGTGTAGCTAGAGAGCTGTGTGGTAGCCGAAATGTGCTTGTGTCTTGAGGCCACTGGGAGGTTTTCAGCTGTGAGCTTGTCTTGGTTTGAAAGACAGGCGTCTGTTTAAGTGAGGCAGAAACCCCCTTTGAAATGGGAGATGTAACCCCCTTCCCTCCGGATTATTATGACTTTGAAATTAAGGGGCTTTCAGGCAAGGATATGAGAAATAGGAATAACAGTTCTTTACTAATTTATATATATATAAAACAAAACAAAACAATAAACAGCAATGACTATGGCAGTTATTACAAAACAGCACAGTCACCCAGTGCAGCTTTCTCGACTGCCAGGCAGCTTATCCTCTCGGAGCAGCGCTGGTCACAGCCGGTAGCTTCTCCTCCTGGAGCAGCGCTGGTCACAGCCGATAGCTTCCCCTCCCGAAGCAGGGTTGATCACAGCCGGCAGCAGCGCTGGTGGCTCCCGGTGAGCAGGGTGGGTGCAGCAGCTCCGGTGAAAACAGCGGTCCCGTGGAAAAGGGCCTGGTCCTCGCCTGAAGGTCGAGCGATGCAGCCTCCCGTCCTCTGGAAGTCCAGCGGAGAGAAAGCTCCTTCTGCCTGAGAAACCCCTGATTATATCCAAGTGGGAAATGTTCTGTGCCCCCTCCCAGGCAGAGCATCTCACAATGGGGTAGTGAGGCACTGATGGGCCCATTAACAGAAGATGGTTTGGAGTCTGTTATCTATGAGTCTTTTGGCAAGGCACAAATGCTCCCATTAACAGAACCGAGCCCGGAGGGAGGAGGCAAAGAAGCACTGCCCCACCTGGTTTCACAGCTCATGAAGATGGTAATAGAATATACTGCAACCCAGGACAGAGCTGAAGGCAGTGGTTTTGTCTAGAAGTCCTTCTCTGCCCATTCTCACTGGTTTTTAAAGAAATTACTTTTTTTTCCCCTCTTCTCACATTGTTAGGTGAAATAATTGGGTGAGCGACCATCTCCTCCTTTATAGTTGGAGAGAGTCTTGGAATGTTTTCTGCTCTGTACAGAGCTTATCCATTATAAAATCTATGAAAAAAAAAAAATCACATTTAAAGTCTTAACAAGGTAATTGATTTTATTGAAGTTCACTGTTGCTCTTTGTCTTTTGCCATTATGTATGAAAAAGGCCAAATACGTTTTTTATGGCCCAGGCAGAAACTTGGTTGGTTGTGGTGAAGTAGCAGGCAAAGTGCCTGGCTAATCACATTTAAGAATCCAAGTAGAGATTTTGTAGTCCCTAAATGAAATAAAAGGCATTTTTAATGAGGCTCAGTTAGTAGACTTACAGCACAGTAGCTGACTAAATTCTGCTTTGCCTCCCTTTTTTAAACTGTAGTGTACCCTGCTAAACCCTAAAAGGACGCAAATCTTTAATCTTGAGCCCTTTGATGAACTGGTCCCTGTGATATGTTCTGTAATGGCAAAGAAGTATGGTTTATTTTTCAAGTAGAGTTATTGATATTCAAGTAGAATATCTCAAAAAAGCATATTTCTCAAGTTTTGATAGAGTTGAGAATTACTTTTACTGCATACAGACTTTAATGAAGCGTGACACTTCTCTGCTGCTTTTAGATATTCAGGCTCAGGCCTATGCCTGGCTTTGCCATCTGCCCACTGATGTATTTCTGTCTGATACGGTAGTTTCTCAAAAAGAGATTTCATTTGCAGATAAAAGCTTTTGGAGACTCAGGAGAGGCAGATTTAGACCTGGACAGAGCATGGCACTTTCAGGGAGGAGGGTGATCAGAGGGCTGGAGCACCTCTCCTACAAAGACAGGCTGACAGATTTGGGGTTGTTCTGCCTGGAGAAGAGATGGCTCCGGGGAGACCTCATCGAAACCTTCCAGGGCTTGAAGGGGGCTTATAAAAAAGAGGGAGTGACTTTTTTTAAACTAATAGACAGTAGGTTTAGATTAGAGGTTAGGAAGATCTTTGTTCAGAGAGTGGTGATGCACTGGAACAGGTTGGCCAGAGAAGTTGTGGATGTCCCGTCCTTGGAAGTGTTTAAGGCCAGGCTGGACGGGGCCCTGAGCAACCTGGTCTAGTGAAAGGTGTCCCTGCCTGTGGGGTATGTGGGGCAGGAATTAGATGATCTTTAAGGTCTCTTCCATCCCAAGCCTTTCCATGATTCTTTGATACCAGAGTCCTCATTTTT
This sequence comes from Oreocharis arfaki, assembly GCA_013398015.1. Classification (NCBI taxonomy): domain Eukaryota; kingdom Metazoa; phylum Chordata; class Aves; order Passeriformes; family Paramythiidae; genus Oreocharis; species Oreocharis arfaki. The sequence continues at coordinate 92,112 of VZRR01006110.1, forward strand.
GAGAGGCAGTCTGTGGGACTTTTATATGAAAGAAGTAATTGCATTTCCCAGTGATGGCACTTTAGGACCTGAATGGCCAATCAGAGATAAAGCTAGCTTTGTGCTAGGAAAAAATAATTTTGAAAGGCAGGTAATGATGGATAGGAATATTTTTGCTTTCTCTGGCACTCTTGGTTAACCAAAGACTTTTTTCTCAGGTGGAAAGAAGCAGCCGAGAAGGCAACACTACTGTTTCTGATACTCTCTAACATGTTTTTTGTAGAGTTATATAAACTAAATTCATGATGGCAAGTTGTGCTGTGAAAGTTTATTACTGCTTCTTTAGGACAAATTTACATTTAAGAGGAATACACTTAATGCTAGTGTACTGCTGCAGAAAACTGCAGTAGAGAACAGCTTGTTTGTCTTAGTGGTTTTCCTGTTTAGAACACACTGAGGAATATCAGAATGTGCGCTAATCTCGAACACGCACACACACACATGCACACAGTTACCTTATCCTGTCCAAACTGGAGAGTGCCTGAAATTTCTACCCTTTAATTTTGCTACCCTTAGGAAGGAATGACCAGGTCACTTCACTGAAAGCAAATTCCAATAGAAAACTCTCTAGGCTAAAGAAAAAACAATTAATTTTGCTGGCTGTGGCTTCTGAGTATATTCCAAACCTATAACCTCCTCTTAGTCAGAACAGAGTCTCCTGGGAGACTCTTACACATACTGTGTTTAATTTGGGTGGCAACACATAATGCTAATCCAGTGCCCTAGTTCATACCAAAAATGCCTGTCAATATGTTTGAAGAAATGTGGGAATAATAGGTTGCCGCATAGAGCTTCTTTGGCAAAAAATGCCTTTTCTCCCTTTCTCTCGTAAGGAGATACTCACTACCTGACTTCAGGTGTGGAACTGAATTAATCCTGAACTCCTAAGGTCCAGAAACTGAGGAAAGGTGCGTACTCTGTCATGTTATCCTCATCCCCACATACCCACCAGCACTTACGTAAGCAACAGGGTATTTACAGTTGGTTATGCTGGTGATCAGAAGTTAAATCCCTGGTCATAGACTTCCAGTTTGTTGCATATTTTTATTTATCAATTCACCTTACAGACCTCTGTGACCTCTCCTGGAGTCCTAGTTACTCTAGGGAATATTTAGTATTTTGTAGTGTCCTCTATTAGCTGTTCCCCAGAGATTGGAAATGGATATTTATCCAGGAATTGAAATTATTTTCCCCTTGGCTCCAATATCTTTGACCTGGTGGCATATGCCTAAGCTTGTTTCCTGACTTTATACTAGATGTTCTTATGGATTGGATGCTTTAGGCAAATTAGATTGTTATGATTTTACTATGGCCTTTTTGCCCGTCAAATGTTTATGTCACCAAGTGACCACTATGCTTACTTTCAGAGGTCACTTCTGCTTGGAAAAAATGGTCATATTTGAAAAAAGCGTATTTATGAAAGCTATCCTCAGAGTAGTGAAGTAGCCAAAATTTAGGAATATATGCAATCTTGATTTGAGGGTTTATTTCATCCATTGGTATCCTCTGACTGGCTCAGTGTAATACACCATTTGTTTTCATCTTGTGTTAACATTGGTGTTTTTGCGTACGAGTTCCACAGCTTCCAAAGAAGAATATTCAGAAGGAGTTACTGTAAGAGCTGCGTAGAACATACTTAACCAATTGATTCTTAAGCTAAAGCTCAGTGTTCTTGCATGAGAGAGAGTTCTCTGATCAAATTCCGCTAATAACATCATGTAGCGACTTCAGCGTTGCAAAGAAAGTTTCACCAGAGGATCTTCTAGTCTGTCTTTATTGCCAAGTTATTGACCACATTTTCTGCCTAAGTTGCACGTGTTGGTGTTTGTGATTTCTCATACATAACACAGGAAGTTTCTTGTAAAAAAGTCTTCCTTGAAAGTATTTGTGAACATTTATCTCCTTTGTGAAAAACTGAAAAATACTTGATAATGAATGGCTTCTTGCATGCTTTTTATGCAAGTTGGTTTATTTCCATCTTGTTGTTATAGTTATTTTTAATCTCCATTTATGAGTGGTCTTTAATGCCCTGAATATGTTTTACTCTGTATTTGAATGTGCTTAATACCATAAGGGTAGGACTGGGTGATAGCCTGACTGTAACAACAAAATACAACAGAAATGGGAGAGAATCCTTTAATAGTTTATATTGCCCCTTTTTTTTATTTTTTGGCCTGGGAGAAGGCCTAGGTCTGGTGTTAAATTCTAGACTGAAATGTGAAAAGTTAGTGGTAAGTCTAAGGGAATCTAATGAGAGTAAAGTGAATTTATTACTTCCTTCTTAGATGATAAAGTAAGTTGGAAATACAGCTGGTTAAACTTGTCATGACTTGGTAACTTTCATCGTAGTAGCAGGCTTACAGCTGCTCATTTGGCAAGATTGACTAAAAGGGAGCAGACATTAGTAACTTTGGTGAAAAGAAAAGAGTAAAAATAGAAACAACTAACAAAGAATATAAGTTGAAACAGGTTGTCATAAATTTATACCTTCTTTTACGTGTTTTTGATCAACTAGGGTCTAGATAGTAGCAAGTGAAATGTACCATTAGCCATAAAAAACAGTTTTAGTAAAGACAAAGTGTGTAGGGACAAGGGTGTGATGAAAAGGCTTTAAAATTCCTTTCTTGTAAGAGACTAAGCTCTATCTCTTGGCATGCAGATCTGGCGTGTGTGTTCTTACTCAATGACCTGGAAAGGATGCCGAAATCAAAAAGCCAGAAACTTTGTCACGTTAAGGGAAGTTTCCTCTCTGGCCGTCCAGGAACCACTGGCAGATACATTCCCACCACTCCAGACTTTTGCTGCTGCAACCGAAGCCCCTTTGCAGTGAGGTGGCCCTGCTTGACTCTCCATACACACACCACTCTTATGCAATCAGGCAGGTTTCCCTCACAGTCTTGACAGAAGGTTTCCCATAGCTGAGTCTCAGACATCTGGTTATTTAAGTAATTGAATCGTGGTGCAGCAACATGATAACAGCTCAAGCTGGGTGCCTTGGGCAGGGGAACGGGGTGGGGGGGGGNGCTCTAGATGTACTCCTCAACAGGAAGATACCCTGAATGGTTTTAGGAAGTGTTGAGTTTTTTGGTCTTTATATAATATATTTTTTAAAAAAGTGCCAAGTGTTCCTGCAAGTGCAGAAGCAGCAACAGATTTGGAGTGGCATGACCCGGAAGCTTTGGTTTTTGCTCTATGAATTCTGCAATGTCATCTAGGTACCAAGTTCAAAGCCAAAAACTGTGAAGAGGAACCCTGTTTGTTATTGTTTACTCATAAGGATTTTCTTCAGGGAAAACTGAAGAACTGAGTGGTTACGTGCAACTGTAATAGCTATTAACCACTTTTAAATCATTAAGTGGATCACTGAGTGGTTTGGAATCATTCTGTCAGGTATATGCCACCAGGAGAAACCATTGCTATGTGCCCTAGCAAAGGATAAACTCTGACACATTCATACAGAAACAGACCCAGTTTTTTTATGAGGAAATATTACCCCTGCTAAAGAGAGTAAGTTCAATTCCCATTTATAGTGCATGAACCCCCCCATGACAGAAGCAGCTTGCCCAGGAAAGGCTGCTGGTTTGCCCCCATTCATGAGCTCTGCAATTCACAGTGAAAGGAAGGCTTGAGCCCTCCAACTGTAATTGGCAACCCACAAACTCCCTTTGACTTGGACCCGTCAGTGGGCACCAATCCATCCAGTGCCTGATTGCAGGAAGGCAGCTGGAGGAAGTGGTTTCTATTTTCTTGTGGTGCCTGTGTGATTGTTTCCTTGAAAGCTGCCTCTGTTTGCTCTCAAACTGCAGCAGCAAAAATCGTAAGTTGACTTAGAGAATCTGAGCCCTGGAGCACAGCTAGGTTTGAGCACCTGATCTGCAGTCTGTTCTGTGTCAACACAAAACCTGTAACCCAGCCCTGGCAATAAAAATAGATGGCAAAATCTAATGCAGGCTTCAGTAAGGGATGAGGATCTTGCCTGGGGACCCTACTCACTTGAGAAAGCGTTTTCAAAGCCTTTCCTGAATCCACTAAGTATTTCTGGCATGGGGGAATGGATGATTGTTTAAGGCAATTGGGATGGTGCTTCTACCTCCGGTATTTTCATTCCTGCTAAATGCACCGGGGGGAGGGTGTGCTGTCTGCATCTCTGCTTGACCCATACATATACAGTCAATTCTGAAAAATGCTGATTTACCAAAATATGGGTATTAATCTAATATCGATACCCAACTGAAACGGACAAGACTCTCTAACAGGGTTAGGAAGTGTATGTTTATTTCGGCGCCGGGCAGCTGTGCGGGATAGCTCCCTAATATGCAGAGCCCCTAAAAAACAATACAAAGTCCATTTATCTACAACAATTCTAAATATTCATAACATAAAATGTATATGCATAACATCAGCACCTCCCATTCCCCGCTTCGTATTATAATTAGCCAAAAGCAATTAAGCATGCGTGGTTTGTCTTTTGAATTGGGTCGGTGGTCTAATATATGGGGGAAGGTCCTAAAGGATGAAGTAGGCCTCTTCTCCCTCACTTCGGCCTTTCTGCCCCTCTAGTTCTTAAGCAGCATGCATTTATCACTTGGTTCCTATTCTTATTACTTTGAATGGGTTTTCAAACAAAAAAAAAAGCAATTGTTTATGTTTCTTTAAATCTGTTAATCAGTGTTTTCTGCTTCTTATTCCAAGCGCAGCTGAGCCAATAGAAAATGACAAGCAATCAGTTACTTACACCTCTAGTTCTTAAGCAGCATGCATTTATCACTTGGTTCCTATTCTTATTACTTTGAATGGGTTTTCAAACAAAAAAAAAAGCAATTGTTTATGTTTCTTTAAATCTGTTAATCAGTGTTTTCTGCTTCTTATTCCAAGCGCAGCTGAGCCAATAGAAAATGACAAGCAATCAGTTACTTACATCCTGGAAACTTATCTCAAGCTTAGTTCTGCTATTAACCCTAGCTGGTTTCAAGTAACCTCAACTGGATTCATTTGCTAATTGTACGTTTACTAATTTCCACCAGCTAACCTCTAACTAAAAAAACCTTAATTTTCGAATTCCGTGTTTCATTGCCTTCATGAAATGGAGATACTGCATACAAGTGTGCTGTGACACTGGCTTTATTTTGTCCCTTCCAAGAACTTGGACGAATGCCAGGATATATTTTTAATATTTTTATGTTTTGTATAAGCAACATAAATATTTGTGATGGCTCTTTTTTTTGTCTTTATTGTTTCAAGAAAAGTCCTAATTTTGCCCTGCATTATTGCTATTAGTCTTTTTTGACTTTGTCTCTCTCTCCCCCCCCTTCCCCTTCTTTTGTAACAAAATGATCTAATGTCCTGTGTTGGTTGAAGGCTGTTAGGTTCAACACAAAGTTGCTTGCTTCAGGGAACAAGCAGAATATCTTTACAGGGCTTCTGTGTTCCCCTTCTGCCTACCAAGAGGGCTATCTAAAAATCTGATGTTTCTGGCTTCCGTATCTGTATGTATCTTATTTTGGTGTTAGTGCTGTCTTTTTTGTCTTAAAAAAAATGCTCCTGAGTGTGGTTCTGGAAAGCTGCATGGTGGGCAGCCAGTTTAACGCTTAATACTTATGTATTATTACTGTTAATCTCTTCTAAGCATTTACCTTACTCTTGTCTCTAATTCTTTTTTTGCAGCAATTCTTGTATTGTCAGCCTTGAAAATCTTGCAAAGGCAATAAAGGTAAAATGCTACTTAATCAGATTCTGTAGGTCTCTTATTATTGCTTTTTTGACTGACTATCAGTACTGTTTGGGAGCTGCTGTTCCCCCATATGCCAGAGACACAGAAACCACCATGATGTATCTTTGACTTCATCCAAAAAGTCAGTGGGATTATTGAAGTGCAACAACTTATCTGCTTTTCATGTAGATATTTCCTAAGACCTAATTGTCTCTTTAATGAGTGATTGCCTCAGTCCAGGATTTTGGATTGTGGGCTGTTGTGATCAGGGACCACCTCTGGTACAGTCCTGTGTATAAACCACAGCAGTGCTCATGGCTTATGAAGAGCCAAGGGGACAGTCACCATGATGGATGGGGAAATTGTAAGGTTTGGATGTTTAAAGGGTTGTTTTCTTAAAATAGACATCCCCAGTATAATCCAAAAGAGTGTATAAGGTGTCTAAATCTTTGAAGAAAGCAAAGTTTAGACTGGACATCCTAGGAGAGGTTTTCCTCTCTTATACTTCGGAGTTCTGGCTTGCCTGCAGGTGCATTGTAGGAGCATTTCTGAGAATGTATGTAGATACTGTTGTCCTACTAGTTCTAGTCTGAACCAAGAAAAAAAAAGAGTCAGAAATAATTCATATCTTATTAAGAAAAAGAAAAATCCAAAGCTTGAAAAGGCTTATGTGAATGTGTATGTGCTATATTGAATATAGCTGCAGTCTTTGCCATCTGAACAATGCAGCATTCTGCAGTGGCTGAGAAGCCGGAAATGAAATAAGTAGGTGTGAAGAAGAAATGAAGACCATCAGTTGTGTGTATATATATGTATCATATGCTTTTAATGTCAAGTTGCAAGGACTGTTTAAATGAATTTAGGATCTGATGATGTGTTTTTAAGTGTCGTATTTCTCTCGTCTTCCTTTATTTTCCTTTCCAGCTTGATCTTTTTCTACTTAGAGATGTGTTACATGTGTGTTAGAGGGAAATATAGTCAGCCAGATGTTTATGCTTTGTGATGTATTTTGCAAAGGACAAAATATGAAGAATGGTACCTGGGAGCCTTCACAACAAAGCAGATGTTGTTTAGCATGTTGGTTTTTCTGCTACTAAATTGCTTCTTATTCTGCTGCACTCATTCCTCCAGTGCCAGGCTGGAAAATAGGTGTAGGCCATGAGACAAGTATTGTGTAGCAGTTTGCCAGCAGCTCAGCATTAAAATGATCTTGATTTATGACCCTTGGAGAGGTTAGCTTAGATTGCCAAGATCTGGCAAGCATATTGACAAACTTACGCTCTGCCTAGGAGCTCATTGGTCTGTGAAGGATCTTCAGCTGACTCTAGACTTTGGCAGATGGATTTACCCTACCTCTATTGCAAAGCACTTTTCTTTTAAAACCTTTTTGTCAGTTGACAACTATCAAAACTCCATCTGTAACTACAGGTTGCAGTGTTTTAAGTGAGTGTGCTAATTTCCCTCATAGTTACTTAGCTGGTAATAATATAGTTAAGGAGCAATACGATCTGTTTTTGCTCGTTTGTGTACCACTTGCAATTTTTAACAGATGGAATATTCTTATTCAGTTTTGTCCTCACCATTGATCTGTTCTCCACCCTCAGAAAAAGTTTTTCTTTTGAGGTGTCGCAGGAACTTAATATTGTGGATGAATATTACTGAATGTGGGTGGGTATGCGATACAGGAATACATCAAGCTGTGGACTGCAAATAATTATTTTATGTACACAAAACCAGAAATGATTAAAGTCTTCACTGATAAGACTGATGCACTGGACAGATGGATGAAACTAACTCAAAATATGCAAGTTAGTTTCATGCCCATGGGAAAGGACTTTGGGTCATAAAGTGTATAAAACAAATCTCTATTTTTACTTCAGTATTATTTCCACAAATTTACTAATATTTTGACTATTATTTACAACTTTTTAGTATGCGTTTTCAGCTTATCCTTCATTTCATACAGACCACAAATTTCTAAGTAATGAGTGGGAATAAACTCCAGCCACTTTCATAAGTAAGCCTTCTACTGTTCTCTTTTTCTCTTACTTTGGAGCAGATTTGTTCATATGAAGAGAGAGAGAATGGTGCTGGGGTTCATGTTATTTTTCTATGTATATTAATGTATATGTATATTTAAGGTGTAATTCCTATTTAAATAAATCACCCATAATCAAAATTTCTTTGAAAAACAAAGCCTGTTTAGAAGGAATTTTATAAGACATCTTCTCTAGGAAAGGAGAAACAGTACCGGTATATTATAGTAGCATCTAAAAATGCCTAACAAGACACAAACTTTTACTCTTCCAATTACGAACAAAAGGACATTGAGGAACAGGCCTTTAATCTTTGCATGTGATAATCTGTCCAAACTTCTTTTGCTCTGCTTGCTTGAGAATTGTTGCTGGATAATCCAAGGAAGAAGTCACTGAAGGAAATGAGAGATGCCTGCAGCTCTTGCATATATCTTTCCTACTTATCTCAAATAGATCTCTTTTGTCAGAAATAAGGCAACTCTTGAGTTTAGTTAAAAGAAATGTAATTTATTAATTTAAAAAAAAATTTACTATAAGGCAAGGTCAAATTCTTAATTAAAAATCCACTTAACCGGGAATGCAGCGATCGGAGATTCTTGGAGCCAATAAGGGTATGGACTCAGAGCAGAGAGCTGCAGCACTGGGTTTTACTTACGCTAGTCCCAAGTAAAATCACTTAAAAAGCAGGCCTGATGACCACCAAAGTGCTGAGCTTTACCAAGGCTAATCCAAGGTAAAAGAGCTGTTCCTGGCTGGTGACAGGAGGCTTTACACCCCTCTGGCCCCTCCCATCACTGCTCACTGTCCCCCCTCCAAGGTAGGAGGTGATTGGTTAAGTCTTTTCGAAGTCCCAGTTATTGATCCTTGGTTAGAGCATGATGTAAAGTCCTTTGACCAATGGCTCATCTGCTGTGAGGGGTACAGTCTCTGGGTGATGTCATCTGCACTTTTGGCGGGAGAATTTCTCATTAAAATTCATTGTTGCCATGGAGTTCGGTGACAGGTCTCCAGCTGGCTGCTAAATATAGTCTTTAAGTAACTTGTGAGGGTCCTTCTCTCTCTGGAACAGAACTCTACTTGAACATTAGTTTAAGGAACACTGGAAAACTTTACAATACCATTCGAACTCATAACTTTAAGCATAACTTTAAGGAAACTACAGTGAGGGACACACTAACCCCCTGACCCTGAGGGCTACCAAACAATTCAATTATACCAACAACTTTAATAATTTTGATCTAACTACCCAGCACTTCAAAAATGCAAAAGCCAACTTTCTATTTCATGCATAACATCTTTCAAGCCTAGTTTTTATAAACACAATTGCAAGGGATAAGGGATTCTTACTTATCCATGATTTTTACCAGTGTCATGGTTTGACACTGGCCAAATGCCAGGAACCCATGACAGCTGCTCATTCACCCTCTCCTGCCACAGCTGGGCAGAGGAGAGAACATTTAATGAAGACTTCATGAGTTGAGATAAGGACTGGGAGAAAACTCCAAGGGCAAAACAGGCTCAGTTTACAGGTACAAGGTGAATTTATTACTAACAAAATCTGAAGAGGATAATGAGAAGTAAAAAAATCCCATAAAAACACCTTTTCTTCCCTAACCCCTCCCTCCTTCCCAGTGACAGCACAGGGAGACAGGGGTGTGGGGGTTTTGGTCAGTTTGTCACCCAAGGTTTTCTTCCACTTGGCTCAGGAAAGGAAGTCTTTCCCCTGCTATGCCATGGGGCCCCTTCCCATGGGAGACAGTTCTCTGTGAACTTCTCCAACCTGCTTCCAATCTCATGAGCAGCAGTCCTGCCAAAACTGCTGCAACATGAGTCCTTCCAATGAGGAGCAGTCCTCCCAAAACTGCTGTGGTGTGGGTCACTCATCCATGGGTGCAGTCCTCCAAGGACAGGCTGTTCCAGCTTGGAAGCAGAGGCCCCCTCTCTCCACCAGGTCTTCCACTGGATCACAGCCTCCTCCAGGCATCCACCCAGTGTGAGCACCTTCCCCACGGGCTGTGGGTGGATCTCTGCATCCCCCATGGACCTCCATGGGCTGCAGGGGGACAGCCTGCCTCACCATGATCATCACCACGGCCTGCAGAGGAATCTCAGCTCCGGCACCTGGAGCACCTCCTGCCCCTCCTTCTCCACTGACCTTGGTGTTTCCATGTTGTTTCCCTCACATGTTCTCACCTCCTCCTCTTCTCTAGCAGGAATTCAAATTGCACCACCACTTTGTTTTGATTTTCTTCTTAAATATGTTATCACAGAGGCGTTACCATCATCTCTAATTGGCTGAGCCTTGGCCAGTGGCATGTCCATCTTCAGAGCCATCAGGGACTGGCTCTGCCGGACATGGTGGAAGCTTCTAGCAGCTTCTCACAGAAGCCACGTCTGTGGTCCGCCGCTACCAAAAGGGGCCGAGCAAAACCAACACAACCAGCCAGTGGTTGTGCATTGTGGCACTAAGCCAAACCCCCTGAAATGTTTGCCACCATATACAAGAAGAATATACTAGGCCCTTTCTTATGCAGGTGAGCAAGAACATGAGTGGGGCACTGGGAGTCAGCACTGCCCTTCAGCTAAAGGGCAGCTGCAGTGTTTACCACACCACCTCTGCAGCTAGATAATACAGGTGGATGGATTTTATGAGTTAGGTCTATACTACAGGTAACTGAAACTTTGTTATCTTCTCTATGTTTTTAGTTGTGACTTCTTTAAAAGGTGTATTGGTGTTTTAATGTTCTGTTTGCAAATGGATCTTTTCATTTGGCAGCCCTCAGGTTTTTTTCAAGCAGGTAGAATATTCCATTTTAGCCCACAAGAAAATGTTGGGGTTTTTTTTCCCCATGTAATCTCTTTCCCAAATAGTGCAAAGAGACTAAGCTATGATGCTGAGCGCATTTCATTCCAGCTCAGTCATTAAAATTTCTTACCTCATTGTACTTTAGGCCTTGGAAGAAACTAATGATTCTACTTTCAGGGGAGCATAGCATGACTTAAAACATTTTCTGGGGAGATTGTCTGGAATACGATGCTAACACTGGTCACCTGAGAGAAAAAGTGACAGCTGTGCTGTCATTAGGCTGATATGCATAATGCGTGATACTTATTTGTCACCCATCTGTTACTGCTCACCTTTGGTTGCCCTGGCAATTAGTGGCAAGAAATAAACATTTCTAGGGCATCATTCACTTTGGCCACTCCGTATGTGTGTTTTAGGGCAAGACAGGTAGGTCCATTGACTTGGTCTCTACTGGCCCACAAAAAAGCCAAAAGCAACTTATTTGAGGTTGACATCTGTAATACAAATATGTCAACATTTAGCCAAATGAATCCCACTCAATCCAGTCCAGTGTTGTCTGATATTATTTGCAAGTTAAGAAGGAAAAATGCCCTGTTGTTAATGATGCATTGATCTATTTCAAATATTCTGTTTATTAAGTGAACCAGACTGAATTTTAGCCAAAGGACTGGAATAGAGAAGTGGTACAGTCAAAAACCCATTTTTCACTCCACCCCCACCCCTTGCAGTCAAATAGTAAGAAAAAAAATCATACTTTTCAGCTGTACATTTGAAGTCAGCTTGGGGACATATACAAGATCTAATAGAGTGAAAAGAAATTAAAGCTAGCAGAGCGGAGTTTTGTTACCAGATGATAAATTGTCTACACCTGGTGAGTTAATACAGTGCTTATTCTTCAAAAACCACTGGCCTACGGAACTGTGTAATGCCTGTGGTGTAAGAAAGAGAACTGGAAGTTCACCAGCCCTAGGAATTTAGTAGATCGGCTGTAACGTTGGGGTCCCTGATCACTAGGGACCATCAAAGAGACCTCCAGGACAGAAGAACTCATGCAATAAAGGGGAGGGAAAATATGTTAATGATTTTGGAGAAATGATTACCATATATATGTTTATTCTGGGACATCTACAGTATATAAACAGAAACTGCCCTGTACTCAGCATGCACAGCTTTAGGAGGAGCTATCCCCTTGTGCATCTGGCCAAATAAGGAATGCCTGCTTCTTAATGTTACATTGGTATTAAGGAGTTTCTTGTTTTACCAAATTTTTTGGTAACAACTCTGTCCACAGTTCCTGTTTTTCCTGTCTGCTGGTCATGGGATAAAAGATATAGGAGTCTTTTTTGCATCTACGTCCTAATTTTCTCCAGTTCTACTGAAATGTGATGTGACGGATATCCATAATCATCAGATTTGTGTTTTTGTATTACAGCTGGCTATTCCACCCTGCTTTTAAAATGGCGACCATTGCACGTGAGAGGTCATCATAGCCTTCTCTGTTGAGAGTTGTAGTAGTAGTTGGATCAGAACCCCAGAAAATAACTCAACAGCTGTGAAAGATGTTAGTTAAATGGTTAAAATAGTTTGTATTACTTTCACTGCAGAGTTTAGTGGTAGCATTATCATGGTCTGCTTCTTTTTCATGTTTGAAATGCCCATAAAATTTACCTTGTGTTTATGGCTTGTCATATTTTACACCTTATCTTTTGAAAATTGAGTGGGCATAGGAGTAAAACCTGCTTTATTGGAAATGATATGTACACATGCATTCAATAGTAGAACTCTCTTACCATTTTTGTCATTATTTAACAATTTGGAGAACAGCCTATGGAGTGTAGAAGGCAGATGGCATCGCATGGGAATGCTAGTTCAAGGGGATATCTGAGATTTGTGTTTGAACTCTATCAGGATCAAGTGCCATCACCTTTTTCTTCTTAGCAGTGACCACAGCCGTATTAAATACTTTGGTTTTGTTGAATTGTTGTCACCTATTTTGTTGAGCTGAAAGAAGTAACTGTTGAAGCATCTGCATGTTTCTGTAAAGCAGTATTGATTGTATATATGAAGGCTTGTCTCTTAAAAGCTTCTGTGAGGAGGTTGATTCAAAGTGTCAGTGGAAAAAATTGTGCTAATCTGAAATGGCTTTTGCTGAGTACTGTGACAAAGTGGTTGTACTTGGTGGTGGAAAGGCATCATGGACAGGAAGGAAAAATCACTGCTGTTCCATAGCAAACAACATTTTTGCTGAGAAATTGCATTTTTGCTGCAGCACTTGTTATATTGGGCTACAGTGGATGTTTAGTGTAGTTTTGCAAGTTCCGAGTCAATATAGTCCTACCTGGTAGCCATGTTGTTGTATGGATTTATTTTTACCACCGTTTCCATTGGTTTTCTTGGCTGATGTGATTCACAGCCCTAAAAATTTATCCTTTTCTGGCAAAGTTGGTGTATCTAAGGATTATTGGCAAGGTTGAAAGCTCTCGCATGTATAAAAGTACTTTACCAAGTGATGCAGAAAATTTGTAAGAATTACATGAAATTAGGTGTGAACCAAAACTTCCCTTAGCATAGACAATTGAGGCAGGACTACTTTCTCTCTGTCCCAGAGCCAGACCCATAGTGCCCTCTTCACCAGTGAAGGCTTGACCAGCCTTTCAGCTAGAGGACTGTATTAACCAGGTTTTAGAATAAAAATGTGGACTCAGAGATTCATTACACACTAAAGAGCAGATTGTCTCAATATAGATAAAAGCACCGGCTCTTTTAATATCTAACAGAATCTCAACGTTTAATTCAAGTGTCTTTGCTTCAGGTTACTGCCTTGCATTCTGTGGGAGGGGGGTCTGCCTGAACCGTCTGTAGTGCTGCTCTGTTCTTTTTCTTGAGTGGTACCTAACAGTATAAATTAAATTATTCCTCTAAAGTGGTTATTATCCTACTTTTATCGAAGTTACACTTCATTTATCCCAAAAATCTTTTCCATTTTTATGTGTTTCTGAATTTCACCATGGTCTTTTCTAGTTTGGGCTAAACTTAATAAATTGACATCATTTGTCACTGCGGTGGCTTGCTCATTTTGCTCAATCATTTAAAATTGTATTAAATGGTGGTCTTCACTCTTTGAATGCCAGACTGCACTCTTAACCTCTTACAATGTCTCTAGTGTTAATGGTTTAAGGTGATAAAAATTCTGATGTGACTCATCTAGGGAAGGAGAATGTTCATGTGAAAGACAATGACTGGAGTGTGACCTTGAGGTTCATAAAAATTAAAGCTTTCAGAAATAGTATCACATCACTACAATACTGCCCTCATTACCCTCCCCACCCTGAAAAAAAACCACTACCCCCCTGCCCCCTTACCCCTAAAACCCAAAAGGAAGCCAGTAAAAACACAAGAGATGCAGGTAAATGCTTAGGTTTTAAATTTGATTTTTTTTTTTTTTTAACACAAAGAAGTTACCTTCTTACAAGGAAATAGTGAAATAATCACATTTTCTCCTCCTAAACAGTTTCCATGCTTTATAAATGATTTTGGAAGCACTGAAATCTCATCATTGAACGTTTAAAGATAGGAAGTTACAGCTTGTCTCCATGCTTAGGGTGAATTCAGGTCTGGTCTGATTCTTTGCCTGGTCTTCCTCAGTATAAAAATAGACTCCAAAGTGTTCAGTGGTTCCTTCATGGGCCCACCATGAAACAGAGTAATGTTCCAAGCATCCCCTGTTTAACAAATGCAGTGCTAAACATTCCTGAGTAGTTACCATCTCCAGTAAAGAAATCCCAATGTTTGATCTCCAAGGCAACCATAACATTTGGACTGAAGGGATCACTTTATTAGCTGCTACCATTAGCAGTCACCATCTCCTTTGTGAAGCAGCAAGCAATTAGCCAGTGTATGGCAGGCACTCCTGACCACCCAGTTTGTTGTTTAAATAATCCAGAGAGTTGAGAAAAGCTGGCCCTTACACCACCACCACCACCCCCACCACCACCAAACGTGGGATGTCCTAGAGAGCTTTGCTTGAAACTGTTGTTGTTTCCCTAACAGGAAAAATGTTGATGTTTGAAGCCCTGGACTGGGAGTTCAAAAATCTGCGTTGAATTCTCAGCTGTAAAGCAGTAATCTGGTGTGAAGTGGGGAAGGCACTTAACAATTTCTCTTTTGGTTTCTGATCTTTGTGTTGCCCTCCTATCTTGCCTTTGAGTCGTCACACGTGTTTGCTCCACAGGCTCTTTGCAGGACAGTCAGGACTTGGGGTAATCGTTTGTTTTATGTATTTTTGTATTACTGTAACACTAATCCTCTGAATCTGGCTCAAGAGTTTAGAGTGGTTCTGCCACAAATTCATTTGCTTTTTGGTTTTTTCCTTTTCCCCTTGCACCCTTTTTTTCCCTCTCTTTGGGTATTTGGGCAAAGGCAGATATTGCCACATCTCTCCACCATACACCGTGGTGTGGAAAGCTTGGGTGAAAATATACAGATGGGTTACTCACAACTGCCAATGAAGTAAGAGACAGAGCACTCGAGAATCAAAGCCCAATGCACTTCATCACAGAAACATTTTTAAGTTGGAAGCATTGATTTGCTTTCGCAGTTGAGTTCGCTTTAAAATTCTTCTCATCTTCCACACATTTAATGTATGTGCGCTTATCTTCTGGCTGGGCTACATCAGCCTCATTCTGTAAATTTATTTTTCAGAATGCTTTCAATCATGTTCTTTATTTGGCACCTTCTGTTAGGCTCTTCTACTCGAATCTATTTTAGTGCTTCATACAGCCACAGCTTAAACCTTGTAAGCCTACATCTATCAATGTAGATTTTTTTTTTTTTTTAAAAAAGCATGATTTGCTGTTATTTGGCCTGTTGATAGCAAAGAATTGAACTGAAGGCCTCAAACTCTTAATACCTCAAGCTGTGACCTTGCTAGATCTCATAATTAAAACAAGGCCTAGCAAGCTGGGAAAGTTTGAAGACCAAAAAGGTGTAGCAAAATGGGCCTTAGGGTTTTGGCCTTCCTTCCTCTAACTTAGCAATAAACCAGTTGCCTAGCATGATACTGTCCTGCTATTGTAGGGGCTTTTATTTCAAATGGACTGAAAAACTTTATGCTTAGGCTATCCTTTATGACTTAAGGCAGTTAACTGTTGTAAAGTGAGGGCTGCATTGCTGCAGTCTAGCAATGTTGCTAAATGAGACTGATGACTCCAGGAGGCAGGTGTCTTAGGTTTTGGTGACCAGAGAAAGTGTGAAAGAGTAACACCTAAGTAATGAGTCTCAGATGAAATTTTGACCTTGGGAAATCTCAAGCCTTCTCAGAAGGTATCAGCATCACAGATATTGGTGCAGCCAGTATTTCATTTGCTTTTCCTTGTCCAGCAGCTGGTGCTAGCTTAGCTTCAGAGGACAACCAGAGGAGGCAGAGAAGAGGTTTAACCAAACCAGGCTTTGGTTTAAAGACAAGCTGGGTAAGCGTGTGTCGCGCAGCTTTTTGTCTGAATGACTCTTGGTAACCTGAGGGTGTGTTTTGGGAAAATCTTAACTGAGTATGGCAGAATTACCAGTATTGCTGGTTAAATTTGAGTTCCTTTTGGATGCCAGAAATGTACCTGGGTTCAAAATTGATCACATGAATCCATGGCATAATACTTCAAAGGTAAATGCAGAGATACGGCCCTGGACTCAGAGAGTCTTTCCATACTGCTGGAAGCTGGGACAGTGTGTGAGAGGGATATCACTGTGTAACCCTTTGCATACTCTTCTCTGATAGGATTTGTCATTGGCTGTGATTAGGAATGGACAGACTGAGACAGCTCCTTTTTCTTAACCACTATTCTTACCCCATACTCTCACCCTCCCGACTATTTTAAGTTGATTGGAGTTTAAACACCAAGGTGGTAGTAGATCCTTAAAGAGGATTTTAATGAATTTGACATATCTCTTGGTGCTTCAGTTGACTAACAGACATTTTTCAGTAACTGGTTGCATTCAATGTATTTTGCAGTGACAGGTAGAATATAGAAGACCTGTGCCTGTAGGGACACTGCAGGCAGGATAACCTGCAAGTGGGTAGACATGGCATCAGAAGGGACAGGGTCAGAGCTAGGAGAAGAGACTGAGTCTGTGCTGTAACCTGAGAAACAAGATGTTTTAGAGCCCAGAAAATAATTGTCAGTGGGATGTGAGACTCTTAAGATGAGTGAGTCAAAGCCAGAATGCTCTTGGAAAGGACACTTCCTCTTACTGTAGGTTGTCTCTCCTAGTTTTCCAAAACATCTCATTTCATAAAAAAACCCCTGGCAAGCAGTTCTGCAGTGTTCATTTGTAGGTGTGTATTTGTTTCCAGAGACCACAAGGGAGGAGGGAAAGGTTCTAAATTGACCATACTGTTATTAAACAATCATATTTTTTATCACTGTTTGCTTTCAAGAAGCCAGCTCTTTGCATGCTTCCTGTTTCCATAATCAGCTGGAAGTGTTCTTATTAACCAAGCAGGAAGCAAGTATTTCATTAAGTTGCAAGTGACATGAAAGTGATGCTGTCTTGAAAACTCTTCTTCTGCCACCTCTTGGAAAAGAAAGAAAATTTTAAACAAGTTATCATTGCAATGTCCCAGGATTAATGTCTTGGCAACTGTCAAAAGAATGAAAAATATGTAAGCCGTACTCTGATTTTACTTTTAGTTTTAAACACAGTGGTTGTGGTTGTGGTTGTGTCCGGTCAACAGGTTCCTTGACAAGCCAAACAAATTCTTTTCTTTTATTGGATCAAAAACCAGTCCTGTGATTTAATAAAAATGGCATGGAAGGGCTGCAAAGCGGAGCTGGAACAACTTCGTAAACCTTTTCTGGGTTAGTGTTTTGCTTATTTTAAATAAGGGGAAAACTTGAACTCCAGAAGGAATGACTGGGCTGGGGAAGATTGTTTTCAGATGATATCATTAAGCCCTGGCAGATGTGTTGTGTGGTGTGTTGTATGATGGGTCAGGTGTCTGAGAAGTGCTCTAGAAATTGTGATTTTATATGGGATAGCAAAGAGCAGATACAGCTTATGGCTATATTTGGCTGATTCTCAGAACAGAAAAACACAGTGACAGTGACAGCTGGCAGTGCTCAAACCTCTGAGAGCGTTTGGCTCCCTCTCAGATAATGCTTAGATTATTAATGTTCTCCTTTCCTGGGTTACACAGAAACACTGATGACAGTATCTCGGGGATTGAGATTACTTTTATTGTTTCCACCTGTGGAACCCCAAGAGCTTTCGTGCAAGCTCATTGGCTTGTGTAACTCACAATCCCATTCATATGAAATTGTGTAAGTCTACCTTGATATAAGGGGGACATTTCCTTTCAAGTCAGGGAGACGTGTGCCTGACAGCAGATGAAGAACATGAGCTTCATTCTGCTTGAGTCAGTTTGAGGAGCGGGGCTTAATCAGCAAAGAGAAGTGATGAATCTTACAGGGATTATTTCAAGAAGTACAGTGGTGGAGGGAAGATCATGAGGTCTTAGTAGTTTTTTATCTTGGAGTCATCATTGCTGTATCCTTCCATGTTCCTGGAATTGCACATTCCACGAAAAAGAGGTGTTCTTGACCCATTGATGGTGTCTACCAATTCTAAGTGCTGCATAGGGTTTTACTCCTGTTGGGACTGTAAACTGATTCTTTGTAGCTGTATATGAAGTATATATATATGGGTTGAAACAAGGAGACTGCTCTGAAAAGAATCAGCTAACATTTAGCAGCTGGAAGAGCAATGGCTGGGAGCAGAAAAGATGCCAGAACAACATGTCAGAGAGGAAGACTTGCTGTATTTGTACAGCCCATGAGGACCGATTCAGGAGCAGAGAGGAAGCAGACTATGGCTTTAATGAAGATTTTGGTTTTCTGATTCATTTGCAAAATAATACTTAAAGCATGATGTCATTTTCTCATCTCGTGAGCATTAGTTAATTAGAGGCTGTGTGAATGCTAAATGAGTTTTGGCTCAGCCCTACACTGTAAAAAGTGGTAGGTAAAGGAGAAAGAAAACTTAAAGGGATATCAAAGGCTGGATTAAACAGAAGCATTTTTGACAAAACTGCCCATGACCAAAAAAAACCCACCAAAGCAACTCAGACATTTTCAAGTCTGAGTTCAGACCTGAATATTTCATTCTGGTGAAAAAAATGGTTGTTTCTTTTTCATTTTAGAAAAGGTTTCTACAAAAGAGAAGTAGTAGAAACAAAGACTTCAAAAGCATTTACAAATCCAGTGAAAGAAGAGGTATGTGGTGGGTTGGTGGTAACAGCTCCTAACCGAGACAGTGAGTAGTTTCATATTAATCCTGGATATGAAAGGAGTATTAGCTTCCCTCTGCACGAGGAGAGGAAGAAGCCTATTTTAGAATCCAGAAGATCTGTAGAAGATCAGGTCCTGAAATGAAGATTCACAGATAGCAAAACCATATCAGAAAAATCTCAGTTAATTCTTTTAATTGAAATTTCTTCTCCAAATGTTTAGAAGGCTTCATACATGGTGGTAGACAGATCAGGTGTGTTGTCTCCAGGCAAAGTGGCAGCAAAGAGCGTTTGTAACCAGCTGATGCAATGAATAATTGTGTATGCGTTTTTCAGAACCAGCTGGTTTTCACCCGAAAGTTCTGAGGTAACTTAAATAGTAAATAGTGAACTAACAACTCCAGTTCATAAGCTGCTTAATTTACTATTTGGTACCAAAGCAATGGCAAATGAGATACAAATGTAACAGAGTTCATTGAGATGAGATACTGGTTGTCTTCCTTACATACCAAGGAAACTGATGGAAAGCATAGAAAGAATAGAATTATTAGGTCCATAAATCCTATGATAGAATGAGAGAAAATCAATGTGATTTTCTTAGGGGAAAATCTCTTTTTCACAAGTCTATTTTCATTCACTAGAAAGAGTTGATGAAGATACTACTGTGGATATTGTGTAAATGAATTTCTAGAAAGGTTTTACAGTCTCTTTCAGTAAGTAACCTTGTTGAAATGAAGCCTTAAAGATGAAAGGTACTGTTGGGAATTAGGAGCTGATTGAATAGTGGAAATAATAGTCAGATTTTGTATTTGAAGATAATTGAAAACTCCATTAGCCTGTGCTTCCCAGGTGATACAGAAAAGGGATAAATGGTGAAATGGCAAAGTGTGCTGATGATGCAGTAGAACTCACAGCAGGAAAAAAGTGCCATTGATATGGTAATACTCAGGGTAGAAAAAACCAAAAGATGTTATTGCAGGTTTACAGAAAGATTTTGCAGCAAATAGGCATTAAAATGGCAGATTAAATTCCCAGTAACATTCATGGCATAAGCCAGCAATATACACAAAATTATAAGGTTTTAAGTGGTTATTACAATTCAGTACAGAAATGTTGAAATTATTATAGCTAAGTCTTTGAAAACATCAGTTCAGACGGCAGCCAAAATGTCAATTCTTGATCAGAATTAGGAGAGAAGTGGAGAGCCAAACTGAAAATTCATTTATGTTCAGGATATCTCTGGGGTGTATGCATATCCTGGGCACGGTGATCTTCCTTTGCTTTCAGAAGAGTATGACAAAGCTAGAAAAGGCATAGAGAAATAAGGATAGTTAAACAAGTGAGATGACTTCAAAAGATGAGTAGGCTAATTCAAGGAAGAAAAGCCATGAAGGATTAATAACATTTTAGGTAAAAGATTAAGTGTATGAACAGATAGATGCTGTTCTCTTCTCTTGGCTCATGTAATCGCTCCCTCAATGTTCATTATTGACCTGTGTCATATATCATACCTAGTGGTTTGTTTGATCCCATACAGATAGTCCGGGTTCCTAGTTGAAGTTGTATCTCTCACTGGCCCTGGAAGAACCCTCATCACAAGGCTGGCTGTGTGCTGTTTTGTTCTTGGCTTTGCGGTCCACTTTGCTATTTCACTTCCCTATAAAGTGTTGTAATCTTGGGGAAGAAAAGTAAACTTTTGACCAAAACCTTATTGTTTAATCATATCCTTGGTGGTGTGTCCTGAATCAGGGTTAGAGTGGGTGTAAACTCAATTTGCTCAAGTTGCTCTTGTCCTGCGTTAGAAATATGAGTACTTTGTGGGAGAGCAGGATGGGGAAGCATTTTGAGATTTCCCTTAGTAGTTTGGACTGAAAAAGGTATTCTTGTTGTATTGACAGCAAGATGCTGTGAGCCTCTCACCTTTTTTTGTTAGAGTCTGTGCATTCTTTGGCAAACCCCAGCCTGAGGCAAAAGACTTCTAGGCATTATCAGACTCCCTCACAGACAGTTAAGAGGGGCTATGTATTTTGTGCAGGCAGAACACTGTCACAGGAAAGGTTTAAGAAATCATGTATGGGGGCTGACTGATCTCCAGGAGGCTACAGAGCACTGTGATGTTGATTGCTTTATAAATGTGATGGAGAGGAACAAAGAGTTTATGTAAATATTTGTGAGTCTAATTTCTATGTGTTAGAGGGTAATTAGCTACTCCGTTTGATCACAGGGAAGAAGTTCTATGTTGTAACTAAGACTTCCTTGCTTTTCAGAAGTTTTCATTCTTATTTATTCATCTAGACTTCTCTTGTCATGCCTTTCACAATCCTGGCAGAAAATGCTAAGAAATTCAGGTTTGTTTAGTCTTTTAAAGAAGAAAGGGGAAACAGAAAAAGAAAAAAAAGAGAAAAGAAAAGCAAAAGTCTGGTAACTTGGTCTTAAAGGTTTTAATTATGGATTCAAATATATTGTATTTGAATATATATTCAAATATATATTCAAATATTCAGTGAAACAGCAAACTAAACTAGCATCAAGCCATGTTTTGTTTAAAAATAACCCAATCCAGTGTGTATGTGAAAGGGAAAAACGGGTGTGTTAGTGAAGACCCAGGACCTATTCCAACAGTCTGTTAACATTGCAGGAAATGTGGTTGTTTACAGTATTTGGCAGGGGATTTTGGAGTAGTTTTTTTGCTTTTGTCTTTAGGGGGTAGGAAGTGCTCAGGCGCTTGCTTGAAGTAGTTATAAATATTAACTTTAGTCTCCTGCTTTGACTCGGGCTTCTTGTGTTAGGGTTACACTCCTACATCTGATTATGGCAGGAAAAGGCAATCCTAACATTGAATTAAACTTACGGATGTGGGCTTTCACTACTGGGTATCTGAGAGGGACCAATGTGATTTTTATTTATGCCTCAACTATGTTTTACATGAGGTGAAAAGTTGCTCTACGGGCTGTACACGTGCTGGGAGCTCTGTCCCCAGGGAGGCTTTGCCTGACAGCCAATCGGGGCAGAGAAAACTTCCACCATCGGATTGTAAGCGAACTCCCACTTGTTGGTGGGGCAGATGCCCAGGAAATCGGGCTATGGGAGGAGCCTTAGCACTTCAAAGCAGTTAACTGCAACACAACCGGGGTCATTTTCTTTGGGTTTCTTGGAGGGAGCCGGGACTCGCCCGGAGGGTGAGCTTGGCCCCTCCTTTCCCCCCTCGCCTTTTCTTCACTGCAGTCCTGCTTCCCTGTCCGCCCCTGTCCTGCCCTGCTTTGCCGCTTCCCCGAGGCAGCTCGTCACCACGACAACCTAGTACTCCGCTGTTTCCCTGACGGAGCAGATGCTGTCTGCACCCAGCCCGCAGCCGCCGCGCCCCAACCTTGAGAACCTACAGCTGTTCCACGAGTGTGCCCTTAGCCACAGCAGCCTGTTCTTCGCTGACGGAAGAGACACGCAACCGGCTGCTGTTTAGAAATCGCGCCCAGCCGCCATGGGAGCCGCGCAGACTCATGGAAGCTCGCAGCACACACGCTCCATCTGCCGAGCTGATGCTAATAGGGCGCCCCGGGTACAGCGGTAACAATCTATCCAGGTATCCTGTTTCTCTTTCTTTCTCGCTTTTCTCCTCTTTGCTCCCTTTTCTATCCTCCCTTCGGTAGGAACACTTATCTTTCTTTATCAATAAACAGTTCTCAGGTCTAATATTGCCACGTTTGCGCCTTATTTTCATCCGAGAAACCTATCAAAAAGAATCCTCCTTGAATCTCCTTTTACAGCAGAACAGGACAGTATCAAAATAGCTGATTTCGTATTTGCTAATCTCCAGAGGCACAGAAATCAGGAGACTACTATGGAAGAGTGGGAATGCAGTGTGCTGGTGGCTGTATTGCAAACAGACTTTGTGTTCCACTCCATATCAAGATGAACTGCAGAATACAATGTCAGGATAAAGAGAACCAGATATTTGCATTGTTATGAGATAATGTAATGACTATGTTTTACTGAAAGGAACAGTGTTTTAGTGGCTGAACAAGTCCTCTGGCAGCAGCTTCATTTTCCATTCCAAACACCTCCCCCCCCCTCAAACTGTGAGGAAATCTTGCAATGCTGCTTGTAAAAAGTAACACCGGTGAGTTGACATTACTTTTGGGACAGGAGGTCACGCCAGCTGCTTCTCGGCCAGTGCAACAGATGTTCTTTCCGTAAAAGGGCATGCTGTACCCTTTCTCCAGCGTTCGGGTGTCTCCAAAATACTGCATATCGAGTGCTGCAGCTTTTGTGCAGAGGACTTGACATTAGTTATTTATAGTTGCTCCTACGTGGGATGACTCAGCCCCTCTTTTACACAGGAAAACATTGATTATTAAAGCCTTCCAAAAAGTGGGAAAACTTTGCAATTGAAATGGATCAGATGCCTGGGCTTTCCCCGCTGTGTGTTTTGATTTGCTGGTGAGGTCCTATGGTGGTCTTGGTGCTTTGGTTCTTTCCAATGGATACAAACAAAAAAGACAAAGGTGTACTCCCTTAATGACTGTGCTCCTAAAAAAGCCCCAGTTTGACCTGAGGATGCATTAGGTGGATTTTATGCTGCTACTGATTAGCATTCACTGCTTCTTATGAAATGCATTAAGTCCACTGGGAAAGAAAAATGCTGTAACTGTCCTCAAGAAAATGTGCTCCATTTAATTTGTTTTACATTCAAACTGGCATTGTAGGTGTCCAGTCTCCTTTCTAGTGTCCTGGGATTCCTGCTGTGTTACATGGTGTATTTTTATCCACTTGCTTTGATAACTAAGTATCAACAGATTGTGTAGACCAAAGTCCATTAGTTTGATGTTCAGCATTGATTTGGCCAGCTACCAAGCAAGGTGATGCTGGGAAACAGCAAGGCTACTGAGCAGTTGTAAAAGCCCCATCTATATTGCTACTCTTAACTCTTCCTCTGACACTTGGGATAGAACTGGCTGTTTACAATCCAAAGTGAATAACATCTGGCTAATAATACTTTGATGTACTGGAAGTTGGAGATTAATATGGAGGTAGTGTCTTTTTTTTGCCAGGAATCTGAAAATGTCAAGTTATTGGTTAGAAGACCAAGTCTCCAGATGAGGGGTTGATGGAACAGCCTTCTGGATGCATTCTAAAATGAAACAAGTAATTTTCCATCTGCTAATTCTGGAGTTAATATAATTACTTTTATTTCCTATCTCGCCTTTTTGTTTGTTTATTTTGTTTTGTTTATATTTTTAAATTTAAATAGTACTGCAAGGACTATGCAGTCCAATCACAGCATTCAGCCACTAATCTTATATGTTTGTGCACTTGTTTTCCTGAGACTATGCTCAGATGATAACTCCACAGGATGCAGATGCAGCATGAAGCCCCTTTCTCTCCTGAGGTTCAGTTCAAGCACAGATTGACAGTAACTCAGAAGACACTGTGAATTAGCAAATTGAAGCACTGCAGCAAGAGTCAAATGCTAAAAAACGGAGTCCATAATCCTCAGTAATGTCAAGCAGAGTTCGCAACATTCTGTCATTTCTTCTTTACTGTAGAAAGTTCACAGAACTCAGTGGAGCTCCTTGGTTTTCATGTGATTTCACGTGACTTTAGGTTGCACTGGGACAAATATAACTTCTGCTACTGTGCTTGTAACCATTCAACTTCATTCTTGTTTAGGTGAAATAAACTGGAGAAGTCAGTAGGAGAAGAATGACTTGTAGAATGACAAATATTTAATACAATAAAAATAGTTATCTTAGGGGCTTTTTGGACATGCACACAAAACCAATGATGATAGCTGTTGTATTTCTTAAAAATTTCTGTTGATTGGATTCTGATGACAAATTGGAAGTGGGGGAAAAAATGTCAGAAATGAGTTTCTTATGAAACCTGTAATCTTTCCCAACTGTGTCTTTTTAATCTGAAATGTTTCTGGGGTTTTTTGGTATTTAAAAAAATCCCCCAAGAACAGGAGAAGCCCCACAATCCATCCAGCAGATATGCTGTTTCCATTCATGTTAGCAGCAGTGCTGAACATCTGGTGAAAGTCCTATGTCTCTTTCTGATCTAATGTCCCATTGCAACTCTAATTTTAAAATTGTTTGCCTTTTTTAGTAACCACTCTAGTTTTCTTGCTGCTTTTTATCTCAGTGATTTTTCCTGTGCTCTATATGTTTATAGAGCACATTTATAGCTTGTGCCAACATTGCATCACCCATTATGCAGCTGAATCTAAAAGCAGCATCATCACACTTCTTGGTTTCTTTGTAATGGGAGCTGCAGTGGTTCTGGAAACTCTTGGTCAGGGAAATCTTGCAAGATGAAATTCTCCAGTACAGCACAAGCTATGTAAATGGCTGTAAATCATGAATATGCTTGAATTAACTTCCTCCCTTCCTTCACAGGGTTTAAGTGAAATGAAAACATATTACATAGGGGGAAAAAAACCCCTGTATCCTACTCCCCACTTCCAGAACAGCCTGCACCTGGGTTTCAGTAAGTCAGCTGCACTGATGGCCATGCTGCTGGTACACAGGGATTTGGCTTCAGTCTAAGAGTAGGACTGTCTTTTAACCAGTCAGATGTAGCATGTGATGCTGAATACACAGCGGGGTTGTGGGTTATTCACCCAAATGCCTTGTTTCTGTTAGTGCAGTTGGTTCTGAGTGTGATTTTATAGGGTTTTTTAATGAGATATGAGTTGAGTGATGTGTGGTTATCTTGGACACAATTTCGTATTTTTGTGAGCCTCATGGGAAACAATAGTCTAGTGCCTTGTTTTTAGCTCAGATATTTTCCTCTTGTTAATAGGAGCTTTAGTTGAAAAATATTTTGCTTTGTGTTGTAAAGTGTTTTGTTATAGATTAGAAACTACGCCAATCGGTTTTATTGCCAA
>VZRR01006111.1:0-17500 GCA_013398015.1 Oreocharis arfaki
GGGGGGGAAAAACCCCAAAATCCCTGTAACTTCGCCGTGGCGGCCGGCGAAAGGCGAGGTGAGCTCGCTGCTCCCTCCGCTCGCTGCGAGGGGACCCGGCGGCAGTGCCGGTGTGTGAGGGGAAAGGGGAGAGGCGGGCCGGGGCTTCACCGCAGGCATCAATCTTATTTCGCTTAATGCCGGGCTGCAACAGTGAAAGTGAGACCGTCACTGGAGCAGCGTGGCACACCTTGTTTTACTGCCCCCAGTCACCTTAATTTAGATAGATCTTGTGCCATAAAGTTCTTTTCATCCTCCTAAAGCACCGGATTGAGTTATTCGAAAGGAAACGATTCTTTATGCAAGTTTGTATTAATAAGAATATTGAATGGTTTGGACATAAAGCCGTAGCTCCGTGGTGTCAGGTCGGCGGGAGCCCCCGGGCAGAGCAGCCAGAACTGCTTCTCCTGCGGGAACTTAGGCTGGAAGGGAGAGCAATTTCCATGTCTCCAGGGGACAAGAGTGTGTGTGTCCGTAGCTGCTTTGCCCTCCCCTGGGCCGTGCAGTCCCGCGGTGCGGGGAGGCTCTCGCCGCCCGGGAGCCTCGCTGGGACCGGGGCCGTGACCGTGCGGAGACGCGGTGCCCTCTCCATGCAGAGCCTCCCGGTAACCCGCTCGCAGCGGTTGGGCTCGCTTCCTTGCGCTCTCCTCCTTTCGCTGCAGCTGGCTGATTTTAATAAAGAAAACACCGCCGTCTGTTTTCTGTGTGCGTTTAAATTAGAAACATGTCTTGTGCCGACCGTACCGCTGGAAGAAGTAAGTATGGACGTGCCCGGCGCCGGTGCGGCTCCGTCCTCCGCGAGGAGAGGATCAGATCCCTGCTTCCCTCCCTGCTTCCCTGCCCGCCGCCGGGGCACTCTGCGCCCGGCGATGGGAGGGCTGGCCCGGCGGCCCGCGGTGCCCGGTGCTGGCGGCGGTGTCAGGTGTCCCCGTCGGGCCCGGCCCCGTCGGGCGGGAGACGAGCCCAGGGAAGGCTCCGAGGAGAGCAGCTTCCGAGGGCTGGGGGAGAGGGGGCAGACTGCCACGAGGGCAGAGTCGCTGGTTCGCCAGGGCGCTGGCGCTGCTGCTCGCACGGTCTCTGTGCGTCCCGGGGATGCGCGGGCTGGAGCGGGGCTCTCCGCCCCGGGGCGCGGGTAAGTGCCTGCGGAGCTGCCCCCTCCTCGGGGCCGCGGCCGCACCCGTCCAGGGCGCTCGGAGGCTCCGTAGGCGCGGGCGGCAGCGCCGGGCGGGCATCTCAGCGCGGCTTCTCTGCGCCGGGCTTCTCTGCGCGGCTCGGCTGGCCGGGCGGAGCAGCCAGGTCCTACGCCTCGCCTCCGGCTGCCCTCCGGCAAAGGGACGAGTTAGTTAGGGTTGGGGATCTCTTTCATACACCGCCGTCAAAGCCCCCGGGGCGTACTCGCTGCGGGGCTGGCACCGCTCTCCGCGCCGGCGAGGGCTCTGCACATCCACCCTCCGAGCAGAGCTGGGCAGGAGGGTTCCTCGCGGTCTCGCTTCCCGCAGAGCCCTCCTGCCCAGAGGTTACCGTGTCCTGGGCGCGGAGGAGATGCCGGCGCCTTCAGGCGGCCCGGGCAATGGCGGGGGGACACGCGTTCCTTTTTTCAGGGTAAAAGCAGGAGGAGGGGGCGATTCCCTTCCCACCCCCCCGAAAAGGTGCCTAATGATGTAGCGTTGCCAGTGTTCAGATTTAAAACAATTCATTACCAATTTTCCTGCCTGAGGTTGAAGCCCTAGTAAATAATAAATCAGCTAAACAAAAGCTGACTTTAATTTATTGCCCCAACGCTAATTAGAAACATCATTTGAGCAATAAACTTAAACACTTCCAGCAAATAATGCACGTGAAACCCTTCTCTCCCGTGTCTGGGTGTTTGTGGCCGCACTGCATTAAGACCAGCTTCATCTGTGGCGGAATTTGCTCTCGCCGGGATGAATAATCGAAGGAGGAACAGGATCCGAGGAGGCTATAATTGAAGAGCCCTTGTCACCTCTGCTTTTATGTATGTTAGTGTAGAAGTCCATCAGCAGCTCCTTGATGGTGTATAAAACGAAGTGGCATCCCCTCCAGCAGCAGGAGATACTGTATTCCATTAAAAAAGACCGTGTGCCTGTGTGTGCCGCAGAGAGGGAAACTCTCAGGGCTAAAAGCCACTTGAAGTCTTCAGACCAATTGATCTGTATTCTCTCGTTATAATCCGTCTCATCATACTTGAGTTAATGAGGCAGGGGCGGGGGTGATCTGATGGTCCTTGACAAATTCATTAGGGAGGCTGCGGGACATTTTATTTGACTGTTAAACATCGTGTTTGTTTGGTTTAAGCAGTGCCAACATCAGCATGCCGCTGCCTGGAGCTATAGTGTTTTGTTAGCAAGGGCTTCTGTAAAAAGATACTGGAAAGGGGACGCGGTGTGCAGTGTTTGCTCTTGCCTTGGCTCCTCCTGCCCCCTCCCGCTCGTACGGCAGGGAGCTCGGGCTGGTGTAAATCCAGCCGTGCAGGCATGGGGTGTGCCACGGTATTTTCTTCACACGGAGGATGGCAAAGTAGCAGCGAAGGGCTGCCATTAAGACTTCCCCCNCCTCAAGAGAACGCTATGTATTTGTGTTAACCCCTAAAACAACAAAAGGAAAAGCTGGAAAGCAGCTCAGAGTTTTAGCAATAAGCGTGCAAGTTTCTTGCTGTGTTATGATATAGCATACTTGCATTTGATTGCCCGACCAGCTTATCAACATGGCATATTGTTACATATTTCGGAGCCTTTTAATCATGACCGTGTATTTTAAAGTTTCTGTAACATGCTACTGATACAAGGTGTAATTTTTAAGGTAAATCAAAGTTTAATCAAATTGACTTAAGGCTATTAAAGGATTTCTGCCAAGCCTGTCCTTTTTCTCTCCCTTGCTGAGAGGGAGAGGGAAAAGTGAATTCAGGAGCAGGTGCTCCCTAAAGGGCTGAGAAGCATTTTTAAGAATAGCATATGAAATATGTATGTGTTTGCATATGCTTTGTTCATGGCAGCTTTGCAGATGAGACCCAGCTAGTGTTCCATTACTTTCTAGTAGTTGGCTTCCTCTCTGTCCTTTCGTTTAATGGAAACAGTTTTACAGAAAACGGAATAATTAATCTGCTTGTGGAACCTAGCGTTGTATTATTTTTTTCCTGGAGATCGGTCTTCAAACGTTCTCAGCTTTAAGTGCTTTGTAGGACTCTGCTTCCATTTATAGAAGAACTGTATGGGAAAAGAGCTAGTGCCCTTTGCCTGTCATTTTCATACATTCCTGCACTGCTGATGAAGCTTGAACTGCTGCAGGGAATGTATGGATTTGAAAAGAAATGATTCAGTAACGCACGTTTTGTTTCTCTACGGCAGAACCGGGTTAATAGTTACAGCCGATGCTGCGCTGGGTGTAAGGGATAAAATTCATTTCACATCTGATAATATACAGTGTGTACCTATTTTTGGGAGTCACAGCTTGGCTTTAGTGTCTGCTGATCTGTTCTGAGGTCTGTGTGTGTGAAGTTAGTTGATGGCACACACCAGAGGAGAAAAGATGATTTCATTTTTACAAATGTCATTAATGTATCTCATCAGCATAAGTTGTTGTGTGAATCTTGTACTTTTTTGTTCCTGTGAAGATTGAGTGGTATGGCAGTTAAAGAATTCATACATGTTTCTAAGTCTTCCCTAGCTTTCGATTCTTCAGTGGGAAAGGGGATGGTTCCAGCTACTCCTTTAAATAGCTTATTTCTGCTTTCCTGTTTGGTCTTAAAATGTGAATGTGTTCAAAATCTGGTCTTTAACCATAAACAATGTGCTGCTGAGGGACTTTCTCTAATGCTTTGAACTTTGTATTAAAGGTAGCATCTTCTCTTTTCTCAAGGTGACTAATCATGACTTCTTTTAGGTGTAGACTGGTTTGAATGCTAAATACTGTTTTGTAAGTTTACCTGTAATAAGTTGGCAATCAGGGAAAATTAGACACGTACTAAAAAAGATCAATTCTAGTGCTTTTGTAGAATTTTCTTCTTGTTAAAACTTCATGTGGGCCTTTGTTTGGGTGCAGTTGGGGTGGGTGCCTGCTGTTTCATCCATTAGAAATAACCAAATTCATGTGTGTTGGCTGGTCTTTATTTATAATAACTGATTAATTACATTAATAACATCACTTTTGAGAAGTGAGAGCATGTAACATGCCAGGGTTTTCTCAGCTTGACCTCCAGTTGAATGCATTAACACTTACTTGCTTGAGAAAAAATACGAGGTGGGCTACAGAGATAATGTCTGGTTCTTAAAAATGCTCTGAGGCTGAACCAGTGCTTCTTTTAAAAGTAAAAAAAATAAAAAGATTTTATAAGGAAAATCAAAGTTTTGGGAATGAAAAAAAGATTGCTTTGCAGGCTTTTGGCCTTTTTTGTCAGTAGCTAGAGATGATTGCTCTGTTTATTGCCTTAGATGTTGATGTCTCTGTGCATATGCGTAATGACGCCAACAAACAATAGCCTGTGTGGTTTTACTGGTTGTAAACTGACAGCTGTTTTAGAGATCAAAATCTTCATGCAGCCTTGTCAAGACAAAGCATATGTATAAGTTAACCTAAAATTGTCTGAGTTACACTCTTTTAAAATGTCTATTTCTCGGTCCAGAGGCAAAAGCTCCTCGTTTATAAGCTTGTGTTTAAAAAAGTGCTTTCTCAAATACAACATACCAGCAGTGTGAAATCCTCTGCTCCTCACCAGCCACTGTACAGGTTATAACCTTTCAGTGAGTTTCTATGAGGGCAATTTATAAAGGGAAAGGGTGTTGTGGGAGGAGGGAACAGAGGGGGCTCAATCTTCTCGATAGCACTGGTGACCAGCACAGAATATATCGAATCTCTCCCTTGCTCTCCTCCCTGTATTTTAAGACAATTTTGTTTTGACTTTGGGTCTGATAGAAAAAGCATGCATCTTTTGTTTAATTTTTAAAAAGTCCAGTTTGAGCGGTCTTCTAACTGTTCCCTCGTTCAGATTAAATGCTCAGTTGGAACCATCTACTTTTCTTTGTATTGTGCTTCATGGTATTGAATTCTTACCTTTTGAAAGTACTATGTTGACATAAAAGTAGTAAACTACAACTTCTAAAACCATTGCAGGGGTCTTGTTGTTACTTCTAATGAGAGAATCAAATCATAGCTGTTCCTATTTTATATCTTGCTGTGCATATCTTATTTCAAAATAACTTCTCTGTGTTAATATGCTGCTCTCTTTTTAATTTTGTTATGGATTGGGTAAAACCTGTGTACAAAATAGTTCAAGGTACTATCTCCTGCTGCTGGAAAGGGGAAACTGCATTGGCTCAAATCATGTATAGAAGCCATCTGCATAGCTTAATTGAAATAATATTTGGTGATCTAAGAGATGGAAATTGTTCCTTTTCTTTAACCATCTGAAATAAAACTAGGATGTAAACCAGCTGTCTTGGCCTATGGAAATCAAGGTTCTGCCAGTCTGTTTCTTTTCTTCGTTTTCTACTTCTATCTTCCTTTATTATCTTTGTATCCCAAGGAGTCTTTCTTATTTTCTAACTGGTTTTGTCTGCAGCAAGGGGCTGGGTTGGTGTGTTTAAATAGACTCTGGGTAGAGTGAAAAATCTTTGATCTATGGCTATGACTGCTTCCAAATGATTTGCTTGCTGGGACTGGACACTGTCCATGCCCTTTCACTTCACTATCAGATAGGCACACAAAAAGGACTTGACATGCTACCAGATGCATAGTTAATCATTGCATTAGGTCTGTAAAGGGGACCATCCAGACTCAATTAGGTCTACTGTTTTTAACTAGTGTTTGCTCTGTAGTTTGTTTGGAGTACAATATTAATTCTAACTGCTATTCTGTTTATCTAAAAGGCCTTTAACGCAATTCTGTGCATTCATTTTCAAGGAGTCTTCTCTGCGTTTGTGCTGTCTTGTGTATATTTAGAACATTATATATTTGTTACAA
The DNA here is from genome assembly GCA_013398015.1 of Oreocharis arfaki. Taxonomy (NCBI): domain Eukaryota; kingdom Metazoa; phylum Chordata; class Aves; order Passeriformes; family Paramythiidae; genus Oreocharis; species Oreocharis arfaki. The sequence continues at coordinate 6,016 of VZRR01006111.1, forward strand.
TGTAACAAATATTATTGCAGTGTAACGTTATCTGAAGTTTTAATGAAAAAAGTTTTTGTCTTTTTGTAATTCAGCAGTTTTCCTTTCTCAATTCCAATTTCAAAAAGTGCGTTTGAAATAAGCTAAATGCGGCAGCTGGCATATATCGAGGCAGAATTCAGAAGTAAAGCTTACAAGGGTATCTGGAGTTCTGGAACTGAGTCTTAAATGCTGAAAACCAAACGGCAGCATTTTTCCTCTCACTTATTTACCAAGAGCTCATTCTTGTATCTGACACTGCATGGTTTTGTGCAAGAAGGATATTAATGGTGCACGAGTTAAAAAGGTCCAGCTGTAGAGTAAAAAGCATTACTTAAATTATTGTTCTGAATCTTGCCTGGGATTTCTGGGAGCAGTTTGTATATTTACATTAAAAGTTGTTAACTGTGTGCACTGAATAAAGTCCACTGAAAATTCCTAACTTTCTCAGAGTTTCCAAAAATTAGTATTAACCACAGTTCATAGATGTAGCCAGTCCTTTCATGGTATGAAGAAGCTTGGGTGTTCAAGTTATATAAATTCTTTGGATCCCTCATGCTGTTTGCATTTTCCAGTAATGCCTATATTGGGTATGGTAGGCCCATGGAAGCAGGAGCATAAAAGACATAAAATAATTTTTGATTGAAAATTAATATATGAGGAAGGAGCACTAATCAGAGACTTTAAAATATTTTAATTTGGTTTTAATATTTATTTATTTTGGAAGAAAGGAGGAGCAAGGCATTCAGCTATTAATTTTTTTAAAAAATCTATATATGATTACTAAAACTGTTGTATTAAGCTTCAGATTATAGTTCAGCCTTTAGATCTGAGATTTCTTGCTTTAGTTCTTTGCTTCACGGTTCTCAGTATTCTTTGAAGGAGGGCACATGCATTAAAATGTAACATTTATCATTTAGTTGTAGTCACAGGGATATTTAGAAGTTGCTAATGGACTTCCAAGATGCAGGATGTACGAGTAGATACTACTCAGAAGTGCCAGTTAGGGCTCTCTAGAGATTTTTAAATAATTTATGGCTACCTGCTGCTCCGAAATACAGGTGTGTGCCTGTGTATTTTCCATTAATGTTTTGTATTGATGCATATAAATACTCAGTGGAGAATAAACCTAGTACGGGAGTCCTTTAGAGGCATAGGCAGGTGGCTTTTCCCCATCCATCATCTGTCCTGGAGGTTCATGCTGGCTGGCATCTGCATGCCAGCACGCCTCCAAAGGGGAATTGTTTGTGTACTTTGGGGGCTTCCAGAGTGCGAACTTGAAAGAAAGTGGGGCTTGAAATGTGCGGTCATTTGTGAATTTATGTTTTATCTCCCTTCACTTGAAAATTTATGAGGAGAGTGACTTAGGGTGCTTGCGTTGTGTGTTCCAGGGCTTGCCCCCACTGATAACACCCTTGTTGGCGTGAAAGTGCAATGCAAATTATGACAGTTACAACCTTCTGTTTTGTTTAACCTGTCAGTGGATTTCCTGGCTCAGTGCTGAGGGCAATGGCGTGTTCAGCTAGTTCCATATTCACCTAAACTTAAAAGGTCAGGTTTCTACAGGCAAGCCTAGTCAAAGCCTAATTGATGAGGAGGGCAGGGGGACAGAATTTACTGTTCTGTTGGCTAGTTTCATATCGTTAGGTTGTCCTGAAAGCATCAGGCAGTCACAGCCCCTTTCATGTAAGTGCTGACCCTAGACAGGAGCTGACAATCAAAGGAGGCAGCCACAGGAACCGGTGCAAGTAGGCTATTGATTTTTCAGTTAGGTCTAAGTAGTTTGTAGTATGGGTAATGGGTGACAGAGGCAGGTATGTCATTATCAATGAGCTCCAGAACAGTAGCGACAGCCCCCTCTCATATTTCCTTCAGCACTGACAGTAGGCATCCTGCACTGGTCAATAAATCGCCCAACCTTTTACTGACAAGTGACTTGGAGGTGGTGGGGGGGGGAATCAAGGAGCTAAACTTCCCGTACTTGAACTTGACATGGATGCAGAGCAAGGATCTCGACATCTGCGTTCCTGGCTCGTCAGGCAAGGAGCCGAGGAGAACGCTGGGAACAGAACAATGGGAGCTGTGCGGCCACAGGAGGTTAACTTTATTTTATGCCCTCTAGAAAGTCAAAGATTTTCTCGAGATCGAGTAAGATAGCTTAAAACACCAGCTTTCAGTATCAGCATGGCCTGGTTCAGGACTTAATTTAGGTTACCATGGCAGGGCTTTGTTTTTGCTTTAGTATTGCTCTGCATTTAATCAAGGTTATACTGCCATAGCAGTGCAACAATCACAGTCTGCCATTCAAAATCCGCTTTTAATTCCTAGTTTCCTCTTCTTAAATTTCATATATGGAGACTATTTAAAGATATTGGAGGTTTCTTATAAATCCAAAGTGTTAGCAATACAGTTTCTGTTCTGACTACCAATGCTGTTTTGGGTCAGTAGTGGAGGACCAATACTTTAGGAAGCTGAATAAAGTTTTTATGACTTGGATTTTACTAGCTGTGGTTTCTGAATTTAATAGAGGTAGACCCAGATTTTAGCTTTACACTTAATTAAATTCTGAAAGATATTGAGAGAATGTAGAAATTGTAATAAGTGGTGGTTTGTTTTTTTTTTTAAGTATACCTGTATGGAAAATCAGTTAAATGAACTCATGCATCTTAACCTGAATTTCATGAAGTTTTCTAATATTGTTACTTTATTTGAGGGGTGTAAGTTATCTGCATTTTTTCAGAAGTTGGAATTCAGTCAGGTTTTATGTTGTGCACAGATGTTAACAAAATAGCATATGCTTATAATTAAAAAAAAAATCTTTAGACAAATTGAAATAAAGCAGGAGAGTAAATGTTTTGAAAAACTTCCTTAAAATAACTCATTGCTATGGTATCTTGTTCAACAATGTTTGTAATGTTACACAGAGCAGGAATCTGAGACTGTGTGTGTTGAATAGCTGCAAAGTATCATCTGTGACTGGAACTTTCATCTGTCTGCAGCAGCTAAAGCTATTTTCTTCGTGGCTGGCTCTAGCTGCAAGGGCAGTGTTGACATAGACTCAAGAAGTGACGTTGAAATTTATTACTGGATTATGAAATCCTTTAATAAATATTTGTGTAAGCTAAAAACCTGAGTACCTGTATATTTGAAGCAGCTATGAAATTAATTAATTGTAAAAATCTGTTTAGATATTACGTTTACCTATTTGCCTATTGAACAAAGCTTTGGAAGAGGGGCTGGCTAGCTGTCTTCCAGAGGAAAAAATTTTCAATTAGTTGGATCAAAGATGTGCCAGATTGTTTGAGTCCTTCAGTATTTAATGGGAGTTTTTATTCTGTCAGTTGTTTTCTTTATCCTGCAGGGCCTTTTTTTTTTTTTTTTTTTTTTTTTTTTTTTTTTTTTTTTGTTTGGTTAAGCTAGGTAAAAAGTATAGCCTTGCAGTCTGAATCTTACCTTTTCCTCTAAGCAGGTCCATCCTCCTTTACTGTATTTTTATTGTTGCTGGCATGCTGTGTTATTGCAGAAATGTAAAAAGGAGCTGTAGAAAGGCGACAAATTAAATTTTCATGAAAGAACCCCCTAATCAGCAGTGACAGGGTAAGAGAAAGATGATTGCCACTTGGTCATTGTGGAGAGGCACTTAGACTTGGTGTCAGGGCTTCTGTTAATGATGACTAATGTCTTTCTTGGAGAAAACGCATGCTCAAGCATGCTACAGTCCAGAAAAAGAATGGGGGGTAGGCATATTAAGGAAAAAGGCTGTGGATCCTAAAACAAAAGCTTTGGTCTTTAGATGAGAAGGATGCAGGGTTTTTGCAACGTCAGAAGGCACGGCTATGAAACTGTTCTTGTTGCACTCTTTAAGCAAAATAATAGTAATAGTAATAATAATAATATTATAATAATGTATATAGACATACACTGTTGTCTTCGTGGTGTCTACTGCTTTATTAAAAAGGGAGATAGTGATGACACGGATGTGTAAGCACTCTGGTCAGAAATAAGCAGTCACATTTACTCCTCTTCTGTTAACAAAGCTTGCTTTTTTAAAAGAACAAAAGCTGCTGCAGCATATTCTTTCCTAAGCACAGCACTCTGCTCTGAATAAACCTTCCGTAGTCAAATGCAAAATGACTCAAAAGACCTTTTTCAGATCTTCAAGCTTTGGCTTTTAGGTATATTGGCAAAAAAGAGGTGGCATGTGTCATTCCTTCAGCTTTTCCCGAAGTGAGACCTTTCAGAAGGGCATTTGCAATGCTTGTCATATTTTTTCATATACATCTTATTGGCCTGACAAGTCTAGAGGACCATGAGAAAACAGATGTCATTGCATTCAGACAACACTAATTACTCTGGGATTTTTGCAGCCTCAGTGCCTGCGTGTAGCTGTCGATTATGACTGTTTATGTGGCCTATCATGGGTACACGTTGCACATTCAGATGGTGCCACCAGTCTTTGTGTTCCCTATTATCACACAATAAGATGGAAAAATCAGCAACAAGCATCACAACAAGGAAATGCCTTAATGTGAGACTTTTACATGCATTTTGCTAAAGGTTGCATTCACAGTGCTTATTAGATTTAAGTGTTTTAGCATCTGTTTGCTAACTGGAGTGCAGCGCGGTGGCTGTCGCTGTTTACCATGGTTCTTTATGTTGCAGGCTTTCGTTTTCTGCAGTTGCATAAACACTACCTGAAAAATGCTGATTGACCCACCAGTTGTCAGAAATTTCCTGCCTCTAACCTTCCTACCAAACAGAGATTTTTCTGTGTCACAGTTCACGTTAGAAACCAACAGCCTTATTTTATTCTCTTGCAAACTGCGTTGTTGGTACTTCCTTGGTTAAATTTTCTTAGCGACTCTGTCATTTCAGAGTCTATTCTTCCTCTGCAGCAATAACTGCCGCAGGATTTCTAACACAAGGTTCAAACAGTGGTCACGTCGTGGCCTTACTTTGTGTGTTATCTTGAATTTTGGTGTGCGTTTTATAAGCAGAACAACCGATGTTAATCACAGATTGGAAAATGAAAGCTCCAATAATGTAACTTCACATGCTGATGAAGCAGAAATAGAAGCAGCTTTATCAAAGATGCATGATGAGATAAAACTGCAGTCTCTGCTGTACAGTTATAGTAATTATGACTAATGAACCGTCCAGTCTGGATGAAATGGCATGCCCACAGGGACTGTGGCCAATCAGTTGTGACTTATGCAAGCTGAACAAAACATTGATGGTGTTCCAGATTCTCTGTAAGAACAGGAAGTGTGGTCTTTGTTTGGAATGTCAGCTTTGTCAAGTTATTTTCAATCAGTTCAGGAATAAACAGCACTAGTAGGTAAAAGTCTTACGGGTTAGGGTTTGTTGGGTTTTAAAATGGGCATAAAGAATTACAGTTTGCCATGTCAAATATACCTGAATAAAACCCCCTGTGAGGATGGCACATACGCTGCAAATATACTTCAGAGTTGTTTTATCATTTTGCTAATCTGAGTCATTGGAAGCACATGTTACGTTGTAATATGCTGAGTACAATGAGAGCCAAAGATGCAAAACATGTGAATATAGGCTTGTATCTGTTCAGCTTTACTGTGGTAATTTGGGATTTTCACGAATTTGCTTGAGACCTGATACTTTCATTTTAGTTTTGAAGCACTCTGCATTTTAAACCAGTCTCTAATTTGTAAGTGGGAGAAGACAGGTGTAGAGCCTGAAAGACAATTTCTTGTTGTAAGAAGGTTAATTCACAGAGGCAACATACAATGGAGCTTCAGTAAGTTTTGACAAAGTATAGACTAGAAGAGTAGTGATTTTAAACCATCTTATTTTTATGGAGACACTGTGTGTGGCTGCAAAAAAAAGGAAAAAATACCCAAATTCTGAATACTAAAATGCAGAAATGCAGATTATGTGAGGACTTCTGAATTTAATTGTACAATAATAGCAGAGCACAAAAATACTTCTCTAAACATAATTTTGTGCTAAGTTGTTTAGTCCCAGCCTGGAAGCAGTTGTGGATCAGCAAATGTTTGAAGGATTTGCAAGTAAAATGGTCGATATGTTACAGATGTTAGTGATAAGTTACAATCAGTTTAGCATTTTGCCTGAACCCCTCCAGAAGGCTACAAAGAAAAAAATATTTCAAAAATTAATTGCAAATGAACTAATCTAAAAGTAAGAAACCTCCCTCCACCCACTTACCCACCCCTTAAACCATTTAGAACAAACTTAAAAGATCATTTGACAAGAAGCATGTGTTGGACTGTCGTGCTGCTTAACAATGGTTAACCCATTCACAATTAGAAATCTCAAATACTTTAACACTTCTGTTATTTCTGTTTTGAAAGTGTACAGAGATACTTCAAGAGGCCTACTAAGAATCAGAATCGTTTTCTTTTGTCTCTTGCAGCAAAGCATATTGCATTAAATATTGCGGATGTGAAAATATTGTAGACAATTCAGAGTATAATACTAAGATAAAGGATGCTGATAAGTAAATTCTGAAAGTGACTTCATTTTGGCTCTGCTGAATAATTAAGGGTAAGATCTTTTGGAGACTGTGGCACACTTAAGCGTGAGTCTCTTCCACAATGTCATTTCAGAATCAATAGCATGCAGTGCATTATGTACATTATCTGATTTTACTGCACAGAAAGTTGCATTATGATCACTTTAATGATCGTGTCAGGATTGTGCCGGTGAAGTCAGGACTGAATTTGTTAGATGATGTACAAATATACAAAACTAATTCTCATTCTTCCAAAGAGTTATTATTTTAAAGTAATGGATTTAAATATAGAGAGATTATATATATATATATTTATATGTGTGTGTGTGTACGTTGTAGCAATATTTGGAAGAAGTACTCATATGTATTAAGATGAAGCTGTAACTTTTAGGTTGTGTTTTTTAGGAGGCCTCAGTGTATAGCTCTGCCATTTTCTTATGAAATCATTGGTAAAATTCATATAAAATTATGCCAGCATGGATCAGCTTTTTGTGTTTTTGAGGCATCTGTTGTTATCCCTTTGTGGCCCTTTATAGATCTGAACACGTTATTGATGCTTCTATGTAAAATGCCAGATGGAGTTGTAGCAACTCAGAGCTTGTATATGTGATGCAAATAAAAATTGTGGAATGTAGGATCTCAAGGGTTGAATTTTATCTTCCTGTTGCTATTTGTATTTGTGTGTGTACGTAAGATACTTTGTATGTTGTTGTATTTGGGAGCCATCTTTTTGTGTGAGAGGGGCTGTATGTTTGGGATTCCGGAAGTAGAACTGTTGCTGAATTTTCCCTTAGGCTTGCATGATAGAGTTGACTGGTGCTTATGACTGTAGGTATAAATCAGTCTTCTGATTTGGGAGACAGATCCAAATAGGAAATTACTCTTCGGTGCAGGAAACTTAGAATTCGGTGCAAGTGAGAGCAGCTGGGTGGCCGCTTTAACTTTTGCTGGCTTTTGTAATGGCTATTACGAAACAGAGTTGGTCTGACCAGCTTGTTCTACTTGCCTTATCCATCCCAAAAATATCCCTAATTAGCCTTATGCTTGAGGCCGGTGGAGGAAAAGCTGGTGAAAGTGTGATTGTGTTGGCTTTGTCGAAGATTTTCCTCATATCCAGATGTCTCTAGCTTCCTCATATCCAGGTATCTTCAGCTGGGAAGACTTGTCTTGCTTGTGAAGTTCTGGCCATCAGAGGGAACCTCGAAAGGATTAAAGATTTGCCTCCTATTACTCTTGGTCTGGCTTCTAATCTTACCTGTGCTGATCCAAATCCACAATAACTCATTTAACTGGTTTGTGTGACACTGTTAGAAATACATGGAAAATCCCAGCAGAGTCAGGAAGAACCTATTTTCCTATTATGTCAATAATTTTTTTTTTTGTGCTGCCTCAGGAATCAAAGTCAAAATTTCAAAAAATGTATGTGAAGTAGTGGTATTAAGGGAAAAAAAAAAAAGAAAGAGTAAATTTAAAGTTGGATTTTGGTTTTTTTGAGCTGTTGGCTCCAAGTATCAATGACCTAGCACTTTTGGAGGGGATGGTAGTAATAGAAAGCAATAATCACTAGCCTCCAAAATGTAACGAAGCAGTCAAAACCAAGGCATTTTTGGAATCAAAATCCTTGTTTTGTTTGAAAACATAAACTCTTCATTCTTTTTGAAAATGAATTTGAAAGCTTTCCTTCACACAGTGTTGGGTTTGATTAATAAAATAACCAGTAATATTTCTCATGAGTAGTTTCTTCTTGAGTTGATATTCAAAAATTTGATATGAAATTCCAGCAGGGAATGGATATATGTGTGTGTATATGTATATATATAAATGGAAATTATATTTGAGGTATTTTTTACTGCCCCTACACTTTAGCTCTTGTATATTGTGTCATAGGTGTTTGTTTTTCAAGGGTACCTGCCAAGCTACTTGCAGATACTTTTCTGTTGCTTGTTGGAGTCTGGATTCTAGATATTTTTGTTGTTCTGCCTCCTAGCCATCATTATTTTGAAGCATTATATTTAACCTTATATGTTTTTTTACTTCTCTTTTTTTTATGTAAAACAAATGCTAAGATCCCATGTTCTCTGTTGCTTGTAGGTGTTGCTTTGCTTTTTTCAACAAACCTAAACTAATAAAGTAAATATCACTCCTGATGTATAGTATTAATCTTTCAGAAATTTGTCCCGTGCTGGAGAAAATAAATAATTAGAGATAGGTAAGAGGTGAATGATGTGCAGGTGTAAATACTCTGTAGATTTAAACGTGCTGCATGGCAACTCTAGGTCTCTTTTGAGGTAGTCATGAAAACTTAAATTGTGTGCCTCATATATTTAAGCCAGTGAGCCTATATGATTTTATTAATGTGCTATAAATCTTATATTCACAAGCAGTGTTTACTACTGTGCAATATATTTAAAAGAAAATTTATGCCTCGCTGCAGAAGGAAGGTAGGCTAGTGAAAAAATGCAAGGGTGGATCTCAAACATTTATCCAAATCTGACAAGAATTTGCAAGGAATTTGCTCCTGTAAATTTTTACTGGGAGCAAATGGTCCTCATTCTAGCCTCAATTTTAATAAAATCCATAAGTAATTATTTATGCATACACAGGTGGAGTACAAGCATGTCTTTTGTCATTGTCTGGACACAGGAACTTTGTGTGTGTTCACATATGACACACTCGGGATAACAGGATGAGCTTTTAATTCTGTTTTGAAGCAGGCCATTATTCAGTTTAGAGTAGGAACTGGAAGACCTTACTGGAGACCCTGGGCACTTCTATGGAGGAACAGTGATTTTCTTTGTGAGGCGTATCTTGGCAGTCTTTGGCCACGTCATTCCCTTTGTATCCCATTTCTTCTGGACCCAGCACCATTCTCTAGGCAAAATGGCTGGATTGTTGCACTAACTCAGTGTGTGAGTTAGGATGAGTCAGAAACTCAAGACAGGTCATTTTCCACGGAGAAGACTGATTTGATCATTTTTTTGGTAAACTACTTGTGTTTTCTTTCTTTATAATACCTAGGAAAACTCTTTTTGGTCTCGAGGGAATGGCAGCAAGTTACTGCAGCTGTGATTGACTCCTGTAGGAAAGCTGCCTCCATGGAAGTCGCTTGCCTAATGCTGTTGAGAGGGCAGTGATTATGTCACCAAGGAAGCATTTTTTATTTGTATGGGTGCATTGTAGATTGCACAGAAAAATACAGTTAATGTACCATGTGTAACCTTCCATGCTCCTTAAGCTTGCACTTCCACCTTGCAGTGGTTAAAATATTAGTCAGCAGTACAAAACAGGTATTCTTGATGCCTTAAGAGCTGTTTAAAGCTTTTTTATGCTCTCCACGCTTTTATACTCTTCAGAATTAGATATCAGGTTCTTATGCCATTTAAAAAGAAGGCATGTGTACTTTATTATGCAGTTTTCAATTGCATGAGGCAACAAAAGCATTTCTTATGATGGAGAGGTGCACAGAACAATTCAAAAAATGATTGTGTAATGTGTAAAAATTCTACACTTTGACATACTTCGTTGTCACTGAAATTACTCTTGTAGATAGGTGGTTATGTAATTTGTTTCTTAATGTGTAACATTAGCGATTATTTCTCTCGTATTATTATTGTGAGGATTTAATCTAAATAGCTTCAGTAATGGGAGATCTTTTACAGCTTTTTTTATAGAATATTGGGGCTTCTTTTGGTCCTTCCTTCGATCTTCAGAAACTTCTTAAAGAAAAAGTATTTGTTTTGCTATGTCCTGTTAGAATGGAAAGTTGTCATAGCTGGTGAGGAAGAAATAAATGGGACATGATACTGTACCAAGTTGTTTGTAGCGCCCTGTTTCATTCGTGTAACATTGTGTCTGGGGGTTGTAAAATTCAGTGTACAACTATGTCCTCCCTCAGGTAGCGTGGAGCAAATTTGGTGTGAGCTGCTGTGACCCCACCCTTGCTGCCCTGACTGACATTGTTTGAGCTCTGCGGTGCATGCAGAGTGGTTGTTCCACTTAAAAAAAACATCCCCCCACCCTAAAAGAGCCACTTTTCAGCTGCTTGAGCTCCCTGAAGTAGTTTTCTGTCATCATTCCCTGGTGTTTGTGCTAGTGGAAGAAATGGTTGGTGTGGCAGGGAACAGGGAGTATGGGACTGCAGCAGCCTGGATTTATGTTTGCTTAAATAGCTGTGGAAGTGATGCTCTCAGCCTGCTTTTCACAAGCGTTGCTCTCTTGTGTATCCTCTGGATTGTAGGAAGTGGTACCGGTTTTTCACCTGGAATGGTAAAGTCATCTTTCCCTCAGGCATTTCATAGATATGAGACTTCGGATTTTTTTTTTTTTTTAATTGGCTTGTGTTAGAAAAGACAGTGAGGATCTTTCATGTTCGGATATACGCTCTGCCGTTTTGCTGCATTCCTCTTAGTCCTTCTGAGTTATTAAAAGATTGTTCTTCTTCCTTTGACCCCTCTGACACAAGCTTTCAACCCCTGCAGCTTTTTGGACACGTGTTCTGTCACCCTTTGGGTACTCTGGAGAACATGGAGGAGAATTGAGGCATGCACTAATGTGCCCTAGTACCCTAGTTTACAGATTTATTATGCTCCTGGGAGAGCAATGCCTTGATGTATCCTATTATCGTGAAATCATCCCTAACTCAATCCAGGCTAGGATAAAATAGAAATAAAAGCTTTTCTTCACAACTTTCAAAATGGAAAATGCACTTAAATACATTTATAAAAAAATGTAGAGGTGAAGGAATAAAATAGAAGGTCCCACTTGCACAGAGATTAAGCCAGAAAGGTTCTCTCTCATGGATGCAGTCTTGGTTGACTGTGACTTGAGGCACAGGGAATGCAGAAAGGGAATCATTATCACTACGTATGCATGTGTCAGGAAATCATCTTCAGCAAGTCAGCTGGATCCATAGAAGGAAACCTGCAGGTTGAAGAAATGCCTTCCAGTGACCTGGAGTAA